>VZRZ01005546.1:1483182-1523675 GCA_013398175.1 Climacteris rufus | reverse complement strand
TCTTCGCTTCTCCGGTGAGCTGCCTGGGGCTGACCTGACCCTGCATCACAGCACCACCTGCAGCCGCTCGGGAGTCACCGCAACCGCCCTGCCCAGCGGAGTTCAGCGGCGCCTCCTGCTGTTTGTTTTTCTTTCTATCGTGACTACACCAATTAACGGGAAAGTTATTTTATTAATTCCTAGTTCTATTTATGGTTATTATTGTTATTATTACTTGTTCATAAATATTAGTAAAGAACTGTAATTCCTTTTCCCGTATCTTTGCCTGAGAGCCCTTGATTTCAAAATTAAATAATTTGGAGGGAAGGGAAAAAATCACGTTCTCTGTCTTAAGGGAGGGTTCGACCTCTCTTAACAGACACCTGTCTTTCAAAACCGAGACAGCAACTCAAACCGAGCTTCCAGACATTTCTAATCTTTACCAAGCCGAGGCTTCCTAAGTGAATGAGACTGAGAACTCCATTTCTTCCCAGCTCTGCCGCTGATCCCATCTAGACATAAATGGAACCCCAGCAGAGCAGGGCCCATCAGCAGAGCCAGTTGCACTGCCACAGCCTCACTGCTGCTCCTCCAGCTCTGCACCACCTCCCTGTGCAGGGGGGACACTGCTTGGGCAGGCTCTAAGGCTCTGCTTGGCTACTACTAGCCAAGATCCCCAGAGCACTGGATAATTCCCATTGATTTAAGCCTTAAAGACAGAAGTATCAGAGTAACACATATTGCTCGCCAAACCCACAACATTAGGTTTTTTTTGCTTTACTGACAGGCAATTTCAGAAAATAAATAAACAAAAATTGCCTTTACTACAACTGAAAAATGTTAAACAATCATTACCTCATAACAACATATCATTATATTGTGATTTTGGAAAGCTAATGCTTTTATCTATGCAAATAAGCAAAAAAATGTGTAAGCAAAGAACAGCACAGTCCAGGGATCTCTTCCGTGTCTGCTTGTCCTCTGCCTTCAATTCACCTTGTTTATTCTTTGTCTGTCTTGAGGAGATTACTATCTATTTTATGCAGTGCCATAATCTTGCACAGCGACTCCAGGCTCCAACAAAAAATAAACACACTTTTAATAATAAAATGATAAGTTATATCAGATTCAGAACAAGTCTTCACCTGCATAGTTTTTAAAACTCTTCTGTACAGGACTAAAACCTTCTATTTATTTATATACATGTCTATATTGCATGTGTATAGACATATTTGCATACCTATACATGTGTATATATATTCATGTATGTATACACCCCATCCACATTTGACATATATATAATCTATAATTTTATAAATATTGCATATTAGAACTTGTAAAATTTACAGCTACATATACACACACATGCTTCATATATATTTTATAATATATAATGGTGACTGGTCACCTGCTTCCTGCAGACTGTTAAATCCATTTCTCTGTAGAGAAGCAATCCTTTTCCAAAAGGAAAAAACACTGAGGGTACCACAAGCAGGAAGTGATAGAGAAGTCCAGAAGTTGAGAAGATAGAAAACCAGCCTTGCCAGCAGGAGGACAGAAGCAGCAGGAGCAGAGGCCCAGAGCCCAGAGGGCTGGGAAGGTGTGTGGGTACCACCAGTGCCCCTGGAGCCTCAGCTCACACACTCCCTGCAGAGGGCAAGAGGAGCAGCTGGGAAGCCCACAGAGCATGTTCCAAACACAACAGCAGCAAACAGTCCAAAACGGACTGTTCCAGAGAAGAAATTTTGTCTTATTAACTTTCCCACCAGCCTTCTTACCTCCCTTTTCAACTTCCTGCTTTATAAACAAAGATGAGGCACTAAAATGGTGCATTTATGGACTTCGTGGTGCTGCATAAGCTTATAACTCAGTAGACTTTATGACTGCAAGTCATTTGTATTGATTTATTTACTTCATTAGCGAGGGAAAGATGTAATTCTGCACTGATGGAGAATCAAATTGAAGAAGGAATAGCTGATTAGGCATTTTAAAATCACATTTTATAGTGAAGTCTTATAATGATGCACCCAAAATTAAATACCAAGAGTACAGAGTTAAACAATCTAAATTTAGGGTCAGAAACTTAAATCACTGATTTGCTCTGTAAGTGAGGGAATTATGCAGCTGCTTTACAAACTCTCACCCTACTTCCCCTACTTGATCAAGTTTTACAAGATGTGATAATGTAATATATGAAAAAACCGTTTAATTGCATAAACACCACTGCATGTTTTTACTCCTGAGCTTTGAAAGTACTGTGATGATTGAGACCAACAATTCCTAGAGATATAGCTGGATACTCAGGTGGGAAAATCCCTTCCTATCAACTACTGCACCAGATGCAGTAAAAACACTGTACCTTTGAATACCAAATCATTTTGGCATTTTCCTTTGGTGTAGCCTCTCCAGCAGCACACTGGTATAATTATCACTAAAGCAATAATTTGGCAAGCATGAAATATCATCTTTAAGTGAAAAATTAATCTTCCCAGACTAAGAGATGAAAATATTTAATTGTAATGTGCAAAAATTAATGCAAAAAGTTGGAAAAAGACATGAGTCCATGAATAACAATACTTGTCACCTTTCTGTTGGGCACCTCAAAGTACTATAAAAGGATAAATAAGCATTATTTTCTTGATTTACCTATGGAAAAGTTGAGTACAAATTGCTCAAGAGTGAGCCAGAGGTGTAACAGAGGAGCAAGGCCGAGGCTCTTTAGTCCTGCTCCAATACCCTGCTATTGCACCACACCTTATCATGCAAATATCACAGAAGCAGCAACAAAGAAATCCCCTGTCCTGTTGGCCTCCCCAGCATCACCCTTCCTCTCTGGCTCTCTCCAGACCACTTCCAACCTACCTTCCCCTTCTGGATAACTCAGCCATCTGGCAAGACCTGGCAGGACTGCCTGGAGCACCCCAGGCAGCAGTGCCAGGACATCCCCACGGCTGCAGCCTCCACAAAAGATAAACCAGGCAACTGCACTGGGAGGAGGCACAGGGGGGATCTCCTGAGACACTGAACTTCTCAGGGGGGCTGAGTCAGCTCCATCACTACCTCATGAACATCCAGCAATGGACATAATGAAACATGATGTCAGCACTCAGAGAAAATAATCTGTCGTATCAACCTAATGCAGCCTGAATCTTTAATGTGATATTGATTTTGCTAATGTTCCTCCATGCTGCCATCTGGAAGCAAAATATTTCTTTGTTATACAGTAAACTACACTCAGGGTCATGCAGTACAATAGCCAATATCATTATGAAGCGGGGTTTGTTTTGTTGTCGGGGTTTATTGCTGACTTTTTTTTTAAGGAGCAAAAGATATTTTAAATTCCACATTCAAGGGCAGTCATTAACATTATTTGCACTAAGAGGAAAACTAGTCACGTCTAATTCCAGTCATTTTGTCTTACATCACCTAAAGAAAAGACACTTCAACATGGTAGGCATGTCCTAAGAGAGAGGGCAAGGAAGGCTGGCAAAGCTGCAGGAGTTACAGAACAAGGTGGGGCAACACTAAATCAACATTCCAGTATTCAGTTCAAGGGCTCAAGTGGTCAGAATTTTTGGGGTTTTTTTCCCCATCTCTTCTCATATGCAAGTCAAATACTACTTTTTCCATCAAATGGCTCATCTTACATTTTAAGACTGCCCACTTTGAATATGCTGAACATTCACCATTTTCCACTGATTTGGGGAGAGCTGTGTTATTTCTGTTACCACGCTGCAGACCCTGAAAACTCAGAACTAATTGCAGCCATCAGGGAAATTCTGGTGGCAAAAGGTTTTGCTACCAAACTCCTTCACCAAACCCCAAACCTCTTCGTAACCTTTCCTTCCCAATTCCCCTGTAGGACAAGGACAAAGTGTGGTCTCATCCCCTCCCTCCCTCAAATCACAGCCAGCTCTCATTTGCCATCTCACAGCCTTCTTGATTCATCATGACTGAATAGAACCACGTTTCCAATAAGGAAAAGAGAGGTTAACAAACATCCTTCTCTGGGTGCAACCCTACCAGGTGTCTAAAGAACTGCCTTTTGTCTAGGTCTTCAAAATAGCAACATTTGTGGTTATTCATCATTGCCTTTTATGCTGTAACTGCGGGCAGATGAACTCATTATTCACCATGTTTTGTGCCTAGTCTCACACACCTCATTATGATGTATTTGGGGCCATTCCCTTCTTCCTCCCTCACATTTGATACATGCTGCCCCTCTCATTGACCTCCTCTGCAAACAGCAGAGACCACAGCAGGTTTGGAGCTCTAACAATGCACCCACAGTCCATCTGCCTCTTTCTTTGAAATCCAGAGCTGGCCCCTAAGCAGGATCCCACTTAAAGTGGGGTAAATGTTTCTTCAAGTGCTGAGAAAACTCTTCATCTGGCAGACAGCTGTGATAACTTGTCAGTGAATAAATTATGAAATGCCTCTTTAAAAAAAGTGTTATAACTATAGTTAGAATATGCAACATGACTCATAATCCTGAGAAATGATACCCCCCATCTGTCAGATTCAAAAAGCCAGGAAACTTTATATAGAAATCCTACAACTTTTCTTCAGATAAACCCTTCTGCCAACTCTGCATCTTTTCTAAAATTGTAACCTGCCTTGTTCTGTGGCTCAGAACACTATTTTGGGATGATGCCTCACTACAAATTAGGATTACTCTGTTTGCTTTACACTTTACCTGGCTGCAAACAGGTAAAAGCCAGGGGGTAAAAAGTAATTGTTAGTCATCAGTAGAGGGACCTCTGCCAGGTGTCCAAAGTGAAGGATGCAGTGGGTTAAACACATTTCACTTCTGAGGGAAGTTAACTATGCAAATGTTCTTCTCCTAGCAATTATATGTACATTAATAACCTATGGCATTCATAAACTGTCCTATTTTCTTTAGGAATAATCCTGCAGAAAAATAGTTTTCAAGATGAATATTCAAGTGCAGTCAAGTTTCAACATGTATTCACAGGTAAGACATGGATTTTGTGTTACCACAGGGAAGTTTGGGCTTTTTTGTTTGTTTTTAAAGATGGCAAAAGCTCTTAGGCAAAGAAAGCCTTGTGGACATCAACCCTTCACCTCTCAAGGAGTTTCTGCTGTAAGTGTTCATATTGATACTGTACATTTTAGCAAACATTTTTTAAAATATCTGCTTTGCTGTTTAAATGCTATCCAAATAGTTACATTATCATTGAACTGAAGGTGCTACAGGAAAGATGCATGTGAAAAAAAGTTTATGCTCCAAGCATATGCACACTTTTTTTTGGTGATGTTTACAAAAAGTGATTTTATTGAACCATTTTACTCATTAATTTGTTTGCAATTGTTTTCCTCAGAAAAGAAATTCATCTAAAAACATGCTCACATTTGCAAAGTACCATCTCTGCTTCCAAGATCTCAGGTAAACTTAAAATTATTTAATGCCTTGATTTGGGCTTTTTTCACAGCTGTGCAGGAGATGCCACCAGTGAATCCTCAGGTAAACTCTACCTCTCCATCTTTTTTAGATCAGTCAGATTTGGGCCTGCTTTGCATCACAACTCAAGTGTTGCAAAGAGGCCATTTCTTTTTCACTGAAGTGAGCACAGGAAAAGAAGAATAATTGGAATATGTTGTACAAAAGACCGTCTGGATCATCACAGAGTCAGAACACCTAGAGCAAAATGAAGTTACTCATAAAAGAAGAACATTTCTTAGAGAAGATTCTCTAAACAGTTTCTATCCCTCATGATTTATGAAGCTGAGTCATAGCATTCCTATAGTAAAGGAAGTTTAAGTGCAATTTAAAGAAAAAAAATCCATCTACTGCAGTATCAGACTTCACTCTTGTTACTTAATTCCTCAGAGCTTCCACTGTTTCCAACCTTTTGAGCTTAGGTTACATAGAAAAATAACCAAGCCCTTCCCCTATTCCCAATGAACAGCAGTGATGCTACAGAAGCCAAGCAAGCAGGCAGGAAACTCAGACTTTAACCCCAGGGTAAAAAATTCCAGAGGCCTGGGTTTGAGTGGTAACACTCAGGCACTACAGGGACAGTTTCTCTCCCTGCTTTGGCTCCCAACAGGCACACAGGGCCCTGCTCCTGGCAGCAGCATCCCTCAAACCAGGGCAGCATGGCAACAGCTCTGCCCTGAGCTTCATCAAACTGTGGCCATGCACATCCAGCGTGGAAAGGAGCTAAGCAGGGACCAGCTCTTGACACACACTACTCAGATTTTATTTTTTCCCCTTTTACATACAATCCAAAGGTTAATAATAATTTTTTTAAATCACAATTTGAAGGAGAAGCAAACCACAAAAACATTTCTAGTAGTTTCACAGGAGAAGTGAAAACGGACAAGATAGCTTGGAGAGACAGAAATGTCAGTAGTGTAATTCAGTCAAGGTGTACTTTGCAGCATGAGTAGTGGGTTTAACACCTTGCAGTGTTAAAGGAACCCAACAGTTTGTGGAGAGGGAAGGGTCTCCCTCACATCCCAGCTTAACAATGTAAAGAGTTGCACAGACCTTTGCCAAAAGTAGGTTTGATAAAAAATTGAATTTGCCATGCTAGCTCAATTAAATATACAAAAAATGAGACTAGGAGAATTAGTGAAAAACCACTACAAAGCTGATTATATGTTAAGCACTAGCTACTAAGAACATAAATGTCATGAATTACTATAATGATTATTTTAAATCTGGACAATTAATATTTTGTTCTCTAGCTCTCCATTACTAGATACTACCTTTAAGTAAATGTTGTCAACATTTATACATTACTTTAAAAGTTCTGGTTTTTGAAGAGATGTGTATTACTCTGACTATTTTCCCTTTAAAGAAAAAGATATGGTGATTAGGCTTGCTCAAAAACAGGATTTTGACTTCCATTATCCACTACCCATCCTCAGACAAGACTGTTTGCCATCCACTGCACTCCTTCAGCCCAGAGGGCAAGGCACAGTTTACACCCCCATCCCCTGGGCAGCTGATCTGCTGGGGCACTCAGAGCTTACCCCAGGCTGTGGGGAGAGCTGACCTATTTTGTATCAAGCAAATGGCCTGTCTCTTCCTGTATTTCCTGGTACCAGCCTTATTCTTCTGTTCTGCCCTGAAAACACCCAAAATAGAAATCATTTAAAGAGTCCAGCTCTTTAAATGGTTGCTAGGTCACATTCTCAATGAAAGAGCATGAGAGTTATAAAGAAGCTTTCCGGAAGCTTCTGAGCCCTGTGGCAAAACAGACACAAAGTATCTCCAGTCTAACCTAAAAATTGCTTATTTTAAAACTCCTATTGTAAAAAAGTTGAAAAACCTCTTGTTGTTAATTATAATTTGTTTTTTGTTAGCAATGTTTTAGAGATATTATTGGCCAATATAGCATAATCCAGTAGTCAACAGGTTCACCCAGGTTTATGAAAATCTGCTTGTTATTTTATCCAAGTTTTCGAAAAGAAAATCAATTTTGATTGAATTAATGCAACTTTTGAGCACAGTTTAGGCGCCTGTACCTTCCACAAGCAGGCCAAGGCACACAGCTTGACAGAACAAGCTTCCAGCCTTCCCAGACCCTACTCCTCCTCCCCCTGCCTTTCACAGTCCCATCAGCAGTAGGATGCAGGGAGCTGTGCTGACTACCAGATCAGGGATCCAAAAAAGCCAGCCCACTACACAACTCAAACAACCCCCAAAGGAAGAAGCCTTTAATTCCCTTTTTACTCACCAATGACCCTGTCTACTGTTTGGTGAGTTTGCTATAGGTCGAATAAGCTTGATCTAGAGCCATATCTCCTTTAGCTACAACCAAACAGTTCTCACCTGCTTCTTTCAAGGCAGCAGCTCTAAAAGTAGCCCCAGAAATATAAGGTATGTAGAGAGGATTTATGAATAATTACTTCTGTAAACCACAAAGTCTACAGAATATTAGTGTAATTCCCAGGTGTTTGTCCATACATACACTTGTTTCCTGTTTTCACTGAGGTATGAAAGGCTGTAGAAGCCAGGCAAAAGCCCACTTCTGCTCTCCAACAGGGAGCAGCAGCAGAGCCCCAGGGAATCTGCTCATACAGAAGCAAAGCACGCTCTGCCATGTCCTCAGAATACACTCTAGCTTGTACAGCTGGGACTTGGAGCCAGAAACGCCCTTTTCCTATTTAACAGGCTTCAGTAGATGTTCCTGAAAGCTATTCTGTCACTTTGTGAACCAAAAGCTACACAGTCTACCTACATTGTGCAGAAAAGCATTGCTCTCATGTGCTTTGGACCTGCAGCCTACCAGTTGCACTGGATGCTGCCAGCTCTTCTGCTGGAGCACTCAGGGAACCTTCATGCCCCAGGTATCTCCCACCTGATAGTCACACACACAGACCTCCACCCTCTCCCTGCCACTGCAGCTGCTCTTCAGCCTGGGGAATCATAGTGCAGTTCATTGTTCCACTTCCAAAAAGCTGTCTGTGCCTTTAACCACCCTTGTTGCTCTTGTCCTTAACTCCTCCAGCCAGACTGTGACATTTTAGAAGTGGCCATACCACTTGATTTCAGGTTTGGGTGGGGTTTTTGACCACTACTGAGAGGCTGTTTCCATAAGAATGTCTTTTACAATCTGAAGGCATTTGTTCTGAAGGGAAATCGGCAGTTCAAATCAATACATTGATTTCCATGTGACCTTCTGTTGCCCACTTGCTCAACCTCATAGAGCCTGTCTGCAATTTCTCAGCTGGGTCTCAGTCTGACTACCCTGAATACTTAAATGTCATCAGCAACTTGGTCACTTCACTGTTCACTGTCTTTTCCAAGTTACTCATCAATATATTGAGCTGCACAGGCTCCAGCAGAGACTCTGCAGTTGTTTACTGGTGGCTTTATTTTCACCATGAGATTTTACTGATACTTGCATTCTGTCATTTTTTATCCATTACTAATTCATTTGAAGATTTACCTTTCTGGTCCATTGTTGGGTTTTTTTTAATTTTTTTTTTTTTTAAAAGAAGTGTGGTTGGGGATTTCGTCAAATACCTATGGAAAATCCCAGTATACCACTTTACCTGACAATCATCTTTGTTCACATGTTCACCATGTGCTTCAAAGAATTCCAATGAATAAATGGGGCAAACCTTGTTGTTTCAGAAGCCATACTGACTATTCTGCTATCTATCCATCCTGTGCACCCAAAGGTGAATTCTATTATTAAAGTAAACTCAGTTAATCCCCCAGATAAGGACAATGGCTTTTTTGGGCTTCCCTGGAAACTCTGCCTCCCCCTTGCCCTTTAACATCTTTTCAGTCTTCTGCTGCAAAATCACATTAAGTGACTCATATTAAAGTGAGCAGTTACATATCACAGGTGGTCTTTTTGTTCTTCAAGGTACACCATACCATAGTGATGACAAGTTATCATCTCTTTTACTTATGTTGTTCCTCCAGTCACCAAGACAAATCCTTTGGTACCTGCCTCCCTCAGAGTGGAGATTTTGAGACATTTAAATCACCAGCATTCTCCACTGGGATGGCAAAAATAAAATATTTGCTTTCACTAACACAACTTACTTCACTCAGTGTTTTTGAAAAAAGAACAAACATGCACATCACACAAGAGGGTCTATTGGATATATTTTTTTCCTTGGAGTCTCCAACATTCTTTCTTTAAACCATCACAAAACTCTGACCCTTAACTATGCCTTGAAGCATTTGTTTAAAAAAGAAACAAACAATCAAACAACAAACACCACGATCCCAAACCAACCCCCAAAGCAAATATTGTCCTTTTCTGCTCTCTGAGTAGAGCTGTCCATAACTTCAGGGAGGGAGTGTTCTCACTCTTGTTGCCCCTGCAGAGAAGCTGAATGCAGCAGGCTGTAGCTTCCACCACAGGGCAGCTTTACCGTGGCATTTTGAAATTGCTCTGCATGCTCAGATCCAGGTGCTGCCTCTCCCCTCATGAACCCCTCAGTGCTCGTCCCTGCAGCTGCCACTGACAGGGTGTAAAGTTTATCTGCAGTATCCCATCCCTGTGTGACACAAAATGTTGCACCCCACCCCTTCACAGTCTCTCCCATCTTCCTCCACAGCACTGGTGGCATAACCACACTGATGGCAATAATGCAATGCTGTTACCCTGTTTTTCTTTTCCATGCCCAAACTCACTGGGATTTTTCTGCTACTTAGAGCAGGCTGCTGATCTGACTTGACTTTAAGCTTTCAAATACAGCACAGTTTCTCTGCTAGCTCAGCCTACTCCAGCTTTCTCTGTATTTTGACACTGCATTATCCCAGCATTTGTCATCCTCCTGCCAAACTTAAGATCCATATTATGTCAATAACCTCTTTTAAAGACAAGCATTTAGTTCTGCATTTTACTACTTTGGGCTCTGCTATTAGTGCAGAAATACATATCAAATGTTTAGATTTTATTTTCCTCTGTGCACGTTTAAGCAGTGCTCCATTTAGTCCCACCCTCCCCTTGCTTCCTACCCAGTTACTGATGGGGGACAAAAGAGGACTTACATAGAGCATAGCAGAGGAGTTACCTCTTAAATTTTGTTTCCAGAATCTCTGGATTTACTGCACCATGGATACAGACAAGGTATCTTAAGCACTGAGTCCTCCTCTACCCTTCCTAGGAACTTGTCCAAGCACCTTGTTATGCCCACCACCACTCCAGTGCCCAACAAGTAGTTCACCAGACAGATCTTACTTGAGTAGCAGAAGCTGGGTTTAATATATTCCTCTTAATTTAATATTGCCTCCTACTTCAAAAAGCCTGCAAATATACTTTCAGTGCAATGGGACATGTTACAAGGAGAAGGACTCACGATCACACTCAGTTTCCTCACCACCAAGTCACCACCCTCCTGCTATGAGATTAGGGCTGCTACTTTAGATATAGAACTGGAATCACTCAGGCCTGACATGTTCCTAAATAAGCTTCTCTGCCTCTTGTCCCCTTGCCTCAGCAACACAAGCATTGCTCACCCAAAAGTAAACCTTCCCAGTAACAGCAGTGCCAGGGAGCCCCTGCACTCCCCAGCTTTCCTGCAGATCTGGCCTAGGAGAGCTTTGGCTCCAAGAGCCCTGAGCTATTCTCAGAGGCAAAGATAAACCATATTTTGCAAAGCCAGAGCAGGAAATTGAGAAGCATAAGCATGAAAGAGATTAAATATCCCTACTTTTGCCTGGCAGCAGATACTCCTAAATGCCCAGTGACACCCTACACTGAATCTTCCAGAAAAAATTACAGTGGCATTCCATTGCTGTGAACAACATAAAACCACCCTAAAAGTATATAGCAACACATCTTCCACATGTAATTCAGAGTAGCAACATACAGACAAGGTCAAGGTGCTGTGAGGGAAGCTACACCCCTCCACTGGCATCAGAATTTGGAGGAATAGAGATGAGAGTGGACTTGACTTCACTGCCACTGCACTTCTTTCTCTGCAACTCCTGCACTGCAGTGCTGCCACTATGAAAGAAAGAAATCAGCCCTATATAAGTAATTTTGGCATGCAGGAGGGAAGCCCAGGCATAAAGACTAGAAAGTTAATGTAAAGGAAGCTTTGAAAAACAGTTCTCACTGACATTAACAAAGAACTAAATTATTCATGCTACTGAGAGCAGAGAGAGGTGCTGACACAGGTGATTACTTGGATGAGAAGCTTTCCAGCCTCCAATAGCTACACTGAATTTCTGCTTTTAGAAATATGCAAGAGGTCTTACCCTTGGACAGATGTTACATGAAGTGATTACTTTTCTACTTTATATCTAAATTGCCTTAAAGCAAATTTTTGTAACTCCTCCAAGAGTCTTGTCCACTTATCTGATAAAAACAGCAGATTGCCAGTTGTTAGAGAGTTCTTTAGTTCAACTCTGATATTCAATAACATCCCTCCAGGTATCAGCAGATACCTGCATACTGAAGCAGAAGTTTCCTTATTGATTTATCCCAGATCTCTGATCCAATAAGCCATTTATCACTGCCAAATGGACAGCAACAAATAAATTTAATATAATGTGTTAAACACAAAGGCTATAACAGGGTTGAACCTCATTTTCCAAGGGGCTTCTGCTCAACCTAAAAAATGCAGAAGCACAAGCTGTACCTGTATTACAGGCACACTACAGTTGCACCTATGCTTTTCCACACAGGAAGAAGTTGAAGGCACAGCACCAGAATTTTATTTTTTTTTTATACCAAATGCATTACAAAGTGTCTTGCTTCCTATATTGACCCAAACCCATTTTTTTCCTAAGGTATATGGGTGTTTTGCAGATTACTGTGGTACGCCTTGGAAAGCCTAGGAATAGACCTATTGACAAATTCTGAGTTTCATAAATTTCGTGTATTTGTGGCAAAAATGTAGACCACTGGAATTTTAAGACACCTTGTCTTCTTATCTCCACAAAAAAAAAAAATGAAACAAACCCCAGAAAAACAGAAAATGGACTACAGTTTGGTCTCTGCCCAGGCTTTATGATATACTTGAAAGCTAGAATGTTTTCTGCTAGATCCTGGAATTCCCTTATTAAAAGTCCCTATTCAGACCAATCCTGGGGCTCCCCAATTAACTGCATATCTAAGCACAACGTATATTATCTGATTCGCTGACAGGCATCATAAAAAGTGCAACAAGTCAAAATAAACTCTGAAAACTTCCCAGGTATATTGGCACAATGTTCTTATTAAATGAATGCAATTTTAAAAATTCACATATTCTTCAAAAAAGAAAATTACATGGATGTTCAGCCAACATCAACAAATTCCAGGCCACATGAAGGCAGTCTACAACAGGGAATAGGTGGTGAGCACAGCTCCTCATTTTGCCAGAGCACTATGAAATACTGACAGATGACACAAGTATCTTCCTTGTTTGCAGGTAGCACATCCCTCAGTACTCCTACAGCAGCATGACTGGATGCTGAGAGAAGTTAGCTAAATTAAACACAAAAAACAATTGTTCACAGTCAGGAGCTCACTTGAAGTTAAAGCTCTGGATTCAGACTTGCATAAGGGTTGGGTCTTGAAAAGCTTCTTTACTTTTCACCACTTGTTCTTTTGCTCTAATAAGAGCTATCACATTTCCTTCCTTACCTCAATTCTTAAAGCCTTATAACATAACCATTACTTTGAAAACCCACTCAAAAGTTGTAAGCTCTTTTCTGCAGCTTCCAAATCCAATAATACTGCTGTGGTCAGGATACAGAGTGCATACAGGGCTAATGCCAGAAGCATAAGCATTACTCTCTTATTTTTTAAAGACTGATTATGAGTTTTAGTTTCATAGTAGCAATTTCTTTGCAACACTTCCTGAAAATCAGAGGAATTCTATAAAGCTTCACTCAGCTTATTACAATTGTTAAATAAATAATTGAACACCTGCTGTAAATCAACACTGTAGCAGGATGCTCTGCAATTCTGATTAATATATTTTAGTCTAATCATTGTCATAATCAATTGAAATAATTTATTTACATAAACATATTTGATTTGCCATCCTCAATCCTGCAGGACAAAGTTGTCTAAGGGTTCAATTATACTGTACAGCTCTTCAGATATAAACATTGACTCAGTCTGGGGCTAGGATAGGATCCAGCTGCACCCAGGCTCCTCTGTGAGGAAGGGTTAGAAAAGCAGGAGGGTCCTTCTGCACCTCATTACTCAGTGGGAGGGATTCCCTGATGAACTTCTTCTGAAGTTTCCATTCTGCCTGTATCCCATACATCCATTTGGGGTTTCCACACACAGTTGCACTGAATGTAAACCATGAGACCTTAGGTAGCTTGGACCAAGCCCTTCATCACTGACACAAAATTATCCAGTTCCAGCTTAACTGGAAAAAACACTTGCAAGACAACAGGGAATATGAAGCACTGAACATTTTAGCATGGAGGGTTTTTTGGCAGCTAACACAGAAGATAGCTCATTCGGAAAAGTCAGTGCACTACTAGAAGCATATTAGGTATGCCAAATCACAATACAAAGCCTTCACCATTGTTTCCAAATACTTATTGCCCTTGGAATGCCATAAAGGTCACTTCATAATAATCCAAACATACACATCTTGGATGGATTAGTCACACCAGTATGCTTCAGATTTAATATATAATTAGATTCTCCCTCCTAGCTCCTTATAGTATTTTCTGTCTTTTAGTTTAAAATGCCACTGTATATCAAACCTTAAAATCCAAACCCTCAAATACTGCAGATATTCCTATTTAGACAGCAAACTAAATCCCAGTGTGCAACCATCCCTAAGGTTTCTGCCTTTCTTTTTTCTAATGGGCAGGTAATACATATTCCGGATCAGCAAAGCAATCTCACTTATCCCAGAAGAGCCAAGTACAGATCATCCAAAACAGCCAATCCAGAAACTGTTTCAACAGTTTAACTTACAGCCACAACAACGACATTTTACTAGTTGCAAAGGCATTTTGTATTAATAATGGAAGAAGAGGCATAAATGTGTTTTTAAAAGGCTTGGTGGCTCAAGGCACTTGGAAGAGGGAGCTGAGAGAAAGCTCAGGAAGTTTTATTAATTCTTGCTCGCTGGATCATCAGCACAAAAGCTCTTGCTATGCCAGATGCTACTGAAAAACATTAAGCTATAAAGTGTCTCATGTTTCATTATAAATTATCAAAAGATAGATATAGGTTGACAGGGCGAATAAAGCAACAATACCACATCCAAGAAGTGTCATTAAATCTTCTTGTTTAAACCAAACAATGTTTTCTGACCACTTATGTCCATGATTCTTCTCACTTCACATAGCACTACTGAATTCCAAACACACTAAGTCTTGTCTAAAGTGGCCACAGAAGTGCCTAAGAGCAAACCTGTCCAGCAAGAGCTGATGTTTAACTATGGATAGAGCACAGTTAGAGTGGAAAGCTGGGAAACATCCTGAAGAGGCAATTCCAGGAGATTTCAAAGAAATATATCCAAAAGTCACAGGTTTTGGATAAGGAAAAACAGCCAGCATTCTGAAAGAATTTTTAAAAATTATTTCACTGACTGAGCTATATCTTCTCTCCTCTCTATTCTTTCAGTGAGGTTTGTGGGCTAAGAGCACAAAGGCATTAAAGCAGTAAGCAATCAAGAATCCCCTCTACAGCAAGCATTCCAAGAGACCCTCAGAGCCTTTAAAACTGCTGGGTTTAGTTGAAGGTGGTTCAGCAGGGTTTATGTTGGCACATCTGAGGTGAGATCAGGAATGGAAGTACCTGCAAGTTCCCAGACAATGCAGGTGCTGTACTGTCTGTGGGATTTAGAGGGTTGGTGTTCTCTGACTTTGCAGGGCTTTGCTACAATCAGCATGCAGAGGGTTCATGCTGCAGCCCTAGGACAGAACTTGGAGGCAGGGGACCAAATCTCACCCAGCCTTTTGCATCAGAGCTTGTAAATTCACAATTCTTGTGAACAACTCCAAGAAGATTTAAAATTGCACTGTTGATAAGACTGGGCTCAAATTTTCAGCTCAGCCTTCAGATATTATGATTTGATTTTCTTTTTCCAAAACCCTTATCAGAAAATTCCTGCAGCAACCAGGTGTTACTTCCAAACAACTTTGTCACCTCCAGATTAGGCTGGGAGATGTACATGTAAAAAACAACTGTGGGCACCAGCCATTATTATTTACCCCCAGATCAGATATGCAGTAAAACATGTTTAAGGGTGACTAGGATTCAAAACATCTAGTATAAAAGACTTTTGTAGAGAATATAAATTAAGTGATAATAAGCCATAAATTTCTGATATCACTTAAAATTCTCCTAAAATACCACACAGTAAAGAATCCCTTATTAGAATGGCTGGTGTTGGAAAATTATCCAACACTGTGGAAGAGCCAAAGCTACTGAAGAGCAAGCAACAGGAAAACCCAGCTAATTAAGATGCTTCCTCTCTCCCTTCCCATCCAATCCTCCCAAACCCATCAATCCCCAGAAATACAATTTCCCATCAGTTCAGGGTGCTCATCCCTTTTTCTCCCTGTGCCTCTGTGTCATTAGGTCTTGGCACATTTGTCTCTTGGCCCCTGTTTTTTGGTACCGAGCAGCAAGTGCACACATCTCTCACCCTGCACAAGTATTGCTTTTTTGCATCAAGGTGAAAACTAGAAAGAAAGAAGCTCTGCCTCTTCAGGTGGATTTCTTGCTAAACACATTAGTGCAGAGTCTCAGGCTAGAAAGCAACATGCAGCCTCCTCCATGCAGGCTCGTGGGGGCTCCTCCTGGGATCTGCCAACAGACCCATTCCAGCAGACACTCCTGTGTCTCCCTCTGCCTCCACAAACACAGACAAGTTGGTTACAACTGCAGCAGCTGCTTTGATGCATACTGGGATTTTACTGTTGTTCTTTGTGACCAAACATGCACTAGCATAACTGTTTTTGGCAGAGTTTTAAGGTGTTGACAGGTCAAACAGGGGCTGACGTTCAAATAATTGAGCCCTTAAGTCATCTACAAGTACCCATCTCTGTTGCTGCAAACAAGTATTTGGTCAGCTGATTTCCTGGCTGTATTTTCATGGTTCAGACTGAAGAAGCAGAATAGCACTTTGTTACTAAAACCAGCATAAGGACTGAATTTAAAAGTAAAAAAAATAAAACCGTTGCCGTTGCAAAATGTGGAATATGTAAAAATTGTCTTAAGAAGGGGTGTCCTTTGATGTTTGATCTTTGTATACTTTCAGGCCTAATCAACAAAAAGGGAAATGTAATCCATGACACAGCTAACAAGTAAGCTCTAAGTGATATCCATGTGTTAGGAAAACAAATTACTTGTTGGAAGAATTGAATTACATTGTTAAAAGTTTAGGGCTTGACATGCTACAGTGATCTCAAACCTAGGGGGAGGTTAACAAACCTCAGGGAGAAGATGTACCACTGATAGTGGACACAAAGAATGCAGAATTTGCCATAAAGTCATCAGGCAAAATTCTCAAAGTAAGGAAGAAACCAATAGACCCAAGTGAGCAACTGTGCTGGGATCAGCTCCAACTGGAAGGGTAATTCCAGCAGGGGGAGATCAGGACCACTGACCCAAGAAACCACCAACCCAAAATGAGTGAAAGCTTGAGCGTGTGGACTAAATAGCACAAGAAGAAAAATAATCATTAACCAAAAGAAGATAGAATACTGATTAATAAAAGAACTATGCAACTTGTAGCCAATGAACACTAATTCCTTTGTTTGCTAAAATGTATAAACAGTAAAACATTTTGAGAGTTGGTGTCCTTAACTGCAGAATTCCAACAAACACCCTGGATTGCACAGCTCTGAAATCAGTAATCAGTGTCTCTCTCAAGTGGGTGATTATTGGCTTGTTGCACACCTCATAACAAATCTGATTTTTAGAGACAACACCACCACTCAAGACTCTAAATAATTGCAGTACTACCCATAATTTTAAACAGATTCTTTTCCCACACGTAGATCATAAGTCACATCCCAGTATCTATTACATAAGAAACTAATTTCAAGTTCCATAAAGTTTTATATTCCTGCTTATGTGGATAAAGACACTTCAAATAGTGACGAGAAATTCATGGATTTTGAGACTCATGCACCAAAATCTCATTATTTCCCAAAATGACAGGTCTGAAGTGAATCTTACACAAGGGTTTATATAAGGATTTAGGAGCTTCAGAAGTCCCCTGACTCCTCACTGCATCTGCCTCATTGGTATTCTAGCAATGCTGCATTGTCTGAAGACAGAAATACTAACAGTTCAAGATAACAGCAGATAATAGTGTTGACATTTCTGTATGGTAAACAAGTTTCAGCTGGACAATGTCGTTTGCATACATTAATCATCTTCCTTTAAACAATTCATTCACCAGATTGATTCTAAATGGCTTAAACAACTGGATGCACAAATACTTTCTGTTAACACTAGAAGCAAGGGGGTTTTTGCTGAATTCCCCTTCTTTCCATAAGCCAGTCTGTAAAAGAAACAGGAGGCACGTGCCTCATGGAACAAGCTGCTGCCATGAGACAAAAGCATGCAATGTTTTCTTCATGCAACATTGTGCCCAGCTCAGCTGGCACCACAGGGCCAGAGTAACTGCACTGTCCCAGACTGAAAACTGGGATCTGGTTTGCAATGTTTTGGAGTCATCCCTGGGCTGGCAAAGGGCTGCTGTAAGTGCAGGAAGCAAGGAGTCATCACTTAGGAGTCCACTGCCAGCAGGAAGCCACCACCACTCTGGTTAATTCTAAAGTGCTTGCTTAGGGTAGGGCTCCTCTCCAGAAACATCCAAGCAAGAGAGATGGAGGTGGCTGGAATCAAACAGGAAGCATTTTCAGGAAATCAGCTGTTTGGATGACAAGCAAAGAGATCCAGGCAGAGCTAGATAATGATGCAGGAAATACAGAAAGAGAAAACCTACAGACAGGGTAAGCTGCCACCACTGCTTTACCTTCCTCCATTTCTGTAGCCTCCTGCACATACACAGAGCCACTGGCTCAGCATCAGCACAACCATCTGCAGCTGGATTAAAGGAGCTGTAAGCAGATTTGTTCCCAACTCTCATGAGTTCAGGCATTCCTGACTTACCCCTCCAGTATCATTTGCACAGCCACAGATGGAAAGGGGTATGCTTCCACAGAGGAGGTGGGAGTGAGCAACAGTCTGGGGAAGGAAATGGAAGAGTGGAGAGCAGCCTGCAGCTGTGCTGGAAAAATAAAGCATCCATACCTTCCAAGGTGTTCAATGCAGAATAAACTACAATAAGAGATGGGATTTAACTGGCAGGGATCAGTTCCACATACTGTTTTTCTTGTCTTTTCATATCTTGGTGGAAGGAAAAGTTATATTTCAAAGAACAGCTGTTACAGATTCTGCCTTTTCCACAAATCTGCACTCAATTCCCATTATGATCCATTAAGCCAGTGTCTGACTGGAGACACACTCATTAGAACCCATTTCCTCTGTAGAGATGCATAAGGATTTCCAGCACAGAAATGATAGAAAAGCACACATACACAAAAAATAACATCTTTATGATCTGTCTGGATTAGAGAAAAAAGAACTATAAACTAATTAAAGCATTTATCATTCAGTTCTGTTATCTTCCACTTTATTCACACCACTATTCAAAAGATAGTCACTGCACAGCCTCACAGACGTGAGTCTTTTCTAGTACTGACACAAACTCCCATCTAAATTATGATTATTACATGGTTTTCACGGGCTAAAAAAGCTTAATTTTGGCCAAAGCCTGAAGAAGGAAAGTCTGGAGTCACATAGAAATCTGTTAATTTAGATCCTGCCATCACCACCTCACCTATTCATGATCCCTTCTGCGATTTTTTCATTTCACAGTAGAAAAGTCTCCATTTGCTCTGCAGGCTCTTTTTATTAACTTACAGTATACAATGTGGCATGTAATTGCTTTAATACTTTATTTTCAAAACAGTTTATATTCTGCCTCAAGTACGTTCATCACAGATTTAAATAAAAGCCCACCCTTAAGCAGATAAATAGGCTCAACAGATCTTCCTACAACAGCTTGCAGTTCTACATGGATGTTTTGGCAATGGTACTAAATAAATTTTGTCACAGCAGGGTAGCAAGAATAAGCTCACAGTGGCTTTGCTTAACAAATATTGGTAGCATCAGCCATGCTGATGAAAACCTGGCAAGTAACTAAGTTTTGTACTTGACTGCATAGTAGACTGCTTAATAAGCAAAATATGTCTCCATAAAAGAAAATTTTAAAAATATTTATAAACAAAAACATCAAAAGTGCAGAAGAAAAAAATAAACTATCATCATATGGTTCAGTGTTATCACTCATAGTATACAATGCTATTTACCATTGAAGTAATTATGTCATTTTAAGAAAACTGCTTCTTAGCATTAGCAAACCATCACATCTCCCTAAATGCAAACCAAATTAAAACAATCTGAAGTTTTAAACCAGCCAGAGTGAAACCCCCTGTTGCTGCAGCTGAACTAAACTAGAACAAACAGCAAAGGTGCAACTTCCATTTGAGACAATCTCAAATGAGGAAGCTAAAGCACCTCTTGTTTGTCACAACAAAAGAGTTACACACACAATGTCTCCTGTTTGTGTGGCCAGGGAAATCCTTTGAAGCTTTATTATACATCAAAATGCTACACCAAAACCCACACACAGGAAGAGTATTTTTCCACTCAACATTACTATTTATTTTATTAATGTATGCATGCAGCACCCACCTGTAGAAGGTATTTTACCAACAGGATACATGAAGAACTACTGGTGCAAAAAGGTGTACCCTGGGTCACCTACATTTAACCTCCAGGACATCAGTAAGCAACCAAAATGAAGACAAACAGCAGCACGTGGATTTCTAACTAATCAACACATAACACCAGAAACCAGTAACTAATTAGTTGCCAATTGAGCTGTTTACATTCCTTCTGAAGCAAAACAATTGCAATATTTTATCTTGTTTTAGCAAAATAATAATTTACAGGCTATGCAGAGCAGCATTCTAGTTAACATGCCATGTTTAATTTAATGACAGATTTGAATGCTAGGTTTAAAAAAAACCCAAACAAACAAAAAATGTCATCAAAATACCCAGAAGACAACATATTTATGTGATTTAAATTATGGGCTGATTGCAAAGCTCATTAGCTACAGAGCTCAAAACATACCAGGGTTCCCACACTGTATAGTAACAAATTAGGTAGTTCTCTTTAGACTCTCAGGCTAAATTGCACCTGCATGTAAATCTAGTGGGTTGCATTCTCTGCAATGAGCAAAAAAACATAACATTAAAAAAACAAAACCAAAAGAGCAATACCAGAATTGATTCTGCTGTTCTGACTGAAAGGTCAGCAGCTCCAGAGCCTGGTCAAACACATTCAATAAAGGCATTTTCAGGGAGAGTGCACACCTTACCTTTCACTGAGCAATACCCAGACACACCAACAGCACTTGCACTGAGTGGGTTACAATTCTCACTGGTTTGGGAGACCATCACAGCCCATTTCCCTTGGCACATCCCATTGCAAATCAAAGCTTCAGTGTGGCAGCTGCCAGCCAGAATCCTACCCTGAGCTATCCCAGTACAGAACTACCAGTATTCAAAGGAGTAAATAACAACCATGGGTTCATAAACTACACAGATTTATTTCTGCAATTCAGGCAGGGAAGCAGTTGCTCCTGTGCAAGCAGTCATTTAAAAAAGATCTTCCCCAAGGGCTCTTGGCCATTTACAATTAATTTTTCCATCCCAAGCCCCTTTTCCCCTGGAATTTGAGCCAAGCAGTGAATGTCACCTGCACTATTATTCCTTTCCAGTTGTGCATCCCTCGACAGAAAGCACAACAGAATTGTTATGGCTTCCTTATATCCAAACAGAAATTCCCTGAAGACTGAGCTTGCTGGCCCCTTCTCCAAGTACACTTACACCTTGGCTAGTATCAAAGTAGATACCACAAACTCACCACACCCCTCTCCATACAAACTTTCTTCAAATAGGACAGATGCTTGGATGAAATTCCTGTGATAACAAGCAAAAAAACACTTTTTGATGACTTGTAAGGACAAGTGATTCTCTACAGCCCCCAAGCACCTCTTGGGAACAAATATGTATGACTAGGGCTAAGTGATGCTCTGAGGGGTACATAGCAACATTGCAACTGAAGTATCAGTTGGAGAAAGTGTTGGAATTTTGTTGAAAACACTTTTGTGCTTGCCTATAAAAAATATTTAAGTCAAATGCATATTTGAACTTGTTCCCAAATCAAAAGCATTTTGCCCTTTAAGTGAAATTCTTCTCATGTTGCAGTTTATCCAGTGTCACAAAAACTATTTCAACAAAATATAAGTTTTTCCATACAAAAACCCTGAGTCTCTTTACATCAACAGTTTCAGCCAGATCACACCACCCCAACATTATAGTCCTGGGAGTTGATGCCATGTTGGACACCCATCAGCTGGAGGGAGGAGCTTCAGAAGCAGCTGATGCCACACAAGGTGCCACTGCCAGGCCATCACCTTCACTTGCAAAAGGGTGTGTTTGCACCACCTGCTCAGCACCACATTTTTTAGTTTCACTAAGCAATACCTAACAGCAGAAAAGGCCCAGAGGTTTTCCTCCAGGACAGTCAATGTGTAATAGCAAGTTATCACCCAGCAATAACACTCACAAGTGCCCTCCACTCTGACTGTGGTAGCATCCTCTCAATCACCTTAGGCTGGCATGGAAAGATGGCTGGGGGTAAAATTAAAGGAAACTCAAAAGTTATATTCACATCCTAACAAAAGTGATAATGGTCCAGGAACTACAGGGTAAAATGCAGCTGCTTCTGCATGGAAGGAATGTGGAGGGCATGCTCCCCACACCCACAGCACCTGATAAGGAGGATGGAATGGAGGGTGCAGCAGAGTGGAGACACCACGGCCAGGCTCTGTTGAAATCCTCCCAGGGAGGGGAACTCCGTGGTACTTTGCAGCTGATAAACTGCACAGCACCTGTCAGCCAGGGGAGGCAGGAGGTCATGTCTTGCTGCCAAGCCAACAACTGGGGCAAAAATCACTCTTCTGGGATGAGCTTGGTTCATTGTAGCCTAATTGTAATATTAACACACACCTCTCTCCCAAAGTTACCCACCTCCAGGGTATGGCCACCCCTCTTTCTGGCTGTATTTGTAAAAGCAAGCAGGAGAATTTTACACCAATCAGTAACAACGGTATGCACGACTAGAGTCACTCAAGCTCCACCTAAACACAGAGAAAGTATAAAAGTAACTTGAGAATGGGAGGAAAGTTGGGAAAGACTCCCTTGTAACTGCTGGGATCTGCAGTCAGATACCAGCACCAACAGTTCTCAAAACTTCACCTGCCACAATGTTATATTTATAAAGAGTGTTTTTCCATAAGCTGTTGGCATAAGTCGTTCATGGACACTGGCAGTGGGAAACATTGGAATACAGTGGAGGGTCCATTGAGGGATGAGAAACTGGGAATAGGAAAAGCTGGACTGCACCTGTGTAAGACACCACCAGGCAAATGCTGAGGCCTCATGCTGAAGGAGTTCAAGGCAAGTCTTGCTCCTGCTCATTTTTTCTCAGAACAACAAAAAATGGTTGCTTTAAGAAACAGAGCATTCAATTACCATTATTTTCAAATTTGGCAGGTTTGATTTGAAACAGATATGGTTCCAATAAAAATTCCTGTGCATCTTATGAGCACTGATGGACTTCTGTTGTTCACAAGCTTGCTCATTAAAGTGCTATCAGAACCTTTTTCAACCCTCACTCCCCATCTCCTCTCCTCCTCAGTAAACAATGACTCCCACTCAAAATAAAAAAAAAAAAGAGTGAGAAAGAAAAAAAGGAAGGTAGCACTGATACTTTGCTTAATTTTGAAGTACATAACTCCAAACCTTTCAGATCACCTAGGATTGATGAAGCCATTATAATATTAGCTTATCTGACATTTTCTGTCTTTTTCCTTCGCCTCTAAATAAACTTAATCACTCAGGAAGCTCAGATTTGTTCTGATTTAAACGGCAACATTTACAAAATGGAATTCTTGTGTCCAAACAGCCCTAGTTAACTCCTGTTCAATGTTTTGGATTGACATGCAGACATATTAGATGAACACACAGACTTGAATGCACACCACCAACCCCATATTAAAGCAGATTTGGTTAAGAAGTACATTAGTACCCAAAAAGCTGTTTCTCTTTTAGCTTAGTTAATTAACTTAGTGTGCTGTACTGTCTGTGATATGATTGTGTAGATAAACACACCACTGTCTTGGGGGGTTACAGGGTTGGGGTTTTTATAGTTAATTGTGTCCCTTTATAAAACAAACTGCAACCTCGGAATTCTCTAAAACATACAACCTTTCTACAATGCTATAAAAGAATTTAAAATCATTATCTGCATCTATGCAATAAGGAAGAATGAATATATGAATCAGTAGTTTGATGCTTCAATAAGGAAAAAGGAAGATAGGAATCAGTATTTTTCACACTGCTCTTTGAAAGATTTTACTACAAGATTCATACTATTATATCTCAAAGATATGAAGCAGTTCATTTGTTCATAATTCATTCTTTTGAAGAGCAATACAAAAATCTTGGAAATTAACTATCAAAATCTTCATATTTCCTCACTTTTCCAGTATTATCCAGGGAAAATTGCATAACTGCAGGCAGATGATATACAAGAGATGAAACACAGGGTCAAACATGCTTTTTCATTAAAACTTTCACCACCATTTCATCTTGAAGGCTACAGACTGCAGAGACTGTTTCTAATTAACAAAGTCCAGGTCTGGTGCTATTCAGTATTTTTATGAATAATGTTGGCAGCTACAAAAGCTCTGAAGAGAAATGAGACATAGCAGAGCATGAGCAATTCAGTACAAGTCTCTATATGAGTCTTTGTCAGGAAAGACCAAACATAATCCTCAGATGTATAGAAAGGACTTAGGAAGCCAGAACGCAATTTTTCTCCCCAAGCAAGGCATTAGCTACACGGATGTAGGATTAACCAAGAGTTCCAACAACTCACTTTAAAAGGACACCAAAAATCAGGAGATGATGCAGAGAATCACAATACTGTCTCAAGGTTATATGAAAACTCAGCATTAAGGGTAAGCAGCTCACTCTGCTTAGGAGATGAAAGCCCATAGCTGGGTGACTTGACAACAACATCTAATAAGAAGAAAATAAAGAAAAAAAAGAAGAAAAGCACCTCTGGCAGAAATTTATGTGTCATTGAGGCTTTTTATTCAACCAAAGAAAAGCACATAAAAAGGAACTTTCAACTGGAAATTAGATTTAAAACCAAACACATTGAAATCTGAGATTAAGTACAGAGTTATTAATCACAGAGGGAGTTACCTACTAAATTAATTTCCAGAGAAACAGTCAAGTCTGCCTTTTAATGTCTTCACATGCAGACTGGATGCCTTTTCAAAAGATGCCCACAGGACAAATGCAAACCATAGAGCTCAGCACAAATCTAACAGGAGAGTTGTATTCCAGCTCTTACTCCCAAGGTCAGACTGTGCAAGCCCCAAGTGCTTTTTAACCCTGACACTCTAAGAACTTGTTCCTCCAGCCAACAGCAAGTATCAGTGGTGCAGCTGCAAGTACAACAGATGGGATTTATCTTCCCCAACATCAAGTCGGCCAAAAGTTTGCTGTCAACCCTAAACAAGCTCCTCACACCAGAAGCACTTCCAGAAGTGACCTCTTGCAGTCTGACTGTCCATCCCTCTACCATCATTGGGTAAGTGGTAGCCCAAAGGCTACTCACTCAACATCTGGGTGGAAGAAGGTGAGCAAGGTGAACAGGAGCTTTCACAACAGGATGTAACACTAGTAAAGATAAAAGCATAAAATTGTTACCCATTTCAATAAGAGCTCATGAAACCAAACACAAAAATTAAAATATCTCTTTACCTATGTAAAAATAGCTAGTGAAGAGAAATGTTTCCTCTTTTAAAACAATCCCATTAATTTATCTGCCACTTAAATAGTCTCTGAATATAAGCCAAATAAATATTTTGGAAAATCCAAACTGCTGTGTATGATGCAGTTTTCCAGAGATTTAATCCAGACGTTTGAGAGACAAAATCCTAGTAATTGGAAAAAGAGGATAAAGCCACTAAAGAACAAAAAATTAGAGAGACTAAAGTGAGTCAGAAGGAAAAAAGGACAGATAACACACATGGTTCAGCAATTATTTGTGATTTTAAACTACACAAGAAGCATGTTTTATGTGATCCTTAGAGATAATTCCAAAGGACAGATACAGGGTGTTAAAAGTTTGAAAAAAAAAAACCAAAACATGCTGGATGTTTCTCTTTGGTCAGAGGAAGTTAAGTGAAGCAAGGTTTGAAACATGAAAATTACTGTTATACATCAAGCCCAGTTCTGTAAACAGTTCCACCGTGCCTGATTTTGAGGGCACAATTCTGCACCCATACAGGGAAGGCTCCTGAGCTTTGGGATACAGCTACAACTAAAGAAAAGTAAAAAAGACCCCAGACAATCTCACACACACAAAAATCCACATTTTTTTCCAGTCCTTGAAAACACATTAGTAGCTTGAAAAGAATGACACAATGATAAGTTGACATTGAGCAGGCAAACTCTCCCCTCCCCTTTTGAGAGGCAGAAAAAAATTACACTGACAAGCCAGAGATTAGAAAAATTACCTGCTAACTGGTGTTTAGAAAAGCCTGCTACGATAGGAATTAAACCAGCATGAATTCACATTTAGTTCGCACCTCCAGTATTAGTGGCCTTCATAGTACCCACTGACATTTTACCCTAAATAATAATTTGGAACAACAATTGCATTTTAGGTTTCTATCAGCAGTTTGATCCATGCAGGCCAGTAGTAAGACTAGACTAAAACTTCAAGCTTTATTGAGTCATTTAACACACAGGTCTAATTAAAGGAAAATGAGACAAACCCATAACCTAGCAGCATTTCTATGAAGAATGCCCTGTCTCGTCAACAACTTTTTTTATTAAAGAAACGTGTCAATGTGACTGTATAACATAATACTTTTCAGCATATTTTCCATTCAATCAGAGCCACTAGCACAGAGATTTTCTGCTGGGCAATAACCCTAAATATTTGTAAGCATTCAACACTGTTTTCCTCCACAGAAATCATCATGAACTTCCCAACCTGTGCTATCCTTAAGGCAAACCTTACATGTTTAATATCTACAGAAAAAAAAAATGGAACAGAACATAAAAAGTTGGCCACTTTGTGTCTATAACAGACTTTTCATCCTGAACTGGCACTTGAAATCACTTTGAAGGCCAACCACAATGAACTGGAAGCTGTAACCAGCAACTTGTTCAGCCAAGGGGAGGTACACAACCTCAAACCCTTAACACTGAACTCAGGCTCTTTGACCAACTCATCAGCCAGCACCTGATAGAACACAGAAGCCTCATTTATCAGATTAAGGCAGGAGAGTGCAGGAGGGAAACTGAAAAGGAAATGCCATCAAAATATTTCATTTCATACACTCACTCTTGTAGAGGAGGCTATGAATGTTTAAATTAATGTATTACCTGACACAGAAACATCATTAAATTGTCAGCTAACAAGCAGGACAATCAATCTCTCTTTCAATTTCATCACCTATCTGATACTTGGTTAGCCCAAAGGATCAACCCAGACTGCAGCCAAAAGAAAAGCACAGTTTTGTGCTGAAATTACTCAGTCTTCTTTTTCACTGCTGTGTCTCTTTCCTTCAGAAAAGAGAATAAAAAATGTGACATTTTAGGAGTCTGTGCTTGGAATTTTATGGTAGAGCTAACAAGAAAAAAAACAAACAAAGCATTCTCTAAATAGCATTCCCAACTATTTGCCAACAGCTATGAAAGTCACAGAGTTCACCCCTTCCCACACAGCCTCAGAAAGAAAGGATTCCAGAAACTCAGTTACCACCCTAAGTTATATTTCCACAGCTGAGCTACTAAAGCTGTAGAACAGAGGAAATAGCATTACTTAAGACCTTACTTACCCAACCAGGGCTGAGAATATTCTGATGTTTTCCAGGAGGCACCAGAAGGAGCAGCACACTTTACTCAGGCAAGACAGACACACAGCATAGCAAAGAGCAGGGCTAGTCATAACTAGGCAGCTCCCACAGCCCTGCACAGGGACTATTTCTGACCATAAAGGAAACAAAACAAAGCCAGGTAAATACACACTGATAAAAATACAGTATTTTCTCCCAAGGTAAGCGGGACTCACAGCCCCGCAGAGATTCCCCAACACAGCTGACCCCTCCTGCTCTGGCGCTCACCACTCTCCTTGGGCGCCCTCCCTTCTCTCGCAGGGAAATGGGTCTTTATAGTACGAGCAGAAGTTTCCCAAAAACCCCCAGAGCCCAGCACGACAAAGCAGGCAGCCCCAAAAGCCTTCCTCCTCCCAGAGGGGAAAAATTGGCAGCCCACTGCATTAATGTGAACCCATTTTCACCTGCAGCAAGAGGCAGTGCTCGGGAGGGCCACTCCCCTCCATTGCAGCATCACTTCAGCACGGGGAGGGGGCTGAAGTCGAGCAGAGAGGGCAGCTGACAGACAGCCCATCTCACTTCTTTACTGCAAACACGGCAGGATTGTTTATTTATTTGCTTCAACCTCCCTGAAGCATCAAAGCCTCCGGAATAAACACAGCAGAGCGTGAGCCAAAGCTTAATCCCAGCTGCTGTGCCGTCAGCCGGCCCAGCCCTCAGGGAGCCGCAGCTGGAGCAGCCAGACTGCCTCAGGCCTCCCACCCCACAGCACTGAAAACACACGGATCAAAGCCGTCCGTACCAGCTCTGGTGTGAAAACTAAGGCAGAGAAATAGTTCCTTGAATATTATTTAGGATCAGTCTGTAGCTTTTTAATCAGAATCCCCGTGACTTCTCTGTTGGAACTACAGGGCATCTCTAGCCCTTGAGACCTACCTCCTTTCCCTTCTTCTTTACAGCCTATTTTATTTCTCAGCTGACCCTGTTGCTAAGCCATGCCCCCCATAAAAAAAAAATAAAGAGGATATCCCTTTTCCACACAATATTACTAAAAATCTGTGGTTAAGAACTGGAGACTTTCCCTTTCACATGCTTCTTCCAGAACTGCATTAAAGAGCAATCAGTAGTGGGCAGTGAGGAAGACCTCAGTAGGTAAGGGTCAGTAAATAAAGGCAGTAATCTTTTATTTTGGAAAAATGACAGCAGGAATGATGTGTATGACTGCAGGCTTAATTATTCCTGTGCTCTCGTGGTGGGACTTCAGGCAGAGTGAGAATACCTGGTCTCTTTGAATCGCTGTAAATTCATTCCTCTAAATGCCAAATATGCAGAAAAACCGGGTCAGCCTGGTTTTCTTCAAACACTCCAAACCAGCCCCTTATCCTGATGTGCTCTCTCTAGAAAAAATGCTCTCAAAATTCAACATCTCTTACGTATTCCTACCCCAGGAAGAGGGGGGTTCCAGCCCTAAGAGCACACGAATGGCTTCACCTCCAGCAAGGCACCCAGCAGTGCAGAAGGCTCCACCACATTTCATGTCCCCATGCACACCAACTCCCCTGATCGTCTCATTGGGTGTTTGTCACTAAAAACTGCCACCTTCTGCAGTGCTGAATTCCTGTGAATTTAAAATGAGCTTCTTCGTGACTGGGTATAGCTCTAATCACAGATGTGAACACTCAGGACTTGTGGGAATGGCTGTGTCATTCATAAATCATGAAGCAGGCTTCTTTAAGCCATGGTAATTACTACAGGTACGCAGCACCACGCAGAAATGCAATATTTGCACAGAAATGCCTCACTAAAATGTCAACATTACAAAGGCTATAACTGATTAGATTATTTTGGATGAGGACTTTAGCAGATATTAAACAAAACAGCTTTTTTTGAGGCTGCTAGAGGCAGCTGTACATCACAACTGTACCATTACCAGCTGTAAATCACAACTGTTTTTCTTCTGCTTTCTTGTCCTCTGTCGTATACATTACAGAGCATAATTACATGTACATCTTATGAAGACTATCATAGGAAATAGTCTTGCAATGCAGTTCACTTTCCTTCCCAAGTCTCTACAAGTATTTAAAGACAGGAGAAATATTTTGGAAATATTTTACATTATTATGATCGAAAGCAGGAAATTATGGCCAAAACAAAACAAGCAAACAAAACTGTTGCAGAAGATACAAATAATATTTTAATTTGAAATGAATACCTACTGCAACATTCCCCACCCCATGCTTTTTCAAACTACTTTGTAGTGTTATTATAAAGAAGGCAAAAGCCCACCCACTCTGAATGACATAGATATGTAGACAAAATTGATACAGCCTGGGAAATAAAACCTTCCATTGGAATTGAAAGGAAATAACGCAATTTATTTTCATTTTTTTACTCTTAATTTAGAAACTGTTTTGTTCAGTCACTTACAGATGCAAGTTTAAATTCTACATTACAGTCAAAGTTATTGTACCCACAAATACAACAGTGATTGCTGCAAATGGTAATATTTTTACATTGGTTTGAGCTGCCATCTCATTCCAGTTCCTGTGACATTTATATACTTCTATAAATCAGTGTACATAGAGACAGAGAGGACAGGGCAATTGCTGTTTATTTATTGTTGTTTGTTGAGGGAAAGAGAACCAGTATTCTCCATATTCTCCATTTTCTTTCCTGGTAGCTGTGGTTCATGGACCCCACAGAAGAAAACCTCTCTGTAAACAGATCCCAAACTGAAAATGAGAAAGAAATTTGGCTTTAAACCTCATAAGGATACACTTCTGCATGTAAGGTGAGCCAAGTTCAGAAACACAGAAACTTAGTTCAGAAACTTATGCCTAACTATCCAGGGCAAACAAGGAGCAACTCTTAACCTGTTTCCTATGGAGTAACTTGGAATATCCTGATGGTAAATTATGACCAAATATAACTGAAGGATACAGATTGTAAAGGTGATTAATCTCTTCTACCAACTCTGTAAAAACAGATAGCCAAGGGTAGCTATCTTGATATTAAATTTACCAAAAACAAAAGCAGCAAAAATAGTCATATTGCAATATTATGGAATATGCAATAATTTTATGAAAACAGAGGGGTTTACATTTCACAAAAACAACATGAAAACCAAACTACAAACTGCAGTCTCAGGGCACCAGGTCATTTTTGACTTAGAAGGCGGAGCACTGTGCACTGAGTCACCAGTGCTTCCAGTCTGCTGCCAAGTCCTCCCCCAAAACACCTTATAGTTCTGGGAATGCCATAATGACAGTCAGTGTCAGAGCTGTGTGACTTAACACCGTGAAGAACTAAGCTCTTTGCCAACATAATTCTGGCAATACAATGTTGATTTCAGGAGAGGTGTTGCAGCAGAGAATTCAGATCATAATTCAGAGTGTTGTCATGGAGTCCAATATTTTTATTAAAAAAAAAACTGAGAAAATATTAACTGTAGCTGGCTCTGCATACTTTATGAGAACAGATAAAAATCACATTCTGTATCAGCACCGGTGTTTTTGGCTGCAGGCCACAAGATGATCTTTACAAAAATAAACTGGCCACCAGAAGAGATTTTGGGCATGAATATGTTAAAACACAAAATTGTAGTGTAATTACTATGGCTATCAGAGTAGAAATAGAACATGGATTGTAAAAAACAGTTCAGAAATTACCACCCTCCTCATTAGCTACAAGCTACCAAGGATCCTCGCATTCTTGCACTGCTGACTGGGAGCCCAGTACTCTAAACCCCTGAATCATGATGTGACATTCTCAGTCACACTCATCTTCACCATCACATCACCAGCTGCCAGCTTCCTGAAAATGTCAGATTTGCATTCACTGAAGGAAGAAGGCTTTTATTAGCAGTAAAAAATTCAGAGGAATAAAGTGTCTTGGATACCTACATTTAAATTTCAGAGCCATTACCGCCTTCTTTGGCAGAGGTCTGGTAAAGGATAAAAATAAAGCTGTGGAAGAGGTCTCTGAAAGCATCTAAAGGTCAGCTTGCTTTACATCTGGGGAAGAAGATGGACAGGAGGAGCCTTCAGACCTCGAAGAGCCACGTGGGCAGGAGGACCCATGTCCCACTGCTGCTTACACTGTGCTCCCACTCACATCTTATGGCCAGATGCCACCCCTCCAGCAAAGGGTTAAAGAACAGCTGTCACAGGACATGCCAAAGCAACCAAAAGCTTTATCCCACCTTTCAGCCCCAGCTGCCACATGGGTGAAGGCAGGATTCAGATCCACCACCATCTCATACACCACATCTGGAAGCAAGAGTCTACCTCTTGCAGCTGGATGACCCCGATGGCACAGCACAGGGTGTGTGCCACACAGGAATTGGGTGAAGATCAACCAGGGGATCAGTAGTTTGCTTTGCATGATTTTGCTTCTTTTCCCCTTATTAAAAATCTTGACAGTTGAAACCCACTTTTAGTGAGAAGAGTCTTTAATCAAACAAGGTTCCATTGCATAAGAGCTTGATGTTACAACAAAAGATGCACAAACCAGTGAACCATCCAACGATTTCGTTTTGGGATTTTCCACCACTGCCTACACAAACAAAGCTAAAGGTTTGTGACAGCTGCTTGTGTTTCCATTATCTCTTTCAAGATCTCAAAGTTCAAAATCACATTCTAGAGAAGCAACTGGCAGAAGGAAATTATTTCTAACAGCCCATCCACAGAAGAGGCCCCATTTTGTTATTAATTACTCATATTGCCGTAGAACCTAATTGTCCCAGCCAAGAATAGAGGCTCACTTTGTTCATTCAATACAAACAGGAGGGCAAGGGCAGGCCTTGCCCCATGGAGCTCACCCTCTACAAACTTCTGGCCCAAGTTCCACATTAACCATTGCCAGCTCTGCAAGGAGCCTGATCTAGTGCTCAGCACACCCCGTGAGGTTTCAGCTGGTCTGAATCCCCAAAGAACAGCAAAAGTCACGCCTCACAGATTTAAATGAAGATTTCCCACACAGTCCCATTATGAAGGACATCCCACATGCTGGGTCTCACTACAGTAAAGCCTGTCATCTAACTTTTCCCCATGCAGCAATAGGAACAAGGGGTACTTTGTGGGGTGAGGCCACCCCACAGGGGTGGCAGGCGAGGAGAGGCAAGATGCATTCCTTGCAGGGAGAGGGGGCTGGAATTTGGTTTCCCCTGCCCTGAAAGAGCAAAGACAAAATGAAGCACTTCAACCAGCTGCAGGGATTAGTAAATGCTGATGTGAAAATCTGTCCCAGCAGAGAAGAGCTGTGGTTCACAAAGAAGCGGGAAGGAGAAGGAAGAGTGTTACAAATAGTGGGATGGCAGCCAAGATCAGTCAGCTTCCAAAGGGGGAATGAGCAGAGCAGGAAGGGCAACTCAGGGTGAGGGATGGGGACCTACTCGGGGATCCCAGGTACCTTCCAAGTGCTCTGGGATCACCCGAGTACGTACGAGGGGGACCACAAAAGGAAGGTACAGCCCACAGTGAGCCGGGTGCAGATGAAGAGCTGCTGATGGTCTCTAATGACAAAGGCTTTGCCACTGAAACACTGCCCAATAATGAACTGAGAAACCAAAGACTTTTATCTGAGTTTTACAGCCTCGCTTTTCCTTCAGTTTTGATTGTGATAAAGTAGCAAAACTACCAGCACCACCATTCCTAAATGGCCTGACTGGTCACACTGGCACCAGTGGGAGACTTTGCCAGTGCACACCCTGGTCAGTGAGCACAGGGTGTTGACTGCTTTGGCTTTCTGGTTGACTGGCTTTTTAAAATGGAAGGGTTTTGGAAGATAAATGATTGGACTAGATCTGAGAAAAATCCGTGTTTTCCTTGGGATTTAGCCACAGATTTCCTTTGAAATTATGGCTGAACAACCTATCCCTCCACAGCTTCTGGACCTCTATTACTTATCTGTAAATTCCCCTTATTATTCCTTAATAGCAAATAGCAACAAATTGTCTATTTCCACAATAAAATCTCTAATCTTCTATTTATATGCCTGAAACTCATTGTGCCAAGCATGGCAGAATCCCCAGGTGTTACTGTCATGCAGTAAATAACAATCTATCCTGCCCTGCTGAGACCCAGTGTGCCAAACTGCAGCTCATGAAGCAAGCAGTATTCTGAATTATCAGAATGTTTCCGCTTTCCTGTGGCCTGTGTGGCCTGTTCTGTCACAGGGTAACAAAGAACCAGAGCTGCTTACTAACAAAACTCCCTTTTAATAACTACGACTGGCTGATGCTGATGCTTTCATTACTCTGTATACAAGTGACACCTTTCAAATATCCACCGGTGCTAATTACTCCAGTGGATTTCATTTCACCAGAGTCTCTTTCTGCTAAAGACCCCAACCAATGTCGGGGACCAGGGAGGCTGGATGTGATACCCATCCCTCTGGCAGCAGCCAAGGTCATGCTGACTCACTGCCTCTGGCTTTTCCCTGCATCCATCCAGTGCCAGTGCTCTGCTAAGTGCTTGACTATTCATTACACTGTCACTTGCAAAGCTGCAATTCCTTTCCCCACAGGCAGCACAAAGCATTGGACTGCAGGCTCCTAAAAATGTTGCTTATCAGATTTTGGACTCCTCTACAACAGGCAATTACTTTCTGCTACAAAAAAAAAAAAAAAAAAGTGATGGCAGGAGAAGAATCTCTGCCACAGGGTCTTGGGGCAAAATTTTCAGATCTCCTTTTCCAAACCCACTTCTTCAGAGTGGAATATTTAACAAGCAAATCCTTGAGTAATGGCAACAAAGCACTTGTTGTCACTCCAGCATCAGCTGGGGCTGCCTGACTCAGGTTCTCACTGGTTAAGAAACCAGAGGCCACATTTCAAGAAGCATCTTGCAAACAAGACCTTTGTACAATAAAAAGTGTGCATAGCATGGTCTTTACCTGCAACTCTTCCTGTTATGCCCAGGGAAAGCGTTATTTATACCCAAACAAGGCACATTTCAGGTTTAAGTGTCTTCTCATCAGTCTAATCTCCTAGAAAAGCAAATTCAACAACCATATAAACAGAGGCACGACTGAGTGTCTGTAACATCAGCCCAGGGAACAGTGAGTAAAGTACTTTTCAAACACTAGTGCTAAAATTATAATCAAGGCACCACTCCATTTTCTGTTCTTGAATAAATATCTTTCCACAAGCAAAAATAGAGAAAATATTTTAAATTACAAATCATCATGCAGTATTAAATAATTGAAGCAAAAATATTTAAAGCCAGGAGCTTATGTGTGTATCCCAAGTCACTACAGTCACCCAGACGTGCGATCTGCAATTTAAAAGTATGTGGGCAAATAGAAGTCACACAGGTTTCAATACAAAGTTGCTCAGCCTGCTTAATAAAGTAAACCCAATGTTTTCCAATATAATTAAAATACAGACTTTAAGGACAAATTTTCAGGTATCTAAATTTGATAATTCAGTTCTATTACTTTTATATGTATTTTATTTTGGAAATGGTAAGCATCTAAGAATCTACAGCATTATTGGAACATCAAATTCAGCACATTTGGAAAAAATGTTATCACTCAACTGTTGTTCCAGATTTGCTACTATTTTTACACAGATGAGCTTACAGCATCTTAAGTGAAAGTTTATTATCAGATGGCAACCAACAGCCTTTAACTGGCAGAGAAAAAATAAAGCTTACCTAATGCCCAAGAAAGGGAATTACCTAATGCCCAAAGTAACTCCTAACAGATGCCTTGAGACTCCATCTCCCTTATTGGTATACACAGACAATTATATTCCATCTAAATTCTGATTCTCTTCTCTAACATTATATATCACACACTTTATTTCACAGAGGAGTCCTTGTTACCATACCCTTACAATTTACTTTAAAAATTTGTCACTGAGGGCCCAGATTTATGGCTGAGATTTTATGGATTAGTAATTGATCCAGTGCACATTTTTAGCTTACTGCAGATGGAAGATACATGTCAGCTGAAAAGCCTTCCCTTCAGATTGCTGCTGTGTTGGGTGTTCAGTTGTGGGGGGCGTTTCGCCTTGCTCTTACACATTTTGGGCTGGTCAAGTGCATGCACATGCTCAGTTCCTGCAGCTCAGCAGAGTTAGGACAACTCTAAACTGCAAGACCAAGATTGTGTTTGAGATCCAGGAATTATAGTTGTGCCAGTTCTCCCTCCTTTGGTGGGAAGAAATCTGAATTCTTGGTTTATAACACATTTTACACCTTGCATCTTGATGACAGTGCTGTTTGCCAGCAGGTGGTGGGCAGAGAGATTCAACAATAAATCATTGCCCCCTTTTATCTCTGACTTACCCAAGGAGCCAGGACTTCAGGACTGGTCTTCAAGTCAATACCTCCTGTAAGTGACCCTGAATACAGGGTATATTGTTAGAGACAGCATTCTTCATGGGGGATGCTTAAACCAAACCTTTCCTAACCGTTTGTAGGTGGGAGTTACAAGCAGCTATCAAGGAAAGAAAGGACAATGCAAATGTTCCCCTCAGCTAAACTCAGGTGAGCTCTGCATGTTTGCCATTGCTGGGCAGTCACCTGGAATTATCCACAACCATGCAATCTTTTAATGCTTTGTAAAAACTCTCTGAGGTATTCAGGGTAGGAGAAAAACTTTTCCTACTCACCTAAAAAAAAATCCCACAAACTTGTCTTTATTAATACTATTTATTATATGAACTACAAGCTATTGAGAGCACATTTTAACAGGAGGAATCATAGATTCAGGTTGGCCAATATAATTGTTAATAGCTTGGCTTAGCCATCAAATTGAGAACCAGAGGCTACAACTACACAAACACTTTAACCCAAAAGTGAACTCTCCATCTGCCTCCAGACCAAATGCTCCACTTCTCTCAACACTCAAATGCCAAAAGGTTGAGAGTTCTATCTTCTGGACAGGATCAGGACTCAGTGCTGTTTGGCATCCTGCACCTTGCCTTGTGGCTGTGAGTGGCTAACACTCCAGTCCTGAGAAGACAAAATCCAAATCATGCTGTGTTCATGTTTGGCCAACAGCCAAACTTTTATAAACTAATTATTTCACCAAGCCACCTGTTCCCTTTGCCTGACCAAATTCCTATCTTTAGACTTAAAAGCTGGCTGATCCTTTTCTGTCTTCCTATCTGAACTTTACAACTACTAGGAGCTGGGTTTCCCCCTTTAAGTATCCAAAACAGAAGTTAAAACTGCAGCTGTTACCAACTTCCAGCTTCCCTCCATGGGAATTAGCCATTAGTCAGTGATGACAAACAGCATTTTGCAGGTCATTCTCAGTACACTGACATTTAAATCCATCCAGAGTAACCGGGGGATACAAGAAAAGGCTGTTTGGTGCCAACACATTTCTCAGAGTGCATATCAAATGCATGACATTGCCCCTGCTACCCTGTGTCACCTGTGAGCTCTGAGAGAGCACAGAATTAAAAATAAACAAATTCAGACCAAAAAAAAGAAAAAAAACCAAACAAAAAACAAACAAACAAACAAAAACCCCAAAAAAACAAAACAAAAACAAAAACAAAAAACAAAAAACCAAAACCAACCAACCAAAATAAAATAAATAAATAAAACACCAAAACTAACCACCAGGAAGGAAAGATGAAGTTTATGTAATTTAGCTGGAATGTCCCCAGAGGTGATTGACTGAAGAGAAGGGTGATAACTCTGGTCATTGAGGATGTCTTTTATGCTTCTTGGCTAAGCAAGGGTGATGGAGAAGGTAAGGCAGGACAGTGAGGATAATGAGCCCTATTCCCAGTGCTTATCAAAAGGACTGATTGCCTTATCTAACCTCACCAGGCATCAGTTTTCTTGTCTGGGCTTCAATAAACAGACTCCAGAAACCATACAATAATTTATTTCAAAAGGGGCTTGAGTTTTGTAAAGCCTTATGAAAAAGTATCTTCTTCCTATGCATACACACAGCCACCCCAGTTTTGAAGCTGCCCTAAAAGTGACCTTTCCAAAGACAATTTTAATGGTGAGGCTGCTACAAAGCAGAGGGCCCAGTTCCTTGGTTGTTTCATTTTCAGTCCATGCTAAAACAACTTCTCTAAGGATTTCCAGGAATCCTTCATGTCCTTACAATATCTGAGCAGAGTATGGAAGTTCTAGCCTGCCAAAAATGGCCAGATTTCTTACATTCACACAATGACAGAAAGGCTCTTTAATACAAAAAGTCAGTTCCATGTCTTAAAGGGCAGCAGATGAACACTAACTAAGATGTATGGCAAAGATTGGGAGGGAAAAAAAGGGTTTAAAGCACATAAACCATCATGGACAGGAGACAAACACAGTACAAGAATAAGAATGAGGCTGCAGACAGAGAGGCAGGAACCCCAAGAGAGATGAAGAAAATGGGATTGGACACATTTCAGTCTTAGTGAAAGCCTTTTGGTGTCTCATAGGTGTGTCCCAAAACCATAGATTTAGGACAGTGGCCTGCTTCTTCTTTTAACTACTAAGTTAATTAAACTTTGATAGTGAAAGACATTCAGAAACGTAAATATTACAATCTCCAAATTATTTTTAGTACTACCCTCTGCAGAAAAGTGTAGTCCCCAATAAAACACTGATCTGCAAACTAGATTAATTTCTACCTGACTACTTCAGTTTTAGGCACCTGCCCTTGCACAAGCACATTTTTCAGCTTCTGACTAGACCTAGCTGCTTCCATCTGTAGCTGGTCTGTACTCAGATACAGCATTCACAGCACAGTACAAAAAATTGCTGGTTTCTCCTCATAACCATCTGCTGCGAGTGATGCAAGTGGTAAAGGGACAAAGGGCACATTCATGTCTCTACATACCACAACAACTCCTCTAAATTAAGAAACTACTCTCTCTCCTCCCACATAAAATAAGAGTGCTGTTGAGTTCTTAAGGAAAAGAGGAAAGAAGAGGGCTATGAAAGTCGTGTAACAATTGCAAGACAGTTCAGCAGAAATGAATGTATGCTTTTCAGTCTCTGCCATTATAAATATAAATCATGCCTCCCCCCCGCAAAAAAAAGTATGGTACAAAATTGTATTGAATTAAACATTACCCCCTCAGGTATCAGACAAATATGGAAGGGAAATCCATAACAAAGGCAGCAAGGCCTTATAATGTAGCAGAGACATGAGGCAAGCAGGAACAAGAGGTGATTTGGATTTTATTCCCACTGTCCACGTGGAGAAAACACTGATGCAAAAACATGAGAGAAAAGGAGGTGCTGAAGAACGAACACATTCAAGCTCATTTGAAAAACTCAGAGCTTGTTCAAGAAGAAAGCTCTTTTTCTAAAAGCCCTCAATATAGGCAGAAAAACACATGATCTTGCATGTATTTTCCTCCAGTTGCATAAGGTATATAAAAGTTACCCAGGTGCAAATTCACTCTGACTTTGAGAATGCTCCTCATTTTACCATGATGAATGTTCACAAATCACTGTTTTATGCCAAATCTTATTTTCTCCACCATTGTTTTGCCCCCGCTTGCACTTTCAATACAGGCAGGTGTTCAGCCTGACTGCTGTTGTGCACACAGACTGCAAACACACACTGGAGAAAGAGAATCCACAATGCAATACAGAAGGGAAGGTATTTCACCTAAAGGAAGGTGAAAAGATGGTGGCAAATTGTTTCTTTCTTAATCCATTGCAAAAGGCCCAATTCCAAACAGATGTGGACCTTCAGATTAAAATCTCTTCAGTGAATCCTAATTTTACATGCATAAGCCTTACACAGGAAGAAGTTCACAATAATAATGTTTGGCTCACCCATTAACACCTCAGTCATATTAGATTTGGCAGTAATCCAATATTTTCTAGAAAATTTATGGAAAATGTACTTTCCCATGACATAAAATCCAGTTTCAACTTCCATTTCTCTCTGAGGGGTTCAACCCAGATGACTGATTCAATAAGAATTGCCCAGATTAGAGAGGGATTTATTTGATGAAAGTAAGAAAATAATTTAACTATTGGGAGAAAACAAATTGAAGTCTGTTTAGATCTATTTTGTGAGCACATGAGCCCCCAGTGTTTAAAGGTGACCATACTGTTCAAGGCCTGGCTATTATAGGAGGACTAATATTGCATGTTCATCTATGCTGGCTCCTAAGGATACAACACAATTACTGAGAGCAACTGGCACTACAGGTCCCTGGGGAGAAAAAAAAAAGTTTCATCTACATTTTTCTTTGCATGCTGCCAAAGCCCCAACAATAGCCCTAATTTCCCCTAAAATGATTCCAGCTGCTTATGTTTTCTGTAGGCTCATGCACAGGATTCATTTCCTCTTAGAGGAAGCAATGCTGATGTCAATTGTTGAGCACCTCTCTTACCATCAGTCCCTTTGCCTTCATTCCTGTCCTCATGCTGACTTTTAGGCAAAGGTAGAACAGGTTACAGGAAGCTGTTGTGAACCAGATGATGAAACCAATCCAGGTTACAGAAAGAAACACCCTCTCCTCGGTTATTTTTACCTGAAGTTAGTTTTCCACCCTGATGTGAACAGTTGCACATCTGAGAGCCAGAAGAGGGGCAGGAATGGCAGAAGGAGGTGTAGGATTGTCTTGCTGAGAGATGAGCACATCAAGCTCCACCCTTAGGAACCCCAGGTCAATGCAGCCTTAATGACAAGCAAGAGAAAATGAAATTCAAGCATGAAGCGAGGCTGTGGGCCTGCTCACAGTCACTGTTTCCTGGCAGCACCCTGTTGGTAACTCACAGCAACCTGCTGTTGGAACCCTGAATTCTGAGAATTTCACTGTTTCCGCTTTAACAAGTTATGATCCCAAGAAATAAGCCTCATTTGATCTCAAACCCTGGAAAAGACTTCCTTATCAAGTGTGATAACTTTGAAATTAATGCTGTATAGTTAAGGTTATGTCACTAGGTGAATTAGGTAGAAGTGTAGACATTTTGGTTTATGAAATATTGCAATACTAGTGTCCAAAATGGAGGGTTTTGGTGTTGTTTTATAACTTCCTTTTTTACCTTTGCTACTTCCCCCTTCTTCTCCAAAAACTTGTGTTTTCTGCCATTGGTTCTAAA
>VZRZ01005546.1:1419139-1475743 GCA_013398175.1 Climacteris rufus | reverse complement strand
CGGAGCCGCTCCCGGCCGGGCCCCTCCCGGCCGCTGCCCCGGGCCGAGCAAAGCCCAGAGGCGCTGGCCCGGCGGCGGCGATGCACAGGAGGTGCGGCCCGGCGAACCACGGGAGCGGGAGGCGCCCGCGGGTGTTCCCCCGCTCTTTCGGGAAACTGGGCAAGCAGAGCCGCCCGCTCTGTCCCCTGTCCCCGGGGAATGGATGCGTTTGGGAATGGCCGAGGCGACCTGAAAGCGAAACAGCAGCGGGGTCGGGGCACTGGGCTAAGGCCGCTCTTCCATCACCATTAGCGCCAGGTCTGTGTGCCGCTGATGAGACAGCAGGACAAAAGTGATTCCGCTCAGATGCGGTCACAGCATTGTTTCTCTGTCACATTAACCGGAGGAGCCGATGCACAGATTATGTCCGTTTTATGCCGGCTTTATGCTGGCTGCGGAAAGACACATGCTACTTGTCCAGCATAAAATTAGAGTGGTGCAGACGGACAGTAACTGATCTCATACAAAGCCTGTCAGGAAAAAGTTAACACACCAGATTAGGCGCATTTTACATATTTGAACTGGAAGAGGGAGTTCATCCTGGATCAATGTCATCATGTCCCATGTCACAGCCTTTTTTGTTTGGTGCTAGGAGTCTTAAACCCAAATGTACTGTTTCTTTAAACTATGTCCTGCAAAGAGACCTGAATTGATATTGATCAAGTTTTGCTATGAGTACTAACAGGACCCGTTTTTCACATTTTACAGACTTCTCTCTTTTTTTTTTTAAATAAAATTTACTTCTTTAAAGGTCAACAATTGACTTAGAATTTCGAAATTAAGGTGGGGTTTTTGAAACAGGAATTTTACCTGTAAGAAGATGGCTATCCCTGCCCACCAATGCAGCACTGTATTGGAAATCAAAGACATAGATTCCCTTTCTTGTTGACCTGATAATGCAGTTTTAAACAAGCCACATCCCCTTTCTACAATGGCTTCCCCATGTCTAAGGTAAAAATGTTCAGACTCCTCAGCAAAGTTCTTTGAGCAAATGGAAGCACTAACACTAGTTATACAATATATGCATACAGTATATGGCATGTATCTGTTTTATAAATATGTGTACATGCACACATAGCTAATACATTGTAATCCAGCCTGCATAAACACTTCTGATTGTCTAGAGAACATACATGGAAGAAGCAAGCAAAGTAATAGATGTTCTGTCAATTTGAAGCTTGAAAACAGCCTCCAAAATGCACATTTTTAATAAAGTCTGCTGTAGAAGCAAGTGTGAAGATTAATAGGAAAGAAACAAGGGTGAATATCAATAAGTAAGGAGAGTGAGTGGCTCTCATCAATAACCGAATGTCAAAACAGAGAGGAAAACACCAGGATTCCAACTCTAATTCCCACAGCACAGCTAACTTCAACATCCTTTTCTTAAAAGACAACAAAAGATGCCACAAATCAGAAGGTTAAAAAAAAAAAAAAAGGCGCCCAGAATTCAAAGGAGGAGCAAAATGTTGTCTCAAGAGCTTTTACAAGTTCTAAGCTAGCTGTCTGTCTCGACTTTGCACCCAGGCCACTGTGCAAGCCGATGTTTCTTGAGCACTCTTTTAGCTGACAACGTCACTCAGAACCCGAGGGCAGCCTCACCACGTGTCTGAACATCTGCACCCCAGAGGGGAAATCTGGCACCCCACAGTGTGTCAGTGTTGCTGCAGCACCTCAGGAGAAGGTGCAGTGTGAGGTGCAGCTGTGGTGCAGTGTGAGGTGCAGCTGTGGTGCACTGTGCAGCAGTGCACAGTGACTGCCAGCTCCTCAAGCTACTCTGAAATGAAGGCACCCAAATGCCCATGATTTGCTATCATTAGTACCCACTTATCACACTTCTGGCCTCCTCAAAATAAGCAATATCAAATCTGGCTCCTTTGGTGATATTTGTCTTTGTTTTAAAAATCTGCTTCTTTAAAAGTCTTCTTTGAAAACTCCCCAGCTGTCAGGGGACTTTTGTGGTCAGTTTTCAGTTTCTCTGCACTGACAATACCTGGGCTGGGCAGGACAAACACAGTTGTACAGATTAATACACACATATTGAAGTGAATGAATCCCACCTTTCACTTCTCTATCTTTTTTATGGCCTTGAAACTAACACCTTCATTCTGTTGTCACGATCCTCCATCTGTCGCAGTAACGACACAAAGAAGGAGACAGAAACCTCTGGAGAGTGAAGGAACAAGTTCTCTGGGCTTCCCAGCCCATCTTTATTAGATCTGTGCCTTATAATTCACTGTGTATTGGAGGAGACAAAGGAGCCTCCCCTCAATCACACTGGTCAAAGGAAATGTCCATCAAACTTCTGTGCCCAGGAGAAAGGAATGGAAATAAAAAGATACCGTTACAATAACATGGCTATGTTCACAGAGAATGTCTGAGAAACTAGTTACAAAAGAATGATAACATCCAGAACTGCAGAAGTCAGGGCAACATGAATGTGTATTTAGAATGGACTACTAAGGTCACTGATGGATCTGAAAAATATTCAGGCTTCTCTCCCTGATGTAAGGAGCTCTGGTTTGCCTCATTCCCGACCCTGTGGAGTGGAAAAAAATGGGTAGTCTTACAATATAAATAGCAACTAAGTTTTAGCCAAAGCCTTCATGAAGGAAGGAGGTGCTGCAACCTGACCCAAAGGTGGTCATTCCCTAGTGAGCATCTCATAACAGAGGCTGTGGGATCTCCTTTGATGCAGATCTCTTTCTTTCTGGAGTGCCTATAATAAAGTATGGATTCCAGATACTGCACAGAGAGACCAGCAGAGTACTGGTCTCAGTCACAGTTCTGGTACCTTTAGGAGCCCATTTATCAGTGCAGATGGCGCTAAAACAATGTTACTGGCATTTTAAATAATTTCATTGCCCAGGTGTGATCACCTCACACTGGTTTAAGTCCTGCTGCAATGCTCTTTTCTGCCTCCCCCAGCTCAAAAAAGCATGCCCTGGTCTTATTAAAGGTTGGCATATCACCCTGCATTGTTATTTCTCCTTCATTTTGGCCTGTGCACCACCTTCACATAAATATTTCAAACAAGGCTGAAGTAATTTCATCTATATGTCATTCCACGTACCTTCATAAAACAAGCTTCCTTCTGACTGAATCCATTTCATGGGCATGCCACTGAATTCCTTCAAATTCCTCACATGTTATACCAGTGGACTCCTAAACTAAGGATAATAGGTTCCAGTACCAAAAAAATGCTCTTTTGATTACACATTTTTTGAGACAATCAGATATTCAAGGACAGGGAAAAATATACAGTTCAAATATTGTTCAAGAGATTATTTAAACTTTGGATCATGTAAGAAGCATTTAACGACCTATATGAAATGAACCTTGGTGGAAATGCAGCTGTAAAAGCCACCCTGTGCATCACTGTGAATCCATTTGTATGGGGCATCTCAGAGGAGCAGAGCCCAAACCCAACCACCTGCCAATTAGTGGTGTTTGGCAGGCTCACCAGAATGGCCAAAGGGGGAAAAAAAAAAACATAACAAACAAAGAAAGGTATGAGGACCAACCTGTCATTAATGAAAATGGGATTGATTTCCTGAAAGTGAAAAGAAGGGGAGAACGCTGAGGGGAGGCATTATGGTAACTGTGCTGGGTCTGGTTTGGGAATAAACAAGTGGCTGTTATAGTGCCAAACTTCATCTTTCTCGAGTGCTGAATATAAGCACTGCTTTTGTAATGAATGACCAGCCTAGAGATAAAAGGGAGACACTGGGAAGAAAATGAAATTTGAAAAGATATTTCAAGATCCTAGCGCAATAGAAACGGTAATAGGTTTTAAGAAAATTAGTTTATGGAGAATGTTAAGAGAAACTAAACACAGGAGCTAATAAACAATAATGCACATGATGAGAATTAATGCTGTTATGCTGATTAACGAGTGTCAGTATTCAGAAAAAAGGCTTTCAAACAGTAGCGTCCTTGTGGGAGTCCTCTGAATTGCCTTTGAAGGATCTGCAAAGGTAAATTTTTTTTTTTAAAGCCTATTATCAGGTGGACTTAAATGTGGTATACAGGATCCTGTACTCCCAGCACAATAATTTTGGGCTCCAAAAACCCGAAGGTTGAAAAGCACTTATGTAGAACATATGGAACCTGAAAGGAAGAATGGAATAAAACAGAACATGTCAACAAGTAAATCAGAGAAAAGGGCTGTACAAAAGTGGTTGGCAGAATGTTTTGTGTGTAATGAGCAGGGGTTAGAGAATCAAAAATGAGTTTTACAGGAAAACTACAAAAATATTAAGTGTAAGGACATTTAGAAAACATTGTCAGCAATAACTAAGCAGCAAACTGATACTTGCAGTGTAGAAAAACTAAAGACTACAGCACAGAATGTGAATTATACCTGTTATACTGAATAACATCATTTCAGACTGAAAGGATGTTGCTTCCAGCAAGTACTGCTCGTGGGTCTTGGTGCAGCTCCACAGATGAAAGCTGAGTCTTTTAATTGACAGCATTGCCCCCAGGCTCAAGATCCAGGACACTGCTCTTCCACTCCATGCAGAGACTCACAGCACAGAAAAAAATGGTTGAAAGAAGCCCAGAAAGGATTATTATGCCTGTTTAAACTCCTGTGCACTTTCCTGTGACACAAGGAAGACCTGTCCACTAAGAATACTTTGTCCAAACAAGCAATGTAGCCTGGATAAATCAATGTCACAGTGTTGTTAAACAGTCAAACTGTTCCTTAGTGGACAGACATAAAACTGGGAGGAGGAGGAGGGAGAACATGATTTATCTCAGCTATATAGCAGAAATACTCCAAAAACTGCAAGTACCTGGAGTGCTTCTCAGGGCCTGCCTGCTGTGCTTTGGAATGGCCAGCTCCCTGCCACTGCACCTACTGCCAGTGCCCACCAGCCCAGCTACAGGCTGGGGGCTCTGCCCCACTCACACCCCCCACATCAGTGCCCTGAGTGCCCCTGAGTGCTTGGGGGTCTCCAAACTGGCCCCCACTGCTCCCCAGCACCCTGCTAAAGCTGTCACCCTGCAGCCAAGCTGTCAGCACTGACCCTCCTGAGGTGGGAAGGGGATGGCCAAGGGACTTTTCTTTCTGGAACACCTGGTCCCTCCACAGAGCAGAGGCTTTTTGCTCCAGCAGTGGTGCCCCAAGCCTCCCACTGCTGCCTGTGCCCCAGCCAGCTGCTGGCCTTAAAGCCAAAAGGGACAGGGCGATGCCCTCTTGCCTTGGCAGTTTTACCCTGGCACTTTTTCAACCCTCTGGTTTGTTGTGGGTTTTTTTTTTTTTCCAGACTCTCACAAATCAATTTCTCAGTCATCTTTAGTGTGTTTCTGGGAAGTGAGATGAGGTTATACATTATTCCTCCAGTCTCCTTCTTCCTTTTATTATGTCAAGTCACCGCCAACATTTTTGGAGTGAGTGGATGTGCAGAGCTGCTCAGTTCCTGTGCTGCCTCCTAACACCACAGCATGGGCAAAAAGCACCTGGCAAAACCAGAATAATGGGTAGATCCCACGTTTGAAATGTGATTTGGCTATGAAATAACAACCAGACTGCAGCTTACGATCCCATTTTGACTGGTTTTTCTTCTCAGAGGTGATTAGTGTGGGAGAAGAATGAATTTCTGTATAACAATGTGCCTTGTCTTGAAATTGAAAGCCTAGAATCTGCAGTGCATGTATTAAATATAGCTTCAAAAAGCACTTATTTCTGCTAAAGTTAGCATTTCCCTTTCATTCTTTGTTGTGCATCAATGACTAAAAACATGTACAGACGGTGATCGCTGAGAGACAAACTGAAATTTTTATGTGGAATCTGATTGTAATGCTGTGTTGATAATATGGAGAAAATTTGATTCAGTTACTAAAAAAAGGAATATGATTTAGTGGTGTTTTTCAAGAGCTGTAAGCTAATATTTCAGCACTCAGCTTCTAGACATACATTACAACGAATGCAGAACACACATCACAAAGAAAATTACATTTCTATCACGTGAATGTGGCATTTGGGAAAGGTGCCAGGTTTATGACACTATCCTATAAACTTGGATTTTATTATGTTTTTATCAAAATATCTAATATATAATAGGTGGTGTGTATTCAAAACTAAAACAATGGATTACAAAGAAGGCGTCTGGATCAAAGCTGCAGTTATTTTCCTCAGCTAAGAGAAAGTCAAAGCCCAGTTAGGAGATTAAGATCTTGAACTGGAAACTGACTTCAGTGGAAATTTTCCCTCTCACTTTTGGTACATGTTGGATGAAATGGTTGGCCTATCACAAAGCAGGGTACTGTAAACTTAATTACTTTAAAATCTTCTCTAGAACTTGTTTCAATACTTGCATTTATACTATAAATGCTTCTTTTTATAATGATCACATTATTCAACATCCAGACAAGGATTGGAATAGCTAAAACAGGTACTGCATAAAATTATTTAATGTGAATTCTGTATTGTGAAATCTAGTCCTTTAAAAAACTTGAAACCCATGAAAATTCCTAAGGGTATTTTCTTTGTGGTTTGTTTTGATGTAATAATTGCGGTTATTTTCATTTGCCTTATGCTTTCCGAGACAGATTAAGGCTGGCTGGTGTCTTGTTCCAGGTTTCCTTATAATCAAGGGCTTTATTCTTTAAAAAACTAAAAACTTAAAAAAAAAAAATTAATTAATGACTTTTTGAGGTCCAGGAGTGATTTACTGTAACTAAACCTGCAAATTAGAAAAACACAGTGAGCGTGGAGCAGTTGCCAACCCTGACCTTACAGCCCCAAAACCATGACTGATTTCCTAGAGGTCTCCTGGAGGGAAATGTGGTAAGGTTTTTTGGGTGAAACATCTTTTCTTTCAAAAGAAAGTCTCATCAGTGAAGATATGTAGAAAAGTATCCTGTTGCATTTTAGCAATAGTTATCTGAATAGTTATCTGAATAGTTATCTAGCTGGGAAACAGTAATACAGTGTAAGATGAGAATAAACCAATCCTATAGTGCCAGAGCCTTTCCTGACATGTGCTACCATTTGGGAGGGGGATAAAGTTAATTGGGAGTTTCTGTGAGATTGTCTTGCTGGGCTTTTTATGTTCCTTCTCAAATGTTTAGGAGATTCTGGAAGTACAGCAGATGGAGCTTGGCATGGGGAGTATATGAAGTTTGGATGCAACCACCTTTGGGTGCTGAATGTTACCCTTGCTCACAGCAATTCCTGGTACAAGCAGGGGAAAAGGCCAGAGAGCTGCTGCTATTTGCCCACCTTTGTTTGCCCAACTGGGCAGCAAAGGATCAAGGGAGAATAGGAGAAACAGTCACATTCTTGCCAGCAGTGCACAAAACTGGGAAGCGAAATAACAGATGGTAATTCCTTTGATGCAAGGAATCCATCTGCTACTGCTCCCCCTTATGAGCTGCTGGAGATAGTGTGTGGAGAAGCCTCAGAAACAGGCTGTGAGGGGCAATGTGAGTGTGGGTTGCACGGGAGAAGATGGAAGAGAGAGCAGCTCCGCTTGTGGAAGGGGCCATGACAAGAAGGGAGCTGTACTGCTCAGCTCAGCCCCAAAATAGGCTTGTGAAAAGCTGGAGCAACTCAGCTATGTAGGACAACTTGCAAAGCAGCTGCTCCCTGATGTCCCGCATGGAGCACATGGGGGAGAATATCTTGTGAAAACCTGGCTGCAAGCAAAGTCCACACCAAGATCACCCCACAGCCGTGGTACCAGGCTGCAGAACATCTCCTTTCTGCTACTGACAGCACCTCTGAACACCTCTCATCCTTGCCTACTTTGATGAGCAGGGCTAATATATCTTGATATTATTTAACATTGATGCCTGACAACTACCATTTATTATTCCTTTTAAAATTAATAAGTTAATGAATCTTTCTGCTTTTATCATCATGTTTATCGACAGGATATGAATGGAACAATGTCTGCAAACACAGGGAAATCAACTTACCTGTAAGAAAGATGGGAGTCTGGAGCATTCAGTACAACTATGGAAAAACAAATGTGGGCACCTGATGGTCTTCCTGCTTCTGCCTGACTTCCAGCTGCTGTGCTGTCAGCTGCACATCACTCAAAGCTGTCACTGACAGGCACCTGGAGAAACAGGAAACACCTCTCCATAAGAAAACTCCCCACCATGGTGAAGACAGTACAAGTGCCTGGCTAAAAGGAGAAAACCAAATACTAACCCTCCTCTCCTTATTTTTCTCTAAGAGTGTTCCCTTTCCTTAATACTAGGAGAAAATGACAGCTACTACATTTTAAGGGATTTGGCAATTTATTGATATAGATGCAGAGGGGAAGGTTGATTTGCAAACTTATCACAGATTCTCTCTGCAAGGGATCTGTCAGAGTAGAAACATGTTTTGAAAGGGAATTAGCAGGATGAGGGAATTGCTTTGAACATGGGGATGGTCAGGGCAGTCAAGTCTCTGGGATGACTTCTGTGGCCCTTAGCTGGCATTCTTTGACACCAATCCATGGAAAGCTGGAAAAGGCACACACAGACATATACCTCAAGGTTATCCAAAGAAAAGGGCAAGCAGAATGTTTTTTTTCATTGTCTTTTACAAAAAGCAGTTGAAATTTGGTGTTAAGTAACTACAAAACAAGACTTAAACACCCACAGACACACATTTATTTATACACTTGTTTGCAAATAATGATGTTACAGGACAATCATGATTTTGCCTTGGTCAGGGGTTGAGTTACTGAACATAATGAGCTATGGTTGATAGGATAATACAAATGGCTGAGATGAGCCTTGGGATGGGACATTGGAGAACATTGGAGCCATTGGAGAACAGTATCTGAAACTGCTGGGAAGGTGGCATCACTGTAGAGGGATTTGCTGGTGGCCTCTGTCAACAGGCACAGAAATAGAGATTAGGGGGAGGCATGGCTCTGAAAACATCCAACATCTCAAGGAAGCAGATTGCTCCAGGTGGAACCCTCCCAGGTTGGTGCTGAGCAGCTGCCCAGAGCCTGACATGGAGACAAGGCTGGGCAGAGTGAGTGTCACATTCCCCTGGGACTGACTGTGCCATCCCAGTGTGCGTGGCAGAGATCCCAGTTAGCTCTGGGCAGCTTTTCCCCACGCAGCCTGGGCCTTGCTCAGGGAACCAAGCAGCTTGAGCTTGGCAGTATTGCATTGTCTGGTGTTTGTCTTCCACCTGTGATAGATGGGAACTAGAAAAATGGCAAAATAAGAAAGAGGGATGGAAAGATGTCTTTGGCAACATGAGGATAAGCCAAAAATAAAATCAGAAAGTGCATGGGAAATGTGAGAGACTTCAGTGAGTGGCTGAGAACTGGTGGATCACAGACAGAGCTCAGGGTGGTCAGGATTTGATCTCAGAAATGGCAATCTGCCATCTGATTCTTGTCAGGAATGTCTGAGGACGTGGCCAGAGAGTGAAATGGGCCCTCCCTTCCTGTCCCTTCAGAAAACACAGCCAACAGTACCTTGCTGTTCCCATACTCCTGGGAAATGGATGTCAGGAAAGGAGCTGCTTGGGATGACAAGACAGCTGCCTGCTCCCCTGTGCAGCTTTCTCTTCAGTCTGGGTCTGTGTGTGCTCCAGATTCTACTGTCTTGATAGAGGAGCTTGAACAAAATTATCAAGAGAAAACTTACTTGGGTGACTAAGCACTAAAAATGAAGTGAAAGACTTATTACAGCCAGGTTGATAGATGAAACAATGTTGAAAATGAGATTACATACGGGAAAGCTGCTGGCAGCCTAAGGGGAAAAGAAGCCTCACTATTAAGCAAAGTTTCTTTTAAATTATTGCTATTAATAAGCTGTGGTTGTAATGATTGGATGCAATAAATGTAGGTAGAGGTTACATTACTGCTCTGAGACTCCTGATTTTCCTTCTAACCAGTGATCTGCTTTTAGAGAAAAGAAAAATGCATTACAGGTGACCAGAATTTCCTGATGGATCACTTCCCTGACCCTGTTCAGCATCACTGGGAGGATGGGGATGCAGGGATGCAGGGATCAGGCACTGCCCGAGGCACAGCTCCCCAGACACCCTCGCACCTGAACTGACAGGCTGTCCCAGTTCAGGATCAGTTTGAGCATGCCTAAACTGCTTGCTCTGGCTGCAGTTAACCTCTGCATGAATAAATGCTGGAGTCTTTGGAGCGTGAGGTACTGACTGGCAGTGTGAGTTTTTAAAAAGCCTTTCAAGACAAAGGTCTCTGCAGGGTTTTGTTTCATTTTCTCCACGTCACGCAGACCTGACGTTTCCAGTGGAAGGCTCTGAATTAATGGTGTGTATTCCTTGAGTTAGGAATGAGATCTGAAGTCAGTGAGTACTTCTCTAAACAATACTTCATGCTGAATGCTGCAGAGCTGCCAATACATGTGAAAGATCACATTTACCTGCTCCACAGACCACAGAATGTCTCATCATCTTCACCACTAACCCAGCCCCATGCTGACACGCAGGGACAGCAGAACTGTGTGCTGCCCAGGGTGTTTGGTCTCTCAAATGACCAAGGTAGAGTTCTGTGGTAAATTCCAGATGTGTTTCTGAACAGCAGACATTTCTGAGCAGCAGGGAGCAGCAGGCAGGGCCAGCTCATACCTGCTGCCAGAATTATTTGCCATAGGCATGGGTGCTTAAATTTCTGCTCTTTTTTCTTCCTTACAGGTTTACATGTCAGTAGTTCCTTAAAAACTTCAGTTGATTCCCTGAGAGACAAAAATAATCTTCTTTTTTGGTCTTTGAGCAGCTTTGTTTTTTTAAATCCCCTTTTAACACTATGTAGTATTCTGTTCTGCATATCTCTCTTCTTTTTTATCCTTTCTCCATTCCCCTTTATACTCCCTGCTTTCTTCAGGCTTCTCCTGCCACCCTACCACTGACACTATTAAGCTGTACAACCAAACCTACACTTCTTCAGATGATTTAGTTTCATATTTAACTGCATAAAAGACAAGAAGCCTGTGTCCTGCAAAGCCATTAATAAAGTGAAAATTCACAGCATTTCTATATATAAAATCTAATCTGAATAATACTGTTATGGCTGCTGGGTTCAGCTGCTATGTACTGACAGGGCACTGCTAAAAGGTGATGTATCCCCATCCTTAAAAACACATATAAAAGAGCTATGTACCAATGAGACCAATTATTTTTCACTGTGTGTAATGAAATGTGCCAAAGCCAGCAAGGACTCTTTGTGACCAAATTGATGCCACGTCTCAGGCTGTTGTAGCTGCAGCACCAGAGGAGCTCTCAGACAGACCTCTCACTCCCAGCAGTTATTCTGCCATTCCTTGCAGATGTCTTTCTAGCCTGGGCTTGAAAATTTTACTCATGGAGACTCCATGGTCAAGGAATGTACCTGTAGTCTCTGCCTTCATCTTATAACTGAAGGAAGTGGTTTTCCTGACAATTTGGAAGGCAAAATAAGTTGAGAAAAAAAGAAAAGCTTGTGGTTATTCTTGTTTCTTTTACTCTAGGGCTACTGAACAACTGGAAACAAGCAGAAAAGGAAAAAAAAAGCCTTTTAACAGATATGGTATATAAACCTTTATCACTTTTGGGTTTGGGTTTGGTTTTTTTTTTTTTTTCCAGAAGGGCTAGTGCTTCAGAGAGAATTCAATTCAGAATTTAACTTGCTAGCCAGGAGTTACAGAAAGATGTGCCAGAACTGCACAGCTAACAAAGCAGCAAGAGAAAAGCAGCACAGATGAATGCAAAGCAGAGCACATGCTGAAGAGTGACCTTAATTCTATGTTCCAAATAGTGAGTTCCCATGTCAGCTTTTGTCACCAAGCATTCTCCTACGTCATTGCAGACAGCTCTTTGGAAGATGAAACTTTCTATTCCCCAAGCAGCAAAAAAGCTGTCATTTGGTACTCCATAAAGCCATGGGGTACCCAGTCTTCTGAGAGGCTCTGGTCACTGCAAAAATGAGATTTTGCCACTAGAAAGGATACAGGTTATGAGGGTCAGACTGGCCAGAAATAGGAAACAATTTCTGCTGTAGAAGAAAGTGAAAAGGTTTGGTTTCCTCTGTTTGGAAAAGAGATTAACTGAGGGCACAATGGAGGTCTAGAAGAACAAAAATAATGTGGAGCAAATAGTGAGGGAATAATTAGTCATTATTTTTCATGAGGCTAGAACTACAGGACACCAAATGAAATCATCAGGCAGCAGGGCAAAGACAAATGAAAAAAAAGCACTTGCCCATACAGTGCCTAATTGCATTGCAGGACATAACATCCTGTTTTGTTCAGATGCCCAAAGTATAAATAAATTCTGAAAGCTACTAGATGGCTTCCTAGAGGAAAGGTCTGTCAAGGACAGCTAGACAACATGATGCAGATACAATTTCTAGATGAGGAAGTATCTAAACGAAAAATTGCTGGAAATTGGAGAAATATCTTGAAAAAAATATGAATCCAAGATTTATTTTATGACTTTTTCCCTACTAATAGTGGCTATAATAGAAAGACAACATATCAGATAGGGTATGTGGACCCTTGTTGTGATATAGCACAGCTCTTTGTCCTCTGTTCCATCAGAATGACTACTTACAAAAGATGGGCAGAAAGAGGAAATCATATTATAGTAATTGATATGGATTGTCTCCATGACAAGGTCAAACATGCAAAACCAACACTACTTTTCCCTTACAGAAAATCTGCATATCTTGAATCACAAAGAAAGCTTAAACTTTTGAAGTTGGAGGAGTGGGAACATAAGAAGAAATTCCTACAAGTGAGGAAAAAAGTAGAAAACACAATGAAGTAGACTTCCTGTGAGGCTGATATCTGCACTCCAATGAAATCGTGAGCTTTTCCATTGTTTTCACGTGAAGGATTAAATTTTGCAAGGAGTCAACAGGGCAAAATGATTACATTTTCATATCTGTCATTTTGCTCCCTGATCAGGGGTAGGAGGAAAAATTAGAATTTTTTTTTCCAAAGCTGACTGAACTGACAATTTGGTAGTCAAGTCACAGACTGAGGAAATGCACAGAAATTATAAGAAGAATAAAGAATGGAGCACCCATGCACAAGCAGTCAGTTTCTTCACATTGTTTGTAAAGGTGGTGCCAAGGAATTTAAGACAGACTTAAATCAAAGTATTGCCTTAAGCATCAGCATTTCATTTACCTTCCAGCTCACATCCCAGCCAGTGCCAAAGATAGCTTAAGGAATCTGATCAGCAAGAGACCTGATTTCCATTATGATAAGGAATTATAATTACTAGAACCATCTTGATGATATGTACTGTAAGAAATTAGTATTACTAGAAGAGAAATTTGTTTCTTCAGCTAAAATAATGAACTGGTTTACCTCAAAACACTCTTAAAATAATATATGCCTAGGAAAGATGATAATATTCATCTTAATTCACAGGACTACTAGGATTAATTATTTCAATTTTAAAATTATTACAGATTATGCAGGTACATACTAGAGATTCTTTATATCCCCACTGGGTCTTGCAGCTTTAGGAGGTTGTTTAAAGGTGGTGATTATTTGTAATTTTTATTATTACACATATTACTGAAACTTAAATCACCTTGTATAAAGATCTAAGGAGTGTCTTGATACCATGCAATGCCCAGTTAATTGGCCTAGGCACAAAGGAAAGTTTTGCTTCCATTTAATGTTTGTATATTTTTAAATCCTTTCAGAATCTCAGACTGAAGAGTAGGTGGTAGATATTTTATTTGAGTTTCTTTCAGCAAATTTAAACAGAAATATTTCAGCTTGTTTACCTGGAGGGGAAGGGAGGTCGTTTATACTTTTTTTAGAGGGAATCCTAATAAATTCCCTCTGCTTTTTTTTCTTGAGATTTTCTTGACCCCAAAGACCTGCATCCCTGGTGTCAGTGTCCAGACAGAAGGATGTATGTATATTTGAAAGATACATTGGAAAAGGGAGTAGTTCTCCTCAAATAATTTTCTGCAGCTGCATTTTTCTATACTCCTGTGGTTTGCATTGTTATCAGACCTCACTCGTGTCAGAAAAGCAGCAGGAATAGCTTTTCTTTTCCAACAGAAATTTCCATATGGGTCAGCCTTTTTGATCTCATAATATTCTGCAGCACTGGAGAACAAACTCAGACAAATTATCATCAACACATGGAAGCTGGAGATAGATGACTGGAAGTTTTTTGGCCCCATTTTTCCTCTTATTCAGCCCAAACTAGTTATTTTTAGATTATGTTACTTTGTACCCCTTCCATAAATACTCCATCTTTTCCCTTTGATTGCAAGTTCATAATTAATTTATATTAACACATTTAAATCCAGAACAGGCACTCATATAATGATTTGCAGATTTTAATAGTTCTTTGCCATCTCCTCTCCCTTCCTCCATTTATCATCCAGTCCCACTATTTCTTACCAGAATTAATAAACTTTAATCCAATTGGTAACGCCCTGGATAAGCTTCATGTGCAAAAGCTACAATGCTGAGGCCAAAGTTCCATTTTCCTCTATCTTGTGCAAATGGGGCTGGCTGCTCATCAGCACTGTGTCCTTCACACCCAGGGCTCTCAGTCCCTATGCCAAATAAATGCTCTGCAGCCAAAAACTTGATGTAGTTCACTTACCTGGCCTAGAAAGCAAGTACTGCCTCATCCATACCTTCCCTGCAGCTCCTGCACAGCCCAGGGGTGCCCCAGGCTGGGTCTGCTGCTCCTGTTCATGGGGGGTGTGATAGAGCAAGTTACCCACAGGGCCTGCAGTGAAGCATCTAAACACAAGATTTACTCTAAAAACCCATTGGGGAATTATACAAAGCTAAGGCTTGCTATCAGCAAGACCTGCAAACAACTTCTTTCCTCGGAATTGTCCAACATTCCACCCCTCCAGTCCTCAGCTTCCAGGGAATTCCAGGCCAGATCTCCACCTTCTTACTCTCTCCAGAAACTGGTGACCAAAGAGCTCCTTTTTAAAAATCCCCTGCCTTCTGCTACCAGGTGGCTTTCCTCGAGGACTTCCATGCCTTGGCCAGGGCTTCTTACAAGCTCCTCAGTTAGGAAACAAAGTTTTTCTAATTACTTTCAGCAGATCTTTTTTTGTTTGCTATTCAGAAAATATTAAAGCAATACCCAAACATCTAAGGTTCTAATTTAAAGTAATTCATTATGATTCTGCTTTCGCTAGTACGTATTTTTCATCAAGGACCATCAAATTGGCAATTAATGTATTTCTGACCTTTCTTTGGCCCATTAGACAGCACAGTTACTATGTGCTAGTTTCCAAACCCAGATGCATCACTTTGTTATACCAACCTTACTTCGATTTTTCCAGCTCACATGAGGAAGTAGCTTTTGGTAACTGGGTCAACAGGAGGACAACATTTAATTACAGTTCAGAGTAGTCTTGATCGTGTGTTTCCTTCTTTCTGATGAATCCCAAATTAGATTAAAGAACACAGGTCTTATTTTCTGCCATATGGACCCTGTACTGAACAGTTAATCACAGTCCTTTTGGCATTAAACAGTTGGCTCATTTTCTGATATAAAAACAACTCCTGCAGAATCAAAATTTTCCACTAAGAAAAATTTCTGTTCACAATTAGAGTAATTGAAATATTACCTTCATTGAACTCAAGGCAGAATATACTTAAGTTCAAGTAAAGGTCAAGATTCTTCCAAGTTACCCAAAATGTTTCATCCTGATGCACTTCTACAGTGAACTGCAGCTGCTCATTGCAGTGCCTTGTGTGATACAAATTCGACTGTCAGTCTCCATTCTTTCTTAATGTCTTGGTGTCCCTGACATAATTCAGTGCATTCTTTATTTTAAAAAAACATGTATGGTTCGTTGTGGGAGCCACAGGATTTTCACAGTGTTATGGAAAGTGTGTCTGACCAGAAAATTCTGCATTATAGTGAGCGTCAGGTTATTCAAAAGCAACAGCTGAGATGCAAAGCACAATATTGGAAAAGCTGTATGTGACGCATCACTCTGAAGTATTTTTAAAAGTAAGAACGGTTTTTCATATAATATGACTTGGTTGTAAAGTTATTCAGGTGATTATTATAAAGTGCAGCAACATTCATCAGTTACAGAACCAAGTTCTGTTATCAGCCACAATGTACTGACCCTAAATGGGGCTGCACTACCTTATCTAAACCCAAAATTTGATCTGTGTTACTGTAGTTTCATAAGGACTTAGAGCAAAATGTGTTTCCCTTGCTCAGTGCCAGGCTGCTTTGTTTTGATGGAAATTTTTAGCATTTCTAGAACAAAATCTCACAGGGAAAACACTTCATATTTGCATTTTCATTTAGGTCAAAGCTAATACTGCATTATCAAGTTGTCTTGATCTCTTTTCAGTCAGCTCTGGAAATTACCTCTTGAATTACAGTCTTGAAGTTTGCCATGTGAGTTCAACCAGGGGCCTGACAACATTTCATATTTCCACCTGCACATTTGTCTTGGAGCCTTCACTGATGAATAAAACATTTTTCCTGAGATCCTTGGTAGCCACCAGTCTCCTCTTCATTAAAGCATTTTCATGGGGCTCCTCCTCTGTCTTACAATGCTGCTTTTCTTACCCAGTTTTTGTCATTTTTCTTTCTACTGTGGCTTACAAATGAAGCAATTGTCATAACTAACAATCCATTGTTTTTTATTTCAGCACCAAGGGACTTAAGTATGCAGTTTTATTAAACAAACCTCAGCATATTTCTAAAAGAAAGAAAAAAGGCACAATAAAAAGTGACTAAAAACTGTATAGTGATCTGATGTATATCTAATGTGAATAATTTTTCTCTGAGGAGATGCAAAACGAGATATTTCTTTAAAAATCAGGATTTTGCTGGATACTTGTTTAACTTTTTGTCCCACTGGCCAATTAAAAATTCTTTTGGCAGCATTGTACAGTCAAGTATTTGTAAGTTTATACTGCACCACAGTGCAAGGGGTTTTTTGTCCAAGTACCCAATTAAGCATTTGCACATTCAGGAAGTACTTAGCATGATAATTCTTAATCCATAAGTACCAAGAGATTTTACATTGTGGCCTTTTCTTTTGTTAAAGGGTCAAATTCTGTTCCTACCTACAAACCACTGAGGTGTGCGTGAAACCAAGCCTTTGCCCAGCTGAGCTGCTGTGACTGATGCATTGAAAAATAAAAGCAGACAGATTTAATTATCATGGTGATGAGATAATTGTCTGATCCAGGGCCAGGTGAGCTTTTACCTTTGACACTAGGAACTGGCTGCCCCAAAAAAGTGGCTGGGTCACCATTCCTGGAGGTACCTAAAAGATGTGTAGATGTGGCACTTAGGGACGTGGTTTTGTGGTGGGTTAATGGTTGGAGTCCATAACCTGAAAGGTGTTTTCCAGCCTCAGTGATTCTCATTCTGTGACTGCAGATGTCCCATGTACAAACCACCCCCAGCAGGGTTTTAAATGTCTCCCTCCTGGCGTCCTTCCATGTCTGCTTCACCAGGGTAAGACCAGGCTGAGAGAAGACAAATGTTTCTCCTGAAGTATCTGCCATAACATCATCCTCTTCAATGATGTCTTTCATCATCACTTCAACTATGATATCTTGCAAAACATCTTCTACTGCTACACAGTTTTATAAGAGAGACAAGGAGACCCACATGCATCGTTCATAGCGTTAGCAATGGCTTTCCTGGGGCCTGACACCTTCCCTGCGCCCTCCACTGACAAAATGAATTTACACCACAGGCATTTGCAGACATCTCATTGGAAAATTAAGAAGAGGGAGCCAACCACACGGTGAACCCATCAGAGAAGCTGCCACAGTCCCAGGCTGCTCGTTGCCCCTTCCAGAGGGAAGCAGTGCTGCTGCAGAGGATTGTTTTCGGCTTTGTTGGGCTGGCGTCAGAAGCTCCCCGCCTTTCTGAGTTTAAGGGTAGCAGAAGCAAAGCCCAAACGTTTGGCAATTTATAAAAAACAAGGTTACTTTGTTTTCCATCCTAATTTGTCATTGCCTCGGCTGCTCTGCTGGCAGGCAATTGCACAAAGATACGGTCTGATAAACTGACTTTGAACACTGAATCAATTGTGTGGTTTAAAGTAAGAGCCCAAACTCAGCCAGCAAGTCATAAAGCAAAAAATTCATTAGAAAGGGAGCTACAGTAAGCCGCTCTAATAAAGGGCATCCTAATAGTTCTATGTTCAAAGCAGCTTTTAATGATAAATAATACTGTGTTTGACAAGTAAAGAGACTGAAATAATTGTTTATGAAATTGCAATATATGGTTAATTTAGAAGAAAAGGAAGAGTCACAGACATGCGGATTTTAAATCCTTTTCTACAGAGCTGCCTGATACAAAGGCCATGAAAGACTGGTAGTTATTGAGTGAGATCACTCATGGTATTTCTTTTCCTCTTTCTAGCTACAGGAAGGGCAGTAGGGAAAATTAGACCGACAAATCTTCCCCTAGATGGAAAGAAAAAGCAGAGCAAAAGAAAATCCATCTGTTCTCACTCGTGGAATTTCATGTTATCCCATATAAGGGCAAGTTTCTGCAGCACATGTATCAAAAACCCTTAAACCCCGGTTGTTATAAAATCACCAGGACAACGGCCAAGTGCCACTTTCAAGGCATCTGTATGAGGCCAGGACAAAATTCAGGGCACTTGGGGATTCCAGTGCACGGCAAGCTGCGCTACAATAAATGGCACAATGGATTAATATTCCATGTCTCTCAAACTAAGGCATCTTTTTAAATAGGGGAGAGACACAGCAGAGAGATAATGGGTTTCCCTCCATCCTTCAGTTCATTACCAGTTTCCATTAGCACTCCCCAAACCCAAGTCCCCAGACCTCCAGGCTCTGGGAAAGCAGCCAGTGCCAGCAAAATGACAATTCTTTCACTCCAGGGTTACCCTGCTGCTAGCACTGACCAAGAGGACCTTTTCTGCACTGGCACAGGTGGAGCCCCTGGGTAGGGGCAGAGGCACCGTGCAAACTGTGGTTCAGCAGCAGAGAGCAGCAGACCATGGCAACAGGCCCTCCAAGAGCACAGATGTTGCAGTTGCACTGAATGCAGCCTCCACACCGTCATCTAGTGGATTTAGTGGTGATAGCCAGCGCTGTTTCACACTAAGCTGTCATTTCACTGAACACCACTGCAGCTTAAACACCTTTTTTCTTTCCTGTGCAGCTTCTGCCTTTTCTCAGCCAGGTCTCTTGGGACTGCTCCTTTCTGATTCCGCTTTTTGCAGTAATTTTATTCTCTTAATTTTAAACCTTTTATACAGCAATCCCTTTTTCTTTGCATTACTGTGATTCCCAGGCAGGCTACTTCCTCACTGATAGCCAGTGACTGCAGAACTTTCTTTTAGTAGTTCGTATCTTTTCCTTACATTAAAGTAGAAATAAATTTCTTGTGTGTGCAGGACAGAGTAAGTCCCCTTAGAGATTTATTATGAGTGGTGTAGGTGCCCTTTGATGCCCCTCCAGCCTTCAAAGACAGCTCTACAGGCTGAACATACTGGGTGTCTGTATCTACACAGTGCCTCTGCCTCTCCAGGCTCCAGCCCCCACTGTTTGCAGTCTCCCACTCAGAGAAATTGCCAGATAAATTCAAGTACTACAAACACAAGGAAATTATGACACACGATTATGCCAGTTCTGTTTGCTTAAATCTAACAAGTATGGAACTACAGTACTACTAGCAGTATGCAGGTATGATAAATATTAGCAAAATGGGGTTATTAGCAGGACAAGCATCCCTAAAATCCCGAGTGCTCCCAGTTCTAGAGGGTCTGCAAGAAGCAGCTGTTGGGTCCATGCTTATGAGGAGCATCCCACCCCATGTGTCAAGGTGGCCTGAAGATGTTTGCCTTTGTAGCTGTGGATTCCCAGACAGTGGGATTTTCAATGCTGATCCTATTTTGCTAAGCCTACCTCTTGGTATTTGATTTTCCCTCTCATCCTCTCAGCTTCAGTGACCTGTGCCCTTCTGTACTTCCTCATTTATGCAGTCAGACTGTTCATCATTGCTGGGGAATCAGCTCTGACTGTGTCCCAGAGGCACCCCATCACTATGTGCACCCCACAGCTGCCTTCCTGAAGAGTCAGCTGCCCAGGCTCCCCCAGAGACAACTGAGCACTTCCTCACTCTGCAGCTGTTTTAAGCACTGTGATTTTGCAACATCAACCCTATTCTCTACCAGATGTTAAATCAGCAATTGGCTAAATATATTATACCCAGGTCAGCAATTCTCTTACTGCTTTGCACTTATAGTAAGTCTGTGATTTGTCCAGTCTCTGTATTGTCTGAAGAAATGCTAGATATGTTTGTGTTACTCTGGCAATTTTGTCACTGGCCTGTCTCAGCTCATGGTCCCTTTTCTGTAGCAGGGGTGTGTTGCCCTGAATTCTGCAGTTCTGGATGTTATCATTCTTTTGTAACTAGTTTCTTAGACATTCTCTGTAAACATAGCCATGTTATTGTAACGGTATCTTTTTATTTACATTCCTTTCTCCTGGGCACAGAAGTTTGATGGACATTTCCTTTGACCAGTGTGAATGAGGGGAGGCCCTTTGTCTCCTCCAATACACAGTGAATTATAAGGCACATATACAATAAAGATGGGCGGGGAAGCCCAGAACTTGTTCCTTGAGGAACTTGTTCCTTCACTCTCCAGAGGTTTCTGTCTCCTTCTTTCGTGTCATTACTGCAACAGGACTGTGTGACCCTTCCCTGCCCCCAGCTTTTCTCTTAAAAAAACTGAGAGAAGAGAAAATGACTTGTCAGAAGTAGTAAACAAAGAATATGAGGCCACTGGCGTGCAGCAGAAAGGAGAAATGCAACTTTAAACATTCAGTCTAACAGTTTACAAACTACACTCCAGACCAAACTTTTTCTCTGCATCTGTGCTTCTGCATTCACACCACAGGCTCTATCAAAAACCTCTTGGATGAGTGCAGAGGTTATTTTTAACAAAAATTTGTGGTTTAGTAATCATTTTAATGAGCCTCTGGGAAAAAAAAAAAAAAAAACTAAAGAAAAAAAGTATCTCCACAGGCCACAGTATCCATCTATGTGGGAAAGATACCTATTGCCACATTCATGGTTGACTCCCAGATAAAACCTGGGAGTACAGAAACCAGTCAACCTGCTCTAGAAAACCACGGGTTGGCTTCTTCAGCAATGAATTTTCAAGAATCTGGATCGACTTTAATGAGGAGAAGCAAATAAAGAAGAACATGACACAAAAAGGACAAAGAATTAGGAGCTACCAACAACTGCTGGAAATGAAGCCTGTGTTAGGCCTTGCTAGCAAGTGACCACTCTCTTGGAGATGACAGCTAACCCATCCTGTCACCAGCTTTTAACAGAAACCTGTCCCTGTTGGAAGGGCCACTAGAGTAACAGAATTCAGGACAGGAGAAGAGCATTTCAGAACAGAATTCTCCTTTTGTGCCTTGTCATGGATACGTATGTCGCAACAACGACACGAAAGAAGGAGACAGAAACCTCTGGAGAGTGAAGGAACAAGTTCCTCAAGGAACAAGTTCTGGGCTTCCCCGCCCATCTTTATTGTATATGTGCCTTGTAATTCACTGTGTATTGGAGGAGACAAAGGGCCTCCCCTCATTCACACTGGTCAAAGGAAATGTCCATCAAACTTCTGTGCCCAGGAGAAAGGAATGTAAATAAAAAGATACCGTTACAATAACATGGCTATGTTTACAGAGAATGCCTGAGAGCTAGTTACAAAAGAATGATAACATCCAGAACTGCAGAAGTCAGGCAACATACGTACACCAAGTCTCCCAAGTAAGGCATGTGGATATGCTTACTTTGGTACTTGCAGTTAAGCTCACTTTTGACAGGAAGCAGCATTACACTGTTCTGCATTCATCACTGAGAGCTCTCCAAACAGATTTGAGTTGTTTTACCCCCACTCCAGGCAAAACATACTGCCACAGGCCAAACAGACTTACCTCAGGAAATTTAACTTAATTCATTTCCAATTAATAATAAAAAAAAAAATTAGCAGTGATTTGGATTTTTTCTTTCAAAAAAGAGAAACAAAATTTATGTACAGGTAAAACACTTTTCTCCCCCCTACCAGGCCCAGCTTCACTCTATCACTCCAGTCACCTCTCTTCCCCCTCTTGCAATTACTGCAGAGTGCAAAACACTCAGTCCTTTCACTGAAGCAGAGCAAGGCTACAAAAAGACAACAGGGATTTCTTCTGTTGGAATCCCAGGAAGAGCTCTGACCAGCTCCATAGAGGGAACAGCCCCTGCAGCTATAGCAACCACGTCTAATCCTCATTAACTCTACATTTGAACCTTCTCCTGTTCCCAACACACGGACCAAAGGAGTAAACGAGGTTCTCACCAAAACACTGCAGAAGAACTCTCTGCAGTTCCTTACCTCCCTTGCCACAACACACCCAGGAGTACAGAAAAGCTGAAAGCCCCTTGCACTAACCCAGCACAGTGCCTCCCCACCAGGCAGCAGTGGGGCTTCTCATCTTACTCCAGTTTTATCCCTCAGAGCCTTTCTTCACACCGTGTATGGAAACCAATCATCTCAGTACTAAGTGAATACAAGTCAAAAGCCTTCTGGGACAAGTGTTCACAAATAAACCCAGGACAAGCATCTTCAGGATACAGACATCAATAAACATCTCTTTCATGTTGCTCATTGTATTGTATTGTGTGAAGCTTTTTAAAATATGTCTGAGACACAGCAGTGACTTACTCAGAATAGACTATAAAAATGTATTTCAACATTAACACCACAAAATCAGCAAAGTTTACAGAGCCATTAAACCCTTAGAACTTACCATACTTGTTAGTCACCTCCAAATATTAAGCATGTCCATTTTGTCCTTTACTTGAGCTCTTTTTCCCATGCTCTTTCTATAAAGAATACATTTTTGTCATAACATTTTAAAATTTCACGTTTATGGACTCGTGCATGTTTACATTTTGTCTGTAGCTGTTTAAGGTCTTATCCAGGGAGAAATTTGCTTTGGATGCACTTGTACATCAGAACAGGTTCAACCACAGTTCGCTTCATGAGATGCAGAGCAGAAATGCTGAGAAGCAGCATCAGGTTTCCCTATGGAAAGCTTTACTTGTTGGCTCTTGTGACTGCCCATTGATAGTGTAGTTGCTGGAGATGCCCAGAGGTGAAATAGGCAGTGCTAGAGACAGTTGTACCTGCTCTGTAGCTGTCTGTCAAGCCAGCAGGACCACAATAAGGTGTGATGTTAACATGTGACATTTATGCACATATCCACAGTGCTTATTCCTTGGAGCAGATGGTCTCCAGGCTTTTCCCTGTAGGTGCTCCTTGCAGCCCTGTTCCTTACAGATCCTTTCCTTTGAGCAGCTGTCTGAATGGACAGTGGCCAATATATGAGTCACAGCAATTTATCAGAGAGATTCCAATATTGGCAAAATTGCCATGATGTTAATACACCAGAGACTGGAACTGCACAGAGCAGTTTAAAATAACAGCAACCTGCTAAATATGGCATCATTGAACCCAAAGAGCCCGCTGAACCCAAATTATGTTGAAGGACACTTGTTATGGAGCTGGACAAATTACAAGTCTGTAACCACCCCAGCACATCTCGAGGATAAATGCCACTGAACTAATTATTCCATGTTGGTAAGATCAGAGAATTTTCCCTTTGTCAATATGCCTCAGAAAGTCGGTTGGGATAATGGAAAGAAAAAACCTGCTTTTATTTTTCTACTTGTATGATTTCTGCTGTCATCTTTTTCTTAGTGTGTTGATACTTGTTCATATTTAGAAATAGATAATCTTTGCTGTTTTACTGACACAGGGATTCTTAATGTTGGCATGATTTATACATTTGTCTTTTCTCCTGCATGAAGAACTGAGTACAGCAAGGAGCGTTAATCTCTTTATATTTATGGACAGATTTGCAGATTTTTCCTATAAAGCATATTGCCAGATCCAGTTAGGATTCTGCAGGTAAAGGAAAACACCTGCTTCACCAGCTGATCAGCTGTTGTTCTGGTCCTGCTGGTTTGGATTAGGAAAATTTCCATCCACCTACAGAGTATGTCTGCTATGTCCATCAAATATTTATGACATTTTTTTGGTTCTAATTAAATGTCCTAGAACATTAAATTGCATTGTGGGCCAGAATGCATCTCCTACTGGCATCTAAAATGAGCATTCTTCTTTCTTGTTACTGGCAGAAAGATTGCATGGACAGGTAGAGTATCTCACTCTTCATTCATTTCCCTTGCATTTATAGGCTGTTATTTCCAGTCTATATTGTTTTGTTGGTTCCTTGAAGCCCTTCTGAGAGAACACTATGAATTAAACATCTTCCAGGTTTGTATTTGTACTGCTCTTTCTAATTTTGAGCATGAGCAAGCACCTTCCTATGCAAAACTTAATTGTGTTTCAGTTTAAAGGTGAATCCAGCAATTAATCCTCCTTGCCTAGGCTGCTTCTATTGCTTCTGACAACACTGCAGCTTGTCTCTGCAGTGCCTGAGATTCAGGACAGCCTCTGTGCTTTTAAAGCACAAGAAAAGTGGGGGTTTTAACCAATGTAATGAAATCATTAAAGAACCAGACATGTTTCTAAATGCCTCCTCACAGAAGATTCTGGGTGCAGCTAGATACAGTCCCAGCCCCAGACTGAATCAATGGTTTATGTCTAAAGGATTATACAGATGTAATTGAACCTTTATACAACTTTCTCCCTCAGGATTAAGGCAAACCAATATATTTTTAATAGTAAGTTGCTTATATAAATTATTGTAATAATTAAACTAAAAGTTCTTAATCAGAATTATTTACTATACAGAAAAGGTAACTAAATACTAGCATTACAGCACATTAGTTCTGAAGTAGTATTAAGGTAATTATAGTACAGATAGCAGGAATTACTAAGTAGAGATTGTTGCCACTTACTAATAGGTGAGTTCAGTGTTACCCTTGAGGAGTAACCTCGAGGGGTGTCCCCACTCAAGGCAGGCATCTCCACACACCAAAAAAAACAAATTAGAAGAACCTACCATTTAAAAGGGGGACTGGGCCCTTACAATATAAAGGTGAGGTGTGTCAGGGCCAGCTGTGTCAGCTCAGCAGCATCAGATAAGTTATCAGTGGTATTGCTTGTTGGTTCCTTCTTCAGGTGCTTTACCAGGCCTACCACATCTTCACCTGGGCCACTTTCTGTCCAGAGACATTGCTCCTCCTCAGAACATCTAACTTTGGAATTGATGAGTCAGGTTGGTTTCAGCCTTCTTGAAGAAGCACCAAAAGCATTCACTGCTGATAGCTCAACGCATTGCTCAAGTTGTTTTAGCCCCTCCTCCAGGTACAGCATCCTGCCAGGTACAAGTCAGCATCTCTTCAGTCTACCTGGGAATCACAGATAATTTGTGGGCTGACATGAGGGCTGAGGTGTCCTTGCCTTTACCAGTGTTGGGGGAAGGAAGGTCTCAGTTTTTCTCATAACAAATCAGCCCTCAATGTTATCTTCTATGGTTTTTGCTTGATATTGATCAACAGAGTCCAAAGTTACTGGGTGAGAGCAGTGAGAGCACAGTTGTCCCTAAAAGTGGGATTCATCCTCCAGGGTGCAGTAAGCAACTGATAGGGCAGACCCTGTTCCACAACCCCCTTCTCATTCTCCCTAACTCTCTGGGTGAATTGTTAGCTGTTTCTGACCCTTGAGATATCACAATGGCAGCGCATGGAGTCATAGAAAGCAACATTACAGAAAACAGACACCTTGGCAATGTACACTGTATGAATGTCTTTCACTCAATTCCCTGATTACCACCAAGGCAGAAATCTTCCTCTTCCTACTATTCCTTAAACGAAAACACTGAGGTGAATTTTACCTATAACACTGAAGACTACATTCATTTGAACTTCAACAAGCACCAGTTTTTGTCATCACAGCCTTAATGCTAAGAAGGTGTCCCCCTCTCACAAAGTCTCAGCATTGTGACTGAGGTGCTTGCAGAGAGCCCAGGAAAAGACTGTGAGCTTTACTGGGATGAAACCAGGCTGGAGGCCACAGGCAGCAGAAGACAAGTCAGAGCCCAGAAAAATGAGAAAAATATTTCAAAAAAAGAAGGTGGCAGTGGCAACCTTGCAAATTAAACAAGAAGCCTCAGGATGGGAAAAAGCAAGAAGGCAAGGTTTTCAAAAGGTAAGACAAAATATTTAGGTCTAGGAAGGCAGAGAGACAAGGACTGAGACAGGGAGGTAAGTGCAGCCACTACAGCCAGGTTTAAAGGAAGATTTAGCTTGAAGGGTCAGGTTTCTAGAATAAAGGCTGAATGGTAGATAACAACTCACTTGTCTGCCACCAAGAAAACCACTCTTCATTGGAAAGCAGGCACACCTTTCTAGCACTCATCTTAATGCCTCACTAACTCATCAGTAGGAAAAATAATTACTTAGAAAACCTGGGAAGGAAAGCACTGCTGATACCAAACTGTGGTGGTAACTTGTTTTTAAGCCCAGCACTTTGTAACGCATATTTTCCTCAATGGTTTGTTGGTTTGTTTTCCCCTTGGTGACAGGCTCTACTCCTGGTTTACAAGGACCAGATCACAGCATGACTGGACACATGGCAAACCAGTGGGTGTGATTTACATGTCATGACAATTATGTAAAGTAAATGGCCACTGGTACACAGACTTGCACCCTACTGACCTTCTTGAATATCACATCATTAGACGGTTAGGGCAGGGGGTCCAGGCTCTGGAGCAGATGTGAGCATTTTTACATAGACATTGCTGCCTGACACCAAAGATAGGGATATGCTGGACAGGTCATCCTTCAGGGCCAGGGCCTCATCACACCATCAGAAACCAGCTCTTGTGAGTACCCCCAGTTTTACCTGTTAGAAGTGAGCAAGAGAAAGCAAATGTTCTTGGGAGACACTTTCCTCAACTTCCAGACTAAGTTACTCTTGAGTTTCCTGAGGACCTACAATTCTCCAACCTGCAGAAGTTCATTAAATCCCATTCTCCACTTAGTTACTGAAGATGGTGAATAATGACAGCCCCAGAATCAATTGCTGAAGAATGCAGTAGTGATGAGATGCCAGCTGGGCTTTGTACCACTGACCACACATGGTGTCCCTCCAAGCCCAGCTGGTCAGCTCATTTTGCACCTATCCCATGGGTCACTTATCCAAACCATCTCTCTCAAATTTGGCTACAAGAATACCATGAGAAACCATGTCAAGAGGCTTGTTAAACAACATTTTGTACAGTCCACTTGCCCACACAATCTCTCATCTCACCATAAAAAGCCATCAGGTTGACTTACCCTTTGCAAACCCAATCTGTCTCTTCCAAATTTTTTCCTTACTGTACTTTGGTAGTCACAGCTTCAAGGAGGATTGTTCTACAAAATTCCCAAAGAAAGAGGTCAGGCTGGCTGACCAGTCTCCTGTAGTTCTTTGAGTCATCTTCTTGTCTTTGAAAATGGATGGCAAATTATATATATTTTTTTCACACTTACCTGGGACTTCATCCATGACTCTGACTGTACAACAACCAACCAACAGAAGAAGCAAGCAGAAGGCATGTGGCCAGTCTATCCCAAAGATCCTAGCCATTCCAAATCAGTGTAGGCACAAGTCACCATGTAAACACTGTCACAGAGCCAAGAGTCACTTCTTGGCATAAGAGAGGAAGATAATGTAGCTGTATCCACTGGGATTCAAAACTGGCATTCTCACTTTTTGGATGCACAACGTCAGTGAGAAAACTCCAAATATTTAGAATACAAACATCATGGGGCAGTGGATTGAATAATTTCCTATTCAAAAGAATTCACTCAAGCATTTAAGTCAGCTTCATGTACCACTGTGCAGAACAAAACCCAGACTAAATTCCTGACAGGAACTATGTGTTGTTTATACTGGGTACACTTAAGGCTGCAATAAATCTTCCTTAATCCAGGCAGTATAACAGGTAACTAAAGTCCCAAGAAAATGAAAAATAAAACCTACTCAGAGTTGACAACATTATTACAAAATCCTTCAGTGGAGACATTCCCCACAGAATAGTTAGGCATCCAGAGAGAAAAACAAACAAACTTGCAACTACTTTCATTTAACAAGGAATATCCAGCACTTATTTTAAAGCTGCTTTTCATTCATAGGAGTATCTTCAATGCCTATTGAACTAACTGCAATAAACACAATTTTATACTTTTAAAACTAAAAAAAGACAAGATATAGTCCTCAAAAGTTTATTTCAAGTATAAAAATCATTTAGGGAAATATCTACAGGTTTTTCTTTCAGCGTAAAGGTTTAACAAGATAGAAAGGATCATGTACCAAATTTCTGAAAAAATACGATTTGGTTCAAAATTTTGAATAGCAGTGAAAAGGCACTTAAACAAAAGATACCCAATGACAAATACAACTGTTACATCACAGTGAATGTGTAATTAAACATAACCTAACACTTTATAAACAAAGAAATTAATTACAGTCTGGTTAGATTGAGCAATATAGCCCAGACAAGAGTGAATTCACACTCCCTGCACTTCAACAAAAGCACTTTTCTTTCAAGTATAAAGAAAACAGAAAGAAAAACAAGAGAAGTCTTCAGTCAAATAACAGTTTGCAGCACTGTGCTCAAACTAAGAGCTCAGTTCAATTTGTACAAGTGCCACAGAAAGAACTGTAACAAAACTGGGTAGCAGCATAAATAATTCATAAATACCCCTGATCTGTATGCTTGAATTGAGGGGTTTATATTTATATTCCCAGTTTAAAACATCGATTTAAGAAAAAACAGAAAGCCTTTTTAGAAGCAAAACAATCAGACTAGCATAAGTGGGAAGTAAAAGGGTAATGCTTGGGAATCCACTGCAAGCCCTTTGCAGCAGAAATATTTTTCCACTGCCAGCAATGGAAAGTAACACAAGTAGAAGTTTTAGAGAATCAGAAAAGAAAACAGACAATTTAAACAAGTTTGTTATTCTTTTGGTCAAGATTCAATTAACTACTCTATCTTAAAAAAGAAATACCACAAGAAACAATTTAAGAGCAGAATTGGCAGCACCAAAGCATATTTGTACAATAAATACAGGCTAAGATATCCATTATTCACAAATATGAGGAAAATAGGGAGGGAAAATCTCAACACCCACGAGAAAACTGTGGGGTTTTGCAATTACTCAGAAATATGAAGTAAAAAGAAAAAAAAGCATCTTACTGTCGGCATTTTTTTTCTCAGTGATAGTGAATAAGACCTTTGATATAGGAGTGCTATCAAGAGTTTTGCATCTTTTTTTCCAGATACATTTTCCTGTAGGTCTGAAACATCTCTTTTGAGTCTTTGACTGGAATGTGAAGAGCCTCTCCATCTCCATCCAGGATCTGTATAGCTGTATCAAGGGGAATACTGTCCTCAGCTGCAAGATAGACAAGCAGGTTAAAGCAAGAGTCTCAAGGGACTCTACTCCTTATGCATCTGGTATTTAAGGCCTTCCAGTGTGAAAAAGGATGCCACAAACATCCTTCCTAAAGTACCAGGTACCTCAGATTTAAGTCAGTCTCCAATGCATCCTTAAGCACACAATGGCCATTTGGGTGTCTTCACAAGAGAGGTTTCTGAAGAAAATTAAAAAGGTGTGACAGAAAACATGCATTTGTGGAAGTGAGAGAAGAAGGAAGAGGAAGGGCTAAAAGGATGGCAGAGACCAATGTCCAAGGACACAGGGAACAGCAATAAAAGATGCAAATGTTGAAAAATAGGTTACTTGCATCAACACCACAACACAGATATCAGCATGCAAGTCCTCTGCTGACAAGTTAAGAAGCGGATGGCAACAAGACTACAGCATGCATTTTGTTTCCTGTTAGACCAATAGAAAAACAAGACTATAGCTAGAAAGATATCTGTAGCAAAGAAACAAAGACAGTTGGGAGCAACCTCATCCAGGACTTACAAAGGATGGAACAAAAAAGATAAGATCCTGAGATGAAAGTTGCCACTGTTATAACAGTTGATGCCTTAGGATTTCAGCTTTTATATTTTTCATATATTTGTAATCCTGCAATTCTTTAGTGTATAACTCTAAACTCCATATAGAGTGTTAGCTACTGTTTTCCCATTTTGGTCAGACAAAACAATTCCTCTCCAGCCCTGGGATCCAAGGACACCTTACTGTCTTGGGCCCCAAGAAATGTAAACAAAAATGGGATGGGGGGGAGGAAACTGAGGGTAAATGACCTCATTACCTGAAGCTGTAATTGGAAGATTAAACCCCAATATGCAAATGTACCAAACTTACAAAAGTATGAAATCCCATGACCTGCTTTCCATTTTGGGTGAAGCCCCTGGGGGGGCTCTGTCTGCCCTAAATGTACCTGAAGGCCCTTCATAAATAGAACCCTTTTTTTCCTCTCCTGGTTTTGTGTGGCTTCCGTTTTTAAGATATTTCCCATTAAGGCATCACAGTTGACTCCTAAAGGGTATAAAAGACCACCCAGAAAGCAATTTGCCAATCAAGGGAAACAAGAAAGATGTAATAGTGGCCCCAATTTTCCTCTGGGTGTCATATAAGTAACCTTATATGGACTTAGAGACTACTGGACACACAGGCCCTGGAACTTGTGAACACAGGTGTATGTGTGGACAGCACCAACATGCTGTGAAAGCCAGATTTTTCTTTTTTAAATCACTTTCTGTTTTTAAAGTCTTGCACTAGATTTTGCTACATCACTTCCTGTATTTTAAAGTGTGAAAGAGTCTTTACATACTTAAATATACTTAACTGTACTTAAATGTTGTTACCAGTGCTATGTCCAAGTTAACAGCACACAGGTATGCAGGAAGATTTCCAACAACATATTCATAAAGCAACAAGAAGCTCCACAAATCTTTGAAACTTGTATGTCTATTCTACAGCATCCATTTAATCAGCAGAACTAGTAAAGAATAATTTAAAATGCTTTATTAACTGTAAAGGAACACTTAAAACAAAGGAAAGAGGATTTAGCTTGTATTTCAAACAGGACATTCAGAAGCCACTTCACCTGTAGAGATCTCTTCCACTTTCTTTTGCTTCACTGGTTCACATTTTAACCAGTCTTCTTTTTTACTCTTCACACCTAAAAAGAAAATTTTAAAAAATGTTTTCAATGTTCCTGTATCTCAAGTTTTGGTCTGTATTCAGCATCAAGTTTTAACACATAGACTGGCACATGCAAAAGGAAATTTCCTTCAGGTATGAAAACAACTGCAAGGGCTGATATATACTTAAGATTTGGGCTTATTTAAAAATCAAATATAGTATCTGACATAAATGTGCCTTACAGTGTACCATATAAAATGCTGGAAGATCTGGGGAGGGAAGAAGGACAAAAGGCAGCTTAAAGCAAAGGTGCAAAGGTTATGGAGACTATGTGGAGGGTGTGTCTGGCCTAAGCCCTCTCCCCTGGTGTCACAAGAGATCTCTCCCTCCTCTGCCCAGCCAGACTTACATACAACCAGGTGAACAGTGAATACAGACTGTTGCCCATTTTTACTGTTAAGGATAGCTAGCTCTGCTAGATAGCTTTCAAGGACGAGAATTCTGTAAACATAGCTATGTTGTTGTAAAATTATCTTGTTTTACATTCCTTTCCCATGGACACAGATCCTTTGATGGACATTTCTTTTAACCACTGTAGTTAAAGACGGAAGTGTTAATTTTCTCCAATGAACTGTGATTTCTAAAGTGTATATAAGAATTAAACGAAGGTGGGTTCTCCCCCTTCCGCCCTTTGCTCTGAACACGACAACTGGCTCGGCTCTCCTTTATTCTGTGTCTCCTTACATCCGCGGCTGATAAGCTGTAATAAGCGGCAAATAAGCGGTCATAACAGACCTGATCACCTTTCCCAGGGGAGTCCACTTTCTACAAACAAGCCAAGCCATTTTCTCCAAGTACTTCAGTGTTGCCCTGACTTCTGCAGTTCTGGATGTTATCATTCTTTTGTAACTAGCTCTCAGACATTCTCTGTAAATACAGCCATGTTATTGTAACGGTATCTTTTTATTTACATTCCTTTCTCCTGGGCACAGAAGTTTGATGGACATTTCCTTTGACCAGTGTGATTGAGGGGAGGCCCTTTGTCTCCTCCAATCCACAGTGGCTTATGAGACACATATAAAATAAAGATGGGCAGGGGAAGCCCAGAGTTTGTTCCTTGATCTCAACAGGTGTCTGTCTTCTTCTTTCATGTCGTTACTGCGACAGTTCAGAAAGCCTTCTCCCAAAGTTACTTGAAACTGCCATGCTCTAAAGTACTCTAACTTCATTCTGTTACTCACAGAAAACGGAAGGAGAAGTCTCATGTTCCTCTTTAGCTTAACACACAGCTGTGGTCTGTCAGAGAGCAAGTTAAGATATCTCAACCTTCAGCCTCTACAGTCCCATGTTTTCGCTGTCTGCAGTTTTGTGCAACACGAATTTAAATCAAGCATGCACTTTTAATTACAAATGAACAATCAAGACAACATCATACCTGCTACGATGACTTTATCTCTTTCCGGAGAATTCTTTGCAGCCAAGCTTTCTTCACCAGCGGCTGGATTTCTGAACAGGATCTCTGGGCACAGCTTGAACTCGAGCAGTTCCCGTTTGCAGGGTTTCTCAGCTGTGGAGACAGACACGTCTCTTTTGGAGTCGCTGTTCTGTGGTGCTTTGGTGCTTCTGTGCCAGACGGGCCTGACAGGCGACGTCTCTAATTTTGTCAGATATATGCGCTCCTGCGCCGTGCGCTTGAACGCGACCCTGTTCAGGTAGTGTTTTTTGGGTTCCTTTTGGAGATGCAGCTTTAGTCTGTTATTTCTTCTGTTTATGTAGAGAAGATTTTTATCAGGAAACATTTTCTCAGAGCTCTTGTCTCTGTTTTGACCATCGAGACGTCTTTCTTTGTTAGAAAAGTAGTTTTTAGACATGGTAGAAGATCGAGCCCTTTTCCTCTGCAGTTTAAGCACAGAGCAATCTGCTAAGGAACTCTTTGGCTTCCAGCCATTTTCTCCATTCAACTTTTTTTCAGTATTTAGCATGCAATTATGTGCAAGCTGCTTAGAACTCTTTGCTTCAGATTGTTTCAGTCTTTCCTCTTCTAGCTTTGCTTTTTTAAGTTCTTTCCTCCCAACCATATTTTCCTTCATCTTCTGTTTGTACGGCTGCTCCTGCAAAGGATGAACTTTCATAGATTTATGCTGAGAGTATTTCATGTTTCTTGACTTTAAGTCTATAGTGCCAGTATCTGAGAACTTTACAGCATCAGCTCGGTAACTACTCATTTTTTTATGTTTTATTTCTGCTGGTAATTTCGCTTTCTCTTTGACACCAATTCCTACGTCTTGCCTTTTCATCTCCTTTTCCTTCTTACTGTTCTGTCCTTCAGCTGAGTTCTCTTCACAAGTTTTAATTTTTTGTCCTTGATTGACTTCAGAGTGCTTAATTTCAACAGTTTCTGACTTCACAAATTGGGAAATGTCTGTTTTGGATTTCATGGCCAAATCTGGCTTGGTTGTATCTTTTGAAAGGGACTCAGTTTTGAAAACTCTCTCTTTCTTTACGGACAACTTTGCTGTGTTTTCTGTCTGTGTATAATCAGATTTTACCAATAACTCTTGTGAGGCTGTCTGGTGTCCTTTTTTTTCAGAATTAAATTCTTTATTTGACAATGGAGTTCCTTTGTCAATTTGCAGATCTTCCTTCCAACTGCTGCTTTTGTATTTATCAGCATCCTCGTTTTCAAAAGAATTAAGTGGTCCAGTTTTTTCCTGCTGAGTTGTAGGCAGCTTGTATTCATTATCCACCTTCAGCCCAGCATTTTTGTTCATTGCAGAAGTGTATTTGCAACTATCTTTATTTTTGCTAATACTGTTTGGGATTTTTTCAGAAATCTGTGTCAGGTTTCCCTCTGCACAGTTTTTCTCTGTTAAGGCATCAGATTGACTGTTGTTTTCTTCTCTCTCTGCAGAGCTAGTATTTTCAGCTTTTGAAAGCTCACAATCATTTTTATCTGAACCAGATGTTTCTGATTTAGAGGGACAATGTGGTGTTTTATATGCTACAGATACACAAACCGTTGAAGAGCAATCTTCGTTTTTTTCACTGGGGTTAGAAGTTTCTTGTGTTTTTTTTTCCTTCTCACCTAGATTCTGACTAGGCTGGACACTGCCTTCAAGGCTGTCCTTGTCAGCTGAAGCCTTTTCTGACTGTTGACTCACTGCTCCCTTGCTGTCACTAGAGGGAGACTGGTCGTGCCCAGGAAACAGTTCTTGAACCTGATCAGAGCTTAACACTGCAATTTTAATCTGATTTACTGGGTCCTTCAAAAGAGAATTCTTGTCAGAAATTTTAGCCTCTTTTTGAGATTGAGTCTCCATCCCTTCGGCCACAGAATGATTTTTCACTGCTTCTTTTGTTAGCATATCAGCACCCTCAATGCCATATGGAAACTCGTTCACTAGATTAAACAGCTGATCTTTTAGATATTTACTAGGTTCTGTTCCAAAAAAGTTCACCTCTTTTTCTGTGCTATTTTTACTGGGCATGGAATTTTGTTTACTGTGGTCTCCTGGAACAGTGGACACATTTGTTTCAGCAGTTAAACTGATAGAGGAATCTAGTGAATTTTGAGCTAACTTAGCAAGACTTTCTAAGTCATTCTCAGGATGCTTGAAAGATGCCTTGAATGGCGTGTTTTGTTCAGAGGTAGAAACTGCTTTAAGAGGATTACCAGTGCTTTCTTTCTCCAGATGACTTGATGATTCTCCCAACATCTTCAGCAGCAAGCTCCCTCTTTGGGAAGTGTTATTGCTCAACTCAGTTTTATGCAAGTCCAGATGTTGCTCCTTTTGCTTTGCATCAGATGCATTTCCGTCTGATGCATGTGTCTCATACACTGACTTGAACATGCCTGCTATTTGTGGATTATAAAATTTATCACCTTCAACAAGAGAGCATACACTAGAAATACAAAACATCTCATTTTCTAACACAGCTGTGGATGTATCTCCTGCCTCTAACACTGCTTGCTTGTCTTCATGGTCTCTTAGGCCTTCTTGAGAGATTTGACTACAAAAATTTATGCCTGATTCGGGAAGAGAAGCCTTGTTTTGTAATCCAAGCTGCAGATTTTTTCCGGCATCATGTGCAGATTGACTAATTTGCCTTTGGTTTTCATCATATGAACCATTTACACTCATACTGGTTTCCACTATTCTATTTTCATCACCTAATTTGATCTGTTGCAAATTTGAGTCCACTTTCTGTTCCAGAACACAATCACTGGGTGATGACCAAGCATTTTCTATTGTTCCTTTGGCAGTATTTGCCACACTTAAACCATTTTTCCCCTCTTCTTGCAAGCTACATGTGCTCCCTGAGTCGATCACTGGATAGATTTTACCTTCAGGTGTTGAAATTTTGTCTGCCTGATCAATTTGTGTTCTCTGTTCACAAAGGACTAAAGGAGAGACAACTGCAACTTGAGGTTCAAAATTTTTTATCAGACTGGAAGTCAATGTGTCAAGTTTTTGTCCCACAGAGGTAGTTGTTACAGGCAAGACTGCCTTGTCCATAGTAGCCAGAACGTTCTTTTTTTCCCTCTTCTTTGTCTTTTGGCTGGAGGGTGAAATCTGATTTGCTGTGGGGCTTTCATTTGGCTGTTTATTTTGCACACTTACAGACTGAGATGGATCCTTCCCCCACAGGTGCAGGCATGCAGCCAGCTCCTCCGCAGAGTAACCACAGTTGCTCTGCTTACAGGATGTACCTGGAGTAAACGGTGTTTTTTTCTGAGCTGCCCCGCTCTGGAATTTAGCATCACCATATGCAGTTGTTTCTGATGCAGCAGGGTTTGTGTGAGGCACAGATGCCTGCTCACCTTTCAGACTTCCTGTGTTCTTCTCACTGGTGTCTTTTAGCAAGCTTCCACCTGAGATAGATGTATCCACCAGCGGTTTTTCACTGCACAGGAGACTCGTCAGTATTTTATCAGCAGTAGCACCAGCTGTCTTCTCTTTCAGTACATTTGTGCTGCTCAACACAAATTGAAGAAATGATGAGTTCTCGGGGCCAATTTGCACACTCTTTGAGGCAGTTTTGACAGAGCTCCCTGCTTGAGTGAAACAGGAAGCATTGCTGGAGGAAGTCACAGTTCCTTGAGAAGAGGTCAAGACATACACATCCCTTTGTTCCAAAGTGCTCTCAGGATTATTAAACTGAGCTGTGACTTTGCTCTGAGAGGGAATAGGAGGGAAGCTTGATGAAAGGCTTCCCTGCTCCACCTGAGAGTTGCTTTGAGTCACCTCTAATCTTCTGTTATCAGCACTGATTAGATTTTTGTCCTTTCTTGCTTCATGTGAAACCTTAAGCGTGGGACTCTCTGTCCTCACTGCATCAGATGGGGAAGGTGGTATGTTTTGTTTGGGCACACATGGAAGATACTTAGCAGGAGGACCCGGATAAGGAGGAGGAGGAAGAGTGCTTTTGTCATGCAAATATTTTCTTTTAAGATTATGAACCGTTTCAAGCAGGACAACCCTTCTTTTAAGACTCTTCAACTTTTCAGCTTCCCAAGCTAGTCTCTCCTGTGTTATTCCATTTGTTGCTGGTGCTGAAGACGTCTGAGAATTAACAGGCCTATTCATCAAACTACTAGTCTGGCTTTCTGGAACTGAAGGAGGATCACTCTGTGGCTTTGCAGCAAGAGCTTCTATTTCTTTCACAACATCAAACAGTTCTTTGGGAATGCCAGGGGATGGCACAGATATTTCATTAAAAGGCTGATTTGCTGTCGCACTTCCACTTGGATTACAGACAGTTTGAATTGATTGACTGACTTCTCCAGATTGCTGCTTCTGACACTGTTGCTGAATACTGTTAAACCCAGAAGCAGTTTTTTGATCCAGTGGGCACCTCTGCTGGCTAATGTTGTATCCATTAGGTACATTTTGCACTTCCTGTGGCACACCTATTGAAGACTGTGCTGCAGCTCTTGAAACACAGTTGGCAGGCAACAAAGATGGTACAGAACATCCTCTAGGAGCTTCTGATCCCATCTGACTTGGTTGAAACTGTGGCAGCGGTACGTTTGTTCCAGTATTTTGATTCAGTGAGTATGAAACTTTACACTGAGTATTGGAATTAAACATTTGGGTTTGGACAGGTTGCCTGGATGCACCAAGAGGAAAAGAATTATTCTGGGCATGAAAGCCACTTTGATGTAGTGTTGCAGGTCTCATAGAATTATGCTGCAGCACCTCTGGCTGCACACCGTAAGTGTTGGTAGGGGCGTACTGAGGCTCCCGGAGCACGTTCCTGATGTTATTTCCTGCGTTCATCTGAGAGGACAGGGGAGGTAAATTTCTACAGGGATAACTGTAGGGATTAGAGATTGGCCAAGAAGTCTGACTTATCTCTGCCTGCAAAGGTGAATTCTGAATGGGAGGTTTCGGAGCTGTTACGTACATCTGTGGCTGTCGTTTCACTGAGAATTTTGACATGAAGAAGTTATTACCAGTTACAGCTGCTCCTGGTGACGTTTGATCTGAAGCTTTGAATCCTTCAGTATTTACAACAGGGAAAGCAACACTGATAGTTGGCACATAGACAACTTGGTTATTCTCAACATAAGTGCATGCGTTTTTAGACGAGTTGGCATTTGTCTGAGGAAAGGCATGTCCATTAGGAAGCAACTGAGGGAAACCTGCTCCTTCACCTTGCAGGTTTGTATTTGCATCAGCATTCTGGACTGGCCGTACATTCCAGTCCATCTTTTCTTGTTCTCTTTTATTTCAGGCAAAACCTAAATGCTAAAAAAGATTTTACAAAAATTACAACCTTAATCTTTCGATCAAAACCTATTTCACTTACTAAGAAGTGCTTTAGAATGCATTATGAACAGAACTGGTAAACTTTAATTGCTAGGTAGGAGGGCAACCCCACTGGCACATTCCATGGACACCAATGCTGTCAATATCAAGTTGCATAAATTGTTTCCCAGAACACAGTTAGGGTATAAAAACAGAAGGGACTAACAATTCTACTGACTATCTAATGACTAACAAAATCCTCACATTATTCTATTACCATTCAACTTTTTAATTTAACAATAGATTCCTACATTTACCTGTGGTTTTTGGATGAGAAGGGGTGTGTATAACAAGACACGATAAACAATACTTAAGAGCTGAGCATATAAGAAGCAACTACAAAACAGAATACAGGTCAGAGTTTTCAAACAATAAGACTGAATTTCAATTGTATCGTCAAATACAACAAAAGAAATGAAAAAGTTAATTTGAGTTTAGTAAAAATCTCATAATAACTAGTGGCCTGCTAGTTTTATTTTAATTTTGAGAAATATGACTGTGCCTTTAGTGAGCTCAAGCAAAGTACCCCTATTTCTGTTGGCAGCATTAACTTACTCAGCTGGCAGAAGGCATCAGGCATGGAGATGACACCATCACTTCTGCTACTGCAGTACATACACTTCCAGGAGGTGACAAAGTCACACATCTCTGTCTTCACGTGTTATATTCCAGAATGTACATAGATTACCAACAAACCCAACTGGGTGAGCATGTTACTCTGTAAAGCTGTTAGAGACAATGTCTTCAAACCCAAACACTATCTGAGTCTTCAAAAATGCACAAAAAAGCACAAAAACCCCCATGACAAACTACAAGCATGAAAGCTGTCTGCACCTCAACAAGTTCCTCTCAGTATGGTCAAACCCAGTGAGGACAGAACAAACACCCTGCTTTGTGCAGGGTGTTAGACAGTTTCTCAACAAAATATTTCATGCCATTTCTCCCAGATCACCCAAGGGTCCTGACTTTCCTTCATGGGCTCTTTTAGATTCTATGTCTCTTCTGATTTTAAAACTGAGAATCAGAAATATCACTCATATCTAGCCTATAAAAAATAAGACTCAGTGTTGTAAATTTCCAGGTGGTATTTTCAAGATTCAAAGACAGATCTATCTTTCTTCCCTCTTTTACCTTCTCTGCTCTCATAGGACACAAATAAGAAAAGAAAGCAGGAAAACAAAGTTGCATATGAAATTCTAAGAAACATCAACAGCAGTGTTAAGGCAATACTTACAGTGATGCAGGAATCTTGGATGAGTAAACAGGCTTTTGCATCCAAAGTAAAGATTTCAGGCTGCTAATGTTACACTGGATATTTCCTGCAAAATGATCAAGGGATAAAACAATCAAGTCCTTGAATTCGAACACTGATGAGGAAACTTAAGACATTTACATTTCCTAGAAACATGACTCAGAGAGGCAAACAAGACTAAGATGCCAACCAGTAGTAACTGTAAAATCCTTGCTAGAGGAGGAATTTTGACTACATGCAACACACAACTTTACCAAGAGTAAAATCCCATTACTGTCACTGTCAAGACCAAAAAAAAAATGAGAAACCCCTTGCTGCAGCCAGGCTGGGGACAAGGGGAGGGGTTCATTGCAATGGTAAACCCTATAACCCGGCCCAAAAGGACCAGGGCTGGAGACTGTAGTGGATGTTACTTGAAATTCTCATAAGCCATGATTGTGTACTACAGGAATTACTACAAGAGGAACTGCACAGCACCATCCCCAAGAGTCATTTGTTGTTTTGAGATAAAGTTGTTTATCCCTAAAGCTGTTGGTTTGGTGTTTGTTACTATATTCCACATCTAACTGTACCAGGCTGCAGCAAGTGCCTCCACTCCACTGTCAACAGAGGGATGCAGTACCTGGTATCACAACTGGCCTGAGCCTTGCAGCAGGTGCCTGAACTCACTGTTTTGGGGCCTTGCCCTGCCAGTGCATGCCAGATTCTCTTGTGGAGGGCACTACCTGTTCCTTTCTTTTATTAAAAAAAGTCAGAAAGATAAAAACATGAAAGGAAAGCTACACTTTTTATTTATTTTAGCTCACGATCTTAGAAATGCTGAGTACTACCTGAATGCAGCTGAAGTCCAAGTTAACTCCCTACAAACAAGAACTATCCAAAGCCCAGCAGGACACTTAGGCTGGAATAGACACAACTCAATCACTCTTGCCATTGTCTGTGTTAGAAGTCTTGAGGTGACTGTGGAGAAATCAGAGGGCCTCAGGGTCCCTGCAATGGCAGTACCTGCCCAGGAAAAGCTTGACAGATGGCTAGAAGCTGCCTAAAAGAGAGTTGCTGAAACAAAAATTGATCAAGACATCCAGGATAGAAATACTTGGTCCAATTTGATTTCAGACAATCATAAGTCAAATTCCTCCCTCTTTGAAGCCCAAGTGGGTTTATGAACCAGAGCAACTATTAAACTGGGTATGATGTCAATGGAAGCATCGTAACTGTGTCTCCACGTGCTTTCTCACAGGCATAAAACCTAACCTAATCAGGTGAGCACTCTCACTAATCTGTTACTGTGTGCTATTGAGTTATTAAAAATTGAGCAAGATCTAATATCAATGCCCAACTGAGATGGACAAAATACTCTCTGGTCAAAGTTAGGAAGGGTATGTTTATTCCAGTGCTGGGAGACCGTGAGGATCCTTCCTAAAGCATGGCTCCCAGATTACAGGGTCACACAAAGCATACTTATCTATAACAATTTTAAATATTCAAAATACAAATGCATATTTATAATAAAAATACCGCCCATTCTCCGCTTGGTATGGTAATTAGCTAAAATATCATCAAGTGTGCGTAGCTGACTTCTCAGAATGAGTCAGTGGTCTTTTAATTGTGGGGGTGGTCTCTCCTGATGAAGCAAGCCCTCCTCATAGTCAGCTTGACCTTTTCACTTGTGAGTTTTAACAATGCTTATGACATATTCATGACCCTGAAAAACCCTCCCAGTTTCTCCTTTTATTACTTTTGAATAAGTTTCGGATGAAACTATTAATATCTGTCTAGTTTCCCTTAGATGTTTCAAACTCTTATTGTTTTTACAGCTGGATAAATATTAATAATAAACGCTAGTACTACTCAATCTTCAATTCTCTAGTCTAATCATTAATCTTTTTCTTAATTAAATTCAGCTGCATTTGCTCTCTACCTATTTTCAGCTCTTTCCTACAAGGTTAACCCTTAACACTGCCTATACACTAAAAGCTTAATTAAATGTTTTATTAATTAATTTGCTTTAAAATTCTATATTTTAAAAGAAATTCTATGTCTCACTATTTAACCTGAATTCTAAATATGTCACATGATAGGTGGATACTCCCTGAATTTCAGAATCAGAAGCCTGGGCCCTCCTTTAGGGTATGGAACCCAGCTACAAACTCCATTGAAAAACACAGGCTGTGTTTTGGGTATCACTAGCATATGCTCAAAGATAAAGGCCTTGAGATGACCAAGGCTCCCTGACTATTTCCTGGGCCAGTCCCACAAACTTGGCATTAAGCACAGGCAGGCTGATTATCAATTTTCTTTAGATGTAGCCTCTGTGTGCCAGATGAAGTCCTGTGAGTTTGTCATCCATTTGAGGATGCAGCTATACCTACCACTAAATCCCCTTGTGTCAAGATAGTTAAAAATCCCCCTGAGCCTGTGCTGAAGGGTCCTGACTGAAGGAATCCTGAAAGCCTATTTGGCCCTGGGTGTTCCCAATCAGGCAGCCCAGGAAGTCCCAACACGTGTTACTGGCTTTTGCCAACAAGCCCCCATGCTGCATCTTTTCCCACCAGAGCCTTGGCAAGGGCCCTAGTGCCCCTCCCACTGATGCCAAGGGATATTTTGCTTTTTCTACTTTTTCTATGTAAGAACTACTGTAATTTTCCACTGTAGGTATCTACTAACTCGTAGTCAGTAACACCCTATAACCTAGACATAACAGAACCTTTTATCACCCTAGTATTCCTGAACTGAGAACATTCCATTGTCCTATGATGACTGAAAAACAAAGTTATAGCAAGAACAGGAGGCTCCAATAGAAAACTGCCACAAAGGAACCATCCCATTAACCCTGTTTCTAATTGGGAGATTTTTGTCAACTAAGTTAATTTGCTAAACCTATAATATAGGGAGACTACTACTACAGGGGGACTTCCTTTTGGGTTTTTGCTCTGGGCCTTTGACTTGGTCCACCATTGCAGTTTGCTCCCAGAGGACAGAAATAAAGGTATTTGCTATCCCCTATCCTCTTAACTTACCACCTCAGCTTCTGTTTTTTAGGCTGTTCAAGCATCACCACCACTTCATCATCTAGAAACCCCCCAGCCCTCGGGTACCCAGACTTATCAGACACACAATCAGCACCTAAGGTGAGCCAGTCAGAATGTGATGATCCTTCTCAGATGCCACGGAGGGTGCAGCTTACAGAGATTTCCCATCTAGAGGCAGATGCCACCATCAATGGTATCATCTGTGTGTCCTCATGGGCAGTCAAAATTCTGCCTTCAGTTGGTCACAATAGGGGGGACCACTTCTCTCAGCCTCTGCAGTAGTCCATGGGTTCCAGAAGCCCCTTCAGCCCTTCCCAAGGTCAGTCAAGTGCAACTTCCCTAACAGCCAGCCAGCCTGTAGATGTGCACTTTTTGGGAGGTTCTAACCTCCACTGTGGAGCAACTCCTCCACAGCTGTAGTCAGGTCTGCACAGCAGCAATTTATATGTAGCTGCAGAGCTATGCACCACGAAGAGCAGCTGAGTAACAGCTGAGTTGAACCTTGCCCAGCTGGGGCAGTGACAGGGTTTATATTTATATACCTCTGGGTTACATGCCTTGTTTTTCACAGGACTACAGGTATGTGTCAGATGAGCAAGATGCAGTAAGTTAACACAAAGAACACAGATTACTTCAGATAAGCTCCAGACAGTACATCCTTTTACAAGTATGTCACTTCAACAATTTGGCCACTCTTACTCAGTGAGGCCATTAGGCAACACTGCAGATATTTCTAACTAGAAAGGCCTACAAGGCATTAACTATTTTATTTCCACATAGAGAACTACTCACAGACCAGACCTTCCAAGATGCTCCAGGGAAGGTGTGATCTCCTGGTACTTCTGAATCAAACTCCCCCTACTTTGGGGACTCTGAGGGGACCTACCCTACCTCCAGTGACCCATGCTGCTGACACCCTGTGAACCTGCAAGCCCCAGAGAGAGAGAACTGAAAAAACATTGAGTATTCCCTTGCACCCACTTCCTCTTTTAGCAGCCCCAGCCAGTCAGATCACAAGTCCAATGAGTCCTGGCACCAGACCAAGGCTACTGGAGCAGGACGCTCTGCCTCAGCGGGGGTAAAACAGCTCGAACAAATTGTAAAAGTTAATTGATTGTAAAAGTTATCAGTGATGGATGAGGAAAGGGGATCATGCTGCTCTTGGTGTTGAACAATGCTGAGACCTGCCTTATTCAATAATCCCAAAATTAAACATTCTGAGGATGTGAAGAACAATGTTTCCTGGCAGAAACTGGCACAGGCGAGGATGTAGCAAAGTTCCTGATAAAGCAACCAACAAGTGATAGTACTGATAACTTATCTAATGTTGCTGAGCTAAAGGCTACTGAGCTGAAACAGGTGGCCTAGAAACATCTGACTGACAATCACTATAAAAGCCCAGTTCCACTTTTTAACAGCAGGGACTTGTTACAAAAACATACCTAAAGGCCTGACACTAGGTGTTCCAATAGTCTATTCACTGTAAAGTCCAGTTGCACTCAGAAGAGCCAGTCAGGTTCCCAAATAGCATGGTTTATTAAATGCAACATACGTGGCTCTTTTGGATTGCCAGTGGTATCTGCATAAACTGCAGAGCAGCTATTTATAGCACTAATGATACAACTGCAATCACAAGCTGAATTTCTCATAGCAAAACACTCAGCATAGGTGAGGACACAAGTCTTACCAAAAGGTGCCCCTTCTGGGGAGGATGAGGAAGATCTGTCCCTACAATTTTCACATCAAATCCTCATCCCCCAGCTAAGAACAAAATCAGGGTCCTTTTATACCTTATTAACCATTATTGTGCAAAGTGCTGTGGTGGTGAAATTTTCTGTCCTTTGTGGTTGTGTTGCATGCAGTGTTTCTTGGTAGGAGGGATACCTGGTAGCAGTTGTACAAAACATTTCCTGGTATCCAGACTGCGGCAGCTCCTTCCCCACTTTACATTCCTCCCTGCTGCCATGGCAACACAAATCTCCATCAGGTTTCCATGTCTGCTCTGATCCCTGATGCTCTGAAGTGTGAGGTCCCATCACATACTGAGCTTTGTCATTTCCTTCACTATTTTATGCTTCCAATACTTTTAGCATACCCTCTTCTAGAAGTGTGTGTGGAGACACCTCCTTTGAGTAGGGACACCTCCTAGGTTACTTCTCAAGGCTGAGCTAAACAGATATGCCTACAGACACTGGTATGAGTGACCAACACCAATCTCTACTTAATTACTTTGCCAGCTTTAAAATTGTCACTGTAATTATAGCTATCTATCTATACTGTGTAGTAACTAATTCTGATTAAGGTCCTTTAGTCTAACCAGTATTATGATCAATGTTATCATCAGTATTAACACCATAAAAATAAGTAATTTTTCCATATTGGTTTGCCTTCCTTTACCCTGTGGGATGAATCTGTATAAAGAGTCAACTACACCTGCATAATTCTTTAGACATAAACCTTTGACTAAGTCTGGGGCTGGAACAGGATCCAGCAACACCCAGACTCCTCTCTGAGGAGTTTAGAAAGCAACAGGGTCCTCTCTGCACCCTGTGACTCAACAGGAGGGTTAACCTGACAAACCTTGTCTGAAGCTTCCACTCTGCCTGTGACAACTACCTAGGCATAAATTTTGCCCCCTCTCTGCCTCATACTGCAGCCTCAAAAGCTGCCAAAGTAATTGATACCATTTACCTTTCCTCTTATCTATGCATAGCCAGTTTGGACATTAAAGACATTCCTCCAGTGTCCCACTCACCAGGATTACCAAGCTCTTTTTACTTGTACTTGGAATGGCATTCATTATACCTTTACTCCTTTACCTCCAGGCTACAGCTCCATCAATGCAAAGATAGCTTGAGCAACATCAGCTGAAATTTCTCCCACTCCTGATGTCTCTCATTACCACCATATTGCTGACTTTCTTAGCACATACAGATGGGAATCTTAGACAAGATATCATCCCAAATTTCAGCCCTCAAAGAACACCAGGAACTTTTTATCTTTCTGGTAAATGCCAGGGTCTTGCCCAGAATGTAAAGTGTTTGGGTTATTTTTACAAGGAGTCTTTTTGTATGTCAGTACCAAAGATAATTCTGAAAGTGTCTTGCAGTCCATTTTCTTTACCCAATCTACTCCCTCCTCCAAATGCAAATATCAAGTCTATTAGGCTCTTTAAACTTTTGTCATGATGAAGCCCAGGTTTTACTAAGCTAGGCCATCCTCTCTATTCCTTGCTGTGCACACATCGCACCTGGGTCTGGCGCACCAGCCACAAGCACATCCAACCCTTCTCCTGAAAGTATTTAACAACATCAGTATGTTTGTGTAATGGTATATAACAAGCATTAATTATAATGCTTAAGCTAAGCAACTCAGATAACTGTACCCTCACCACTTATGTGCAATACAACACATGTTGATGACAGAGGCAAGAGGTAATGCACTACCACTCTTTGAGTGAATACAGTAGGTTGACTGTAGTCATAGGGATGAGCTCAACTTCTTGACCAAATTATTGACAGCTTGGCTCAGGCTCACAAGGAAGTAAAGGCCTAGGCCATGACCAGGTCAAGAACTTCTCTAGTTCCAACCTGTTCTTTGAAAACCCACACAGGAACTGGGTGACATGGAAAGCTTTGATGCATAAGACTGGGAAACCGGAACACCAGCCATGCGAATAACACATTAATAGCAGGTAGTTCTTCCAAGACTAATCAGTAAGGAACAAATGAAGTTGTGGGTGCAAGGAGTTTTATTCCTACCTTTTCCATGGCATTTGACTACAAGCCAACCACGTTATTGCACAAATATGAAAGCCCAGGTGAGCCTCTTGTGATCTCTCCCTGCTAAGCAGCCAGCTGCATGGTTGTAAGCTCCCCTTGAGCTGGGTCGTCTCTAAGTTATTTCCCGAGGCTGAAAGACCCTTTAACAACTGGAGATCTTTGGTAAGTGATTGGTATCGTGCATAACCTTGCATCACAGGGCAAGAAGATCATTTATTAACACTTTGGAATTATTACTATTATTGTATGTGTACAGTAAGATTAAACCTTGCCAGGGGATTCTCATGAGCCTCTCTTTTACATCATCTTACTTCAACAAAACCACTTTTCCAGCTACCTTTGACAGTGGTTCTTCAAGGGGTCTAAATCTACCCTGCAACAAGTGTAACTGAGGCACTCACAACAGCTATAAAATATTCTTTTTCGTTGCTAACAGCTCCCTTTAATAGAGCCAAAACTCATGTTAAACATAGGTATTACAGTGCCAGCCACTCTGATCACAGCTATTTCATACCTCTCCAGAACATGTGCTTCAGCAAACAGAAGATTCTGAGAAGTGAAAGGACAAAAGTTCAGCTGCAGGCTAGCAAAACTTGACTCCCCTGTTTCTGCTTCTGGACTTGTGGCAGCACGTCTCATTCAACCTACAGCATTTAAAACTAATTCAGCATGTCTGACTTACAGACACAGTGTCATAGAAAGATGGCCTGAATCAACTAAATGTGCCCAAAGGAAAGAGTACATGAACACCCATAATTCTCATTTTCCTCTCTGTATTTTACATGTCACAACAGCACCAGCACTCAGGAGTTTTCTTGCTCCAAGAACTCTTAGCAGTTACATAGGAGATAATTCGTTGCAAATTACCTAAATCTCAGATTGCCAGTCAATCACAGAGTATTTACTGTAACCTTAAACCCATGAAGACTAACAGTCACTTTTCTTTGCAGATTCCCATTCCACCATTTCCAACAGTGTATTTCCCACTTTTATCTATTGACTTCTGACATATCCTGATGGGATTCACCCAAGAATCCTCAAAGAGCTGCTGATGTAATCACAAAGTCTCTCTTGATAGTTTTTGAGTGATCTTGAGAAGTCCCAGCTGAGTGCAAGGTGGCCAGTGCTGTCCCAGTTTTCAAGAAGGAGGACCCTGCAAAGCAGAGGCCTATCAGTCTCACTTAAGTGCCTCATAAAATCATGGAAAACATTTTTCTGGAAGGTATTGAAACACACTTGGAGGACAACAGCCATCGGTCACAGCCAGCATGGCTTCAGGAGGGGAAAGTCTTGCTTGTCAAACCTGATTTCCTTCTACAACAGGTAACCCACCCAGTTGATCTAGGAAAGACAGGAGATGCAATCTTTTTGGACTTCAGTAAAGCTTTCAATACTGTCTCTTACAGCGTCCATCTGGCTCAATGTCCAGCACACAGCTGGAAAAGCACATCATGGAATGGGTGAGCAAGTGGCTCAAAGGTCAGGCACAAAGGTTGTACTGAACTGACTGACATCAGACTGGTGACCTGTCATTAGTGGGATTCCACAGGGCTCCATCCTCAGCCCTGCGCTCTTCGACATTTTCATTAATGACCTGGATGCAGGACTCCAAGGAACATTAAGTTTGTTGAGGGCACTAAAATAGAGAGCTGTCAACTCTCTCAAAGGCAAGGAGGAGCTGCAGAGAGTCCTCGACAGATCAGAGAGATGGGAAATCACCAATTGCATCAAGTTTAACCAGGGCAAGTGCTGGATTCTGCACCTTGGACAGGACAATGCCGCCTGTGCGTACAGACTGGGGAATGAGATGTTGGAAAGCAGTGCCACAGAAAGGGACCTGGGGGTCCTGGTCAATGGCAAGTTGAACATGAGTCAGCAGTGCCCTGGCAGCCAGAAGGGCCAACCCTGTCCTGGGGGTCATCAGGCACAGCATCACCAGCTGGACAAGGGAGGGGATTGTCCTACTGTGCTCTGCACTGAGGTACTCTCACCTCCAGTCCTGGGGGCAGCTTTGGGCAACGCAATATAAAAAAAGACATTAAACTACTAGACAGCATCCAAAGGAGGGCGATGACAATGGTGAAGAGTCTGGAAGGGAATCCTTATGAGGAGCAGCTGAGGTCACTGAGTCTGTTCAGCCTGGAGGAAATTGAGGGGAGACGTCACTGTTGGTCTTCAACCTCCCCACGAGGGGAAGCAGAGAGGCAGGTGCTGATCTCTTTACTCTTCTGACCAGTAACAGGACTTGAGGAAATGGCATGAAGCTGAGGAGAAGATTTAGGCTGGATAACGGGAAAAGGTTTTTCACCCAGAGGTTGTTTGGATACCAAAACAGGCTCCCCAGGGAAGTGGTCACAGCACCAAGCCTGACAGAGCTCAAGAAGCATTTGGAAAATGTTCTCAGGCACGTGATGCAATTCTTGTGGTGTCCTGCATAGGGCCAGGAGCTGGACTCAATGATCCTGACAGGTCCCTTCACAATCAGCATATTCCATGATTCTATGGCTTTGCTATCCTAATGCCATCTGCTGCTACAGATGTGTTACAAAAATGTTTATGGCATAGGGCCTGTTTTACTCTTCCAGCCTTCGTGTCACATCAGGCTCTGCTTCCCCGCCTTCCTTCTGGTTTTTAGCATTGTCTCCTCCAAACAACAAGACTTTTAATGTGATTTTATTCAGTGTTGTCCAATAGTATTTCTCAGCTTGTTAGCGGGGTTTTTTTATTTGTTTGTAGGTGAAGTGAACACACTTCATTCTCAAAGTCTTCAAGGCCCAAATATAGCACAGCCAGATGAATAATTGGAACAAACAGGACCTTTTCTGAAAACAAACTGGACAAAATTTTCAGTTCAAGAAACAGCCATTAAAACAAAACCCATCAACATTTTCTTCATCAAATTCTCATTAGCATAGCATCAGTGCTTGTTAAAGGATGCCCTAAGCAAACACCTCCAGCAGCTCTGAGGCCTGGTGATTCCTCCTGCCCTGAGTCTGGAGCCCAGCCTGGAGATCCAAGTGTCTCCCTGCAGGCCCATGGACACAGCTGCAGCTGCATTCCTGTTAGAAGGTTCAGCCAGTAGCAAGGCTGGAGCATTCCCAGAGACACACACAGGACATGGACACAGACAAGGTACTGTCTTCAACAGAACCTCTATATGGTTCACAAAAAACAGAGGTAGACAGACAAGCCCCTTTCCCCCTCCTTGGCTGGTCAGGATTGAATGTATCTCTAAAGCCCACATGAGTCCAGTCTCCAGAGCCACAAGCATACACACACTGATCGATTCCTAGAGCACCAGTACAGCCCCTCTGCTCATCCAATACTCCCACATGCATCCAAGGTCCTCTTACCCACTTTGAAGCATCTCTACTTGCCGGCTGGTCCAGCTTGATGCTCACTAGCTCTCCTACATAACCCAAAATGCTGTATTTTACATATATTCTGTGCCCAAATACTGTTTAAGTCTTTTCAAGATCCTGCAGCCGGAAAACAGAACAGAGGAGCAGAAGTGGGGGCAGGCCAGTGCTGGGCCCTTTAAAAGTCAAGGCACTCAGGCAGAGCAGTCTCTTGCCTTTTAGCTCTACTGGCAACAGTAGTAATTCAAGAGGCTGCATTTCCCAATCAAAAACCATTTCAGAGCAAATTTTGCAACACCTGTCTGCAGCTACAGTGCAGTGCCCAGAGAAGTGGAGCGGGCCCGCCCTGTGCGGTGACCCCAGTCCGCCAGCAGCGCCCGGCCGAGGTGAGAAGGCAGAGTCACCCCAGGCCAGTGGCCTTGCCTTGCTGTCTTCTGCCAAGGAGAAAGCAGAGCCTCTCCATGAGTTCTAGCCCTTGACCCAGTACCAGCCACCAGAGTTGCCACTGCCAGAGCTATAAAGGGAGAGGAGGGGGCTGCTGCCCTTTTCCCTTTGTCTCCCTACAAGCGGCCGCCCATGGCGGGCGCCATCTTGGGGAAAGGGTCACTCCGACATTTTGAGTTTCTCTTTGTTCCTGGGGAGTCTGGGAGATTTCAGCAACTTTGTAAATAACTAGAGTCTATTACTGCTATTTTTGCCTGTTCCTATTTTGTTTTTCTTAGTAAACTGTGGTTTTTTTCACTTAAAATATATACTCCAGTTGTTTCTTCTTATTGGTGGGATGGGATTGATTAAAACTAAGGGGAGGTAACCGATTTTAAAGTGTCCCCCTTAAATTGTCTTAAACCAAGGTTGGTCAAGCAGGACCTGCCTTTCATAAGCCCATGGTGGCTGGGCCGGATTCTTTAGTTGTTAAACTAAAGTTTAAAGGTTCTAAACTAAAGTNAAGCAGGACCTGCCTTTCATAAGCCCATGGTGGCTGGGCCGGATTCTTTAGTTGTTCTATAGGTGCCATGTGATGTCACTCAAGATGATCTGCTCCATGACCTTCCTCAGTACAGAAATGCTGTTATAGTGCACTGTTTATTAAATCAACATTTTTAAAACTAGCTTAATAATCATCGAGGAGAGATTGAGTTTGCTCACTTATACTCATGACCATGCGCAAATCTCTTTCGTTCAGCCCCAACGAGCAACCACAAGAAGCATCCCCACTTAAGGGAAGAATCTCCATGCACACTCCTAGAAGGGGTATGCTAGAAATCCCTACCACAAAACAGAGAGCTTGGGCTGTTATAGTGTTACACTGTTATAATGTGATTGACTGTCAGTCCTACATTGGTAGCCTAGCTCAGCCAAACATAATTCACTTAAAATACATGATTAGTATTACCGCTCCTCGGTTAGTCTATCAGGAAACATCTGTCTCCTCACATCCCTGCCAATGCCAGTTCCTGTCAGGAAACACCAGTTTCTTCACATCCGCATATTGTTTAATTTTGAGGTGTTTCAGTCAGGCTGGGATCAGCAGTCTTCAAACTCAAAAGCAGCATGAGCACCCTCCCACCATCACTGGTGATTTCTTCCAGCACGGTGAAGTTCAAGCTGTTTCACTCTCACTTAAATAAAAAGAACATCCTGCTGCACTCACACTTTTCCCATTTTAGTATTTATGCTAAAAATTTGAAAATTTTCTTCAATAAGGATGTTTAATGCAGGACTAGAGCTGCAGATTTCTACTTAGCACACTTCATGGTAACAACAGCAAAATGCTGAAGTACTAAGGCCTGAACACCAGGCCTTGAGCCAAAGTTGACCTCTAGATGAACCTTCCAACCAAGTGTTTTATGTATCTGCTCACTAATGACGTATTACTAGCACTATGATACATGCATCCACCCACTGGCAAAACACCTATTTACTTCTCAGTATTTAGAAAGCAGGCAAGGCCACATCTGGCCTTGCTTGGGAGTGTAGGATTAAAGACAACTCCCTTGCTTCCTCCTTGAACCCTGGCCAAGCTTTGGAAGAAACCCAATAGGAGACTGAAACCAGATGTTCCTGCACTAGAAACTATGGTGGCTTGTTTATTCAACAGTATAAAAATGGGACCATTTCACAGCACAGTCGGAAGCCTCATTTCCTGCAGGTGGAAACACCTGCAGGATTTCCCAGTTAAGGGGAATGGTTCTCCAGTCCTTTGCTGTGACTTCCCTCAGCTGATGCTTATCCTCAGCTTAGCTTATTTTGTTGTAATTCTCTGCAGTTTTGCATTATAGTAAATTACACTTATTCCTTAAGTTGGTGTGTGTGTCTTTTGTGCTGACTCTGCCCATCAGCAAAACAAGTGTAGCAAAACAGTGAAACAAGATTCAGTCTCTGAATGTACCTTAAATCTTGGAGGGAACCTGGGAATTCTGCAGTTGAGAAATTACAATTATGTAATTCCATTTTAAGACTTACTCAGAGACAGCATAAAAATCAAAAATCAAGGAATAAGCACTCCATGGCATCTGGCAATGGACCCAACCCACAGTCCTACAGCCATAAAATTTCACCCAGCAACACTGTCACAAGTGTCCTGGGAACTGTGGTCATGGTCAATGGGTCAAGAATAAAGAAGTCATTCTTCTCACCACAAATGAGCTAATACAGATAAACACCATGCCACATATCAACAACCAAAAGCACTAGATACAGAAATATCTGTATTTGTCATAAGCAGCATCTAAATTGAGGTTATTCTGAAACATCAAAGTGAATTTTCTGCAAGCACTATAGACTCCAGGAATTTGAAGGAGCCACACTCCATAAGAAATTTTAACATTCTAGTTGATACCATGATACCAAGCAACACACAACATCAGCAAAAGCGATGTCACTGTTCAGAACAAAATGAAATCTTCAAGATGGTATTTGATTGCTTGATTTTATCTACAAGCATTTATCACTTACACTCCTCAGGGAAAAAAATTATTTTCATTTTTGACTAATAGCTGTAAGCCTGAGAGCAATTTTTAACAGCAAAGATTTGCAGGGAAAAGGCATTAGTAACAGGAAGTGGATTCATCACACAAATTGACATCACCAAATATTCTATTCAGAATCCTATAAAAGAAAGCTCTTCTAATACTAGCATCAGACTCCATACAGGAATATCCTTGCCTCTGTTGCAAAGTTCATGTTTATAATTTAAATATATACCTGTATTATCTACAGCTCACACTTTTCTAGTTTAATGGAAGAGGGTCAGCTAACGATGAAGCAGAGTCCAAAGCTGCTTTTTCTTGAATGGAATGACATTTTTTTAGAAAATACCTACACTCCTACTGCAAATTTCTATCACCATCACACCGTTTTGCCAGTTGACGAGGTCATCACAAATGACTCAGACACCAATTTTAAGGAATAAGTGTAATTTACTATAGTTCAAAACAGCAAAGAATTACAAAAGGATAAGCTAAGTAATGCACCCAATCACTACTACAGATTGCCTGTAGTGATTAAGAAAGGTACATCACGAGTTACTGTGATACTTTATCATCATCCAGATCTGCATTTCATGGGGAGCCATGGTCACAGTGGAGGACTGGAGAGCCACTCCCAGTAACCTGGAATTCCTACACAGTGTGCCCACCCTCAGGCAAGGTCTCCATCTTTGCTGTGAGAGAGTCCACCTTTTATGTTGTTGAATAAACAAGCTTTCACACCTTTTAGTGCAGGAACATCTGCTTTTATTCTTCTCTTGACTTCCATCCAAAGCCTGATCAGGACTCAAGGAAGAACCAAGGGAGTTGGCTTTCATCATATACCTCCAAACAAGACCATATATCCAATTTTATGGCCTTGACTGGCCTCTAAACACAGGATGTTCTTATCACACTACATTTCACTAACGATCAGGCATCTTTCGCTAATGAGTGGCCACAAATATTTTATAAAGTTTGGTTGGAAGGTTCATCCAGAGTCAACTTTGCCCAGGGCTTATTCTTCAGGCCTCAGTACTTGGAACACTTCACAGAAATAAGTGAAATGACAGAAACCATGAAACACGCTTCAACCTCTTAAGAATTTCCAAGTTCCTTCCAAGTTTTATAGCACATTTAAAGAACTGTCTTAATCTCCAGTAGTTGTAGGCATCCCCTTTCAGAAGTATTGTTCCCCAATCATTCAACACCTGAGTGTTCAACACAATTGAGTGACTATTCATTGGAGAAAAGCTTGCAATCTAAGTAGAGGATACTGACTGAAGTGCAAATTAAGAAGTTAATTGCACTTCGGTCATGGAAATCTTTCACGAGCACCTACTGAAAGAGCTCTTTGGCATAGTTGCATTTAATGGAGACCATTTGTATCCAGCATGAAGGCATATTGCTACCTTCAAGATCACAACAGTGTTTTTAAAAAGTATTCTTTTAAAAAGCAGTTTCTCTGCTGATGGGTGAAGTTTCCTGTCTACTATAAATTACATTATCAATCCTTCTATTAAATGAGTTTCCTTGAGATTTCTCCAAGTATAAAATCCTATAGCTTTTTTGCTCCACATTTTCACTGCCCTGTGCAGTTTTGAAACTGCTGAGAACTTCAAATGCTTATCAGAAACACAAACGATAGTCAGAAACATCCTAGTAGTGTCTAGCAATCAAATGTGTGAAAAAACGAAAATCCATTCCTTGTCAGCAAGGAAAGTCCTAGAGTTCTTCAAAAAACTGTAGCTGTAACACTATTGAATATAGCTTAGAAATACTTTGAGAAACAAAGACAAGTTGATAAGTTTATATTTTCCCCAACACTATTTTCTTCCCCCATTTCTACCTCTTCAATTGCACAGATGCTGCTACTTGTGGTGCTTCAGAATGAGTGAAACTAGACAGTATAAGAGCTTCCACAATTTCATTTAAAAAAAAAAAAGAACACTTACTGCAGCAATCTTGCTAGTATGTCTTTGCAGACAGATGTGGAACACCCACAGGAGGAACAGGAGCTCCTTACTGGTCTTTGCTCCTAGAAGGAACAACAGTCAATAATCTTGAAGTGCTGCTTTTACAGAAGGAGCAATGCCCTGTAACCAACAATACCACACACAGAGTCTCCTATGTCCTTGATTACTAGCAATATATCAAAAAATCCCCGGGCAGATTTTGAAGTCTAGTTTGCTGTGAAGCAACAGCCTCCTTTTATTAGTGCCCAGTAACAGTTTGTAAAGGCAAAGATTAGCACTCACCTAATGCTAACAACCATAATGTGTGTTTTTTGCATTTTTCCTTTCCTCTTCTGAAGAGTCACCAGCAGGCTCTAAGGTTTTTCACCAGCTCTCATAGCTACGCTTAGCAAAGCATGAGCTGCTCTAGGAATTAAGATAGTTGAATTGCACTTTCTTGGCTCTCTGCTGCCTCTAGTCTTTTTGCTGTCTTCACTGATGCCTTTTAAATCATGGGGTAGGGAGTATTGTTCTCCTCTGATTACTATTAGTCCTCAACATAGAGAAGAAAGGCTCAACATCAAACCAACAGGTTAATTATTACAAGACCACAAATGCTATGACAAAGCTTCATATTTGCAACCCACTGATATGTTGCTCATGACCGCAGCAAATGAAACTGAGCAAAAAAAAAGGCAAACAAAATAGTTGAGAAAGACTGTTTTGTGTAATTTTAAGAAACACATAAAAATATTCTACTACCAAAACACCTTAGCCTGCAGAAAACAATCTAAATCAGCAATTTGTTGGCTTTTAAGAAGCCAGTGTTTGAAGGACAGCCTCCTGCAAATCAGAGTATTTTACTGATTTACAACTATTTTTTCCTAAGATTAGTAAGTGGCAGCAGTGAAAAAGCATCTATGTTTTAAGAAAAAAAACAGAACTACAATGACAAAATAAAACTGCTTCTAAAAACCTGGCATACCAATGAACTGGAGACAGTTTTACCTTCTATTTAGAAGGAAACCGAAACACCCCATAACAGACTTGATATAAAGCATGCTGTAATTTTTTTTTCTTCTGCCAAAACATCAGACAATATATTATTTCCTGAGAAAAAGAGTAGTTGAAGCTTGAATTACAAAGAGGGCTGGCTCCTTGAACTCTGCCTCCCAACTTATTGCAGTGAGCCACACAAAGACAGTGATTCCTGGTAAACATCTGGGGAACTACCTCAGTAAGTTTTCCAAGACTCTGCGCCTTGAGACTCAGAGGAACTTTTATACTGGCACAGCATAAAGGATTTAATTTTGCAGACAGTAATATAAAAGCAATCATTAACACAAGTCTGTTTTCTCTGCCAGGAATGTCTATCTAAGTGTTTTGGAACATCAGCCGGCTAGTTCAAGGGATAGAGTGGTAAGAGCCCAGTTAAGAGTTTTTGATGTTAGTAGCAAGTTTTACTCCGTCATTCTCAGATACAAGAGGGAGAAAATATTTACCAGGAGTCACGAAGACCTGGGTTTGTTTTGTTCTATTTTTAAGTCCTCCCAGGAGGCTAGTTAAGAGCAGGGAAATGCCCACAGTTACCACAGAGCTCCTAGAAAGAGTTGAGTCAACCTCCTAACAACTTCTAGGAAAACAACCAGCAGCATTCCTATGGGCTTCTGAAACACATCCAGTGCTCCAGGGAAAACCTACTCCCGTTCTGGTTTCCATTGATGCCACGAGCATACAAAGCACATCTCCCAGAGTATAGAAAGAAAGCTGCTAAGCGTTGCTGGGGTACTTGCATTTTTTTTCTCACATTTCCACCTACCTCTGCAGATGGAATAAGCGAGTCCATTCTATCAACTACACTACTCGGACAACCCAAAGCAGTAACCGCGAACCTACACCTCTTTTAAACCATCTTATTTTCTTTAATAGCATGAACAGTTTTATCAGTTCAACCACAATACACGACTGCAGATGTCCCTCTTACACAAAGCAGAGCAGCGGCTCCTTAGCGCACACCCTGTGATGCCTATCTGAAAGGCTGAAGCAAAAAATTCCCTAACGCTGGACTTCCATTGCAGAATTTGAGCACTGGACACTCGAAATATCTGCTCTTCAACCCTGACAGTGAATACTTTTCTTTTTGTCGGCTTTGGGGGGGTGTCCTTAAGGTTTTTTTTCATACTATCTTTTAATAATATCTCCTTGGACTGCCATGCCCTATGGAGAAATACAGCAAATAAACCTCTGCGCCCTTAAGGTGATCGGGGCGGGGGATGTTTCTGGAGCCTGCGCATCGCATTGTCCTTGTTTCAGGCACTCGCAGGACGCTTATTAATTGCTGCTAATTGGTTCTGCGAGACGAGCAGCGAGCTAGCGGCCCCCCCCC
>VZRZ01005546.1:1355445-1418691 GCA_013398175.1 Climacteris rufus | reverse complement strand
AGCGGCCGCGGATAGCGGCGGCAGGCTGCGCTGCCCTGCCTCACAGCCCTCCCGCTGAGCCCCTCCTCCCTGCCTCTTCCCTGCCGCCCTGCCCTGCCTCCTCAGCTCTCCAGCGAGCTCCCACCGCGCCCTGCTTCCAGCGCGTCACCTTTTGTGAGAAAAATACACTGGGTCTTTCACATCACCCCACGGGCTGAGGACCAGTTGAGACTTCAATCACAAGAAATGTTACAAATATTCTGATAAAATAATCATTTTAATCATATGAGAGAGTTCGTTGTGATTACAAGTAGAAAATAGTGAAGTATAAGGCATAGGAATGTTAGTGCAGTGTTTAAAATGTGCAACCACAGAAACCTCACCAAGAAGCCGCTCTATTTCTCATGTTTTCAATAAACCGTGGAGACCATCATGCACAATGAAACACACTTGACATAAACACCTTAGTGTAAGTATGAGTTAGCAAAAGACTGAAGTGTAGCTGCTGTGTCTGGCTGTAACCACTTCTGCAAGCAGGGAACGAGCCCTGGGGGGCTAAAGTAATAAGAAAGGAGAGGCATGTTAGCTGCCACAAAAGGCTCAGAAAATGCAGTCATAGGTTTTGCTGTAATAGATAGTGGAATAAAGGACCACATATGTGCAGTCATAATGTCTGTTTTAAGAGATAGAAAATAGAAGAACATAATAAAGTACAGTTATAGAAAGAGCACAAATCTTATAGCAGTGAAGTGTGTGTGACCAATATATTAGATAGGAACTATGTACCATGTATGTAACCCGAAGATAAAGAAACCACAAGTTATGACAGAACCCAAACCTTAAAACTGTAACTTTTAGATAGGCAAACAAAGGCGGATGCCAGATTTCTTCAAGTATAAAAGCTTGTGCGAAATGAACTGCAGGTGGACATGCACATGGAGGTGCTTACCCCTGCATACTCCCAGTGCCAATAAAGGTGTGCTTGACTTCACAGTACCTGCTGTGGAGTGGATTCCTTGAATCAAAACCTCACCAAGAAGCTACTGGATTTTTTATGTTTTGTTCAAGAAACTGTGGAGACCATCACGCACACCAGTTATGCTTGGAAACCCCTTACCCTTCTCATACTGATTTGAATATCGAGGATTCCAATCAGTAGAGCTCAGTAGAGATGACTAATGATTGTCTTAGTGTAGGACTATTAATGAAGTTATATCATAGTGAAACCAATTATTGTAAAGGTTAAATTTAAGAGCAGACACATTACGCATAGAATGTAAAAGAGCTTACATTACGGTGACTGGTCAGAAAAAGTATATAAAATGGATGGATTTTGTTTACTAAGTGGAACTCCTTAGGAGGAGTAATTCCCTGTGTTCCCAGCACTGAAATGAAGTGTCTGCTTGTTCACATCAAATTGGTGTTGGATTAATTTCTTTCGTCCCATTTGGTGAAAGAACTGGGGACTGATCAAGGCCTTGTAGTGTCACTGAAATTCACAGGAGTTCTCCCTGCACATCCAGCACCATCATGAAGTGATGCCTGCTTCTTAATATAACATTGGTGTTAAGGAGTTTTATTCCCTAATTTCCATGACAATTCAACAATGCTGAAGTCAAACATTCTGAGGATGTGAAGAACAATATGTCCTGGCAGAAACTGGCACAGGTGAGAATGTGGCAGACAAATTTCCTGATAAAGCAACCAACAAGTGATACTGCAGGTAGGGTATCTAAGGCTGCTGAGCTGACACAGCTGGCCTAGAAACATGACTGGCAGTCAATAACTTAATGCTATAAAAGCCCAGTGCCACTCTTTTTGTGTGTCAGATAGACAACATCCACAGTCTTTCCCTCATTCACTAACCACCATCCATCATCTTGTCATACAATGAGACCAGAGCCTGTCTTTCACAAACTTATGCTGATACCAAAATTGGCTAGGGAAGAAACTTCCTAACACAATTTTGAAGCATTAAAAAGCAGGCATTCTTTATCATAGCACACTGGACACCAGATGATATTTGCTCTAATCGGGTATGTCATGACACTTTACAACAGGGTATTTATTCCATCATGATCATACATATTGATTGCAACATACTTCCTGGCTAATACATAAACATCGCTTTTCCTGATACTAATTTGCATGCATCCACTTCCTACTGGAAGTCCTTTTATGTTCCTAGAGGATTGTCTGAAGAGGTTTCAGTGAGTGCCCCCAGTGTTCCAGATGACTTTGCCATGAATTTCTCTTATGGCTGTTGTTTCTTGTTACATGATTTTGCCACAGAAGCCCCTATATCCCTCATTTTCCATTGGTGTCAGCTATGTTTAGCATCCTGTCTGTCTAGTTTTACATTATGTTATCTACTTCTTTAAAACACACTGTTACTTTCTTTGGACAAGTAAGGCATTGTTATGTCCTGTTCCTTTCATCAGTGCTGGCTAGGCCTGTGTAGAAGCCTGGACAACAAGCAATTAATGTGCTGCTATGTCTCAAACAACAATATCCACTGTTGTGCAAGTGGGCAAGTTAGGACAGGATGTGCCTGGAGAGGGGGGCTGTGCAGAGGTAGAGCAGCAGCTTTCTGGGGCCCACCTTCCTGTTCTGGTCCGTGGAGACCACACAACACAAAAGACAGTGCAAGCACCAAGATGGGGTTAAAAAGCAGACATGAACAGTTGACCAAAGGGTTGAGACCACCAAAGACCCTCAAAGCCCCCAGCCCACTTCTAGAGAGGTCCTACGCAAAGATCTAGATTGACCAGAGAGCTTTGGCAGTCATCAAAACTATGAAATTTAACAAGACCAAGTGCTGGATTTACCACCTGGGAAAGGATAATCCTGGTTATATGTGCAAATCTGAGGGACTGTAAGGAGTTAAAGAGCACAGCTGCCTGTCTGAAACACTGTTAAGGCTAGAGAACTTGCCATAAGATAAGCACAGAAAGGAGGAATTTGGAAAAGGAAGGCACTAATTCCAGGCCTGGCAGAGGCTATATGTGGTTAGCACATCCTGGTCAATGCAGCCAGATGAAAATTTCCACTGTGCAAGCCATGTGAAAGGAAGCAGCTACTCATATGCATATCACCCCGTGTTATGGGACAGACAGCATCTGCGTCCAACAGCAACCACCCAAGCCCTCAAAACCTTGAAGGAAGCATGTGCAGAAAGAGGACACACCCACCCCACTTAGCATGCAGTGAAGGCACACCCAACCTCCCTTCACATGTAAATTAGGAACACACCTCCATGCTCAGAGCTCGGACTGTATAAAGGTGGTACCACCAGAAGAATGAGTATCACCCCACCACCAAGAAGCCCAGGGTGAGGAAGGACCAGTGGGACACTGCTGGATCCACAGATGCTGGATCTTCTGCTTCATCTCTCTCTCTCCTCTCTTTTTTTTGTTTTTTTGTATTTCTGTCTCTCTACGTCGTGTTTACTGTTACATAAAATCTGTACTGTTGACTTTGGCACATGGTCTTGTTTGCACCTTAATTCAGGCAGAGGCATCTCTCACTGATAGGATCATAACAGGGATGAGAGGCTGAAGAACAGCCCCATCAAAAGAGATGAGGGGGCTTGGGTGAACAGCAAGTTGAGTATGAGTTAACAGTGTTCTCAGGCAGCCAAAAGGGCCAGCCATGCTCTGGGGTGGATATCACGCTGGTTGTCCTGCTCTACTCTGCACTAGTGTAACCTCAGCTCTGTAAGGAGTTTTCTGTGTAGTTTTGGGCACCTCAGTGTAAGAATGACATCAAATTATTAGAGAGTGACCAAGATGGTGAATGGCCTCAAGTGCAACATTTACAAAGAGTGGCACAGACCATTTGATTTGTTCAGCTTGGAGAAGAGAAGACTGAGGGGTGACCCCATTGCAGGCTACAATTTCCTTGAGGGGGATGTCATGAATGAGTATTTTGGCTGCTAAAGAATCACCATCAGAGGTATTAGCAAAATGAGGTTTTAATATGTATTTGTGAAAGTGTGACTTCACAGAGTTCAATGGCAAGGTTGACTCTATTACTCCATAGATACAGGAGAGAAAGGAAAACTGGATCAGAATGTATTTAAAATAATTTTCAGATGGATACAAAAGGATAAGAGTGCTAAAGGATGAGGGAGACACTCCCATTGGGTCACAATATTCAGAGTGGATTCCCTTGCCAAACAGCCTCAGGCTTGCTCAAGGGTTTTATGTCTAAAGGATTTAGAAGCACTTAATCATTAACTAATTTAACACTTACAAAATTATTCAGTAACGTTTACTATAAGCACAGAAGTAACTTGACTATAAATCTGAGTTGGCAATATTCACACTATGCTTGCTATAGGGTGTTTAAAGCCATTCACACACTCATACCCACAGACACAAAGCATTATGTACAAAGGTACCTATTAAAAATTCCACCACACCCAGGTCAGTGAAATACTCACATGGAATGTCATTGCATCTCTCAGCAGGTGAAGGGCTGAGCCTGAAGGAGTGGGGTATCAACCCAGGCCATGTTGCCATCTTTTGGTGATGGTCTTCCAAGTATCAGAGTCAGAGAGCTGGCAGGCTCTGAGAGGTGTCCCACTCAGAGTGAGAGGCTGGCACACACAGCCCACTGAGGTCCAGGAGAGCTCCAAGGGTTTCACTGAAGACTGCTGCTTATCGGGTTGCAAAAAAAAAAACAAACAAAACAACTTGGCTGCAGTCATCTGCCAATCTCCTGGACGATTCAGGCAAGTAATGTTCCAAGAATGTCAGGTGATGGCTGACTATCTCTTGTCCTTTGTTAGGCAACAGTAACTTCTGATCAGAACAGTGCCTTCCCACCTTAGTCATGCATAAGTTCCTGATAAGACTGAGAGAAACTTCATTGCCTAAGTCTTTACTCAAGGCTTTGTTCTAATGAGAATTCCTGAGTTTATAGAGCAGCCTGAGGAGGGGAGGAAATGCACCACCAAAGACAGCAGTGGAACAGGAGGTGCTGATCTCCTCTCTCCGGTGATAGGAAATGGAATGGAGCTGTGTGAAGGGACGTTCAGATTGGACATTAGGAAAAAGTTCTTCACTGAGAGGATGGTCAGTCAATGGAACAAGCTCCCCGGGAAGTGGTTGTGGCTTCAAGTCTGTCAGAATTCAAACAGCATCTGAACCACATTCTTTGTCATATGGTTTGGTTTTAGAAAGTCCTGTGAGGAGCACGGAGTTGGAGTTGATGATCCTTAGAAGTCACCTCCAACTTGAGACATTCTAGGATGCTGTGATCTGAAAATCAGTTGCTACAGAGTTGAATATCCTTCTCATCATGCCAAATGGATTTTGTGAGCCGATGTAAATGAAGAATTAAAATTTCTTTCTTTATTAAGACAAATTCAATATCATGCTACATTTCTAATTACCCTTGCACACATACCCACACCTTCACAGGCAGTTCACAGCTTCCCATTCCAGCAGAAACATCAGGAGTCTGTTGCAGCAGATGCCCTTCAGGTGCTTATTGTGTGTGGGTTTACTTCTTGCCCAAGGCTTTATGGTTTCCTTGCCAGTCAGTGCTTCACCTTTTGGGAATCCGTGACCCTTGCCTTCTCCAGATTCCAAGCTGTCAGAGCGTTCCTCCCAGCCTAGTGCTGTTGGTCTGGCACCCCTGCCCCTTCCTCCACTGTCAGGCAGGGCCTCTCCTTGGCAAAGTATGCATACTTGCACAATATACTGTGCAAACAGCAGCTGCCCACAATGAGGTGTGACTAGCACTCTGACTTAAGTTATCTGCCCCCCAAGGCTGAATTTTCTCACCTTAAACTCACAACATAACTGATGTTGTCAGATAACTTGTACAATAGAAGTTGCATAATAAAGAACCATGTTTCTTCTGAACTGATAAGATTCACCCATATCACTCAAGCATCATGCAAGATTACATCCCCTAAAGAGTATGCATTAGGTAGGTGGAGACTACGTAATAGATAGGTGGGTTCCTGTGAATTTTACAGTAAAAAAGAGATAACTCAGTGTGCTTGATTTGTGGGAACCTCCACCTGGCACCCTGCAGGAACTGGGTGTGCTGAGCCCTGGTGTGTGCCACGGCTGAACTGTGACAGGAGAGAACTCTGTAAGCGAGTCCATGAAACATAACCACCGTGAATTAATTATTGGAAGGTGGTATCAGGATGCTCTACTTGAAGTCTGATACAGTCCAGCAGTTATATCCATTACACTGCATTAGGCCAAATTGCCCAGGTAACAGTGTTGGAAACACCAGGCTGAGAAGGAACATCAGGAGTAGCAGAATTAAGGCCGATTAGAAATAACTAATAGGGGGAGTGTTGGGATTTTTTTAAGAAATCTGGGCAGACACAAGCAGGAATGTGCAAGGACAGTAAAAAGGTGGGCTCAGGGGAAGAGAAAATGTGTAATTAGATATGGGGTAAAGAATGAAGAAGGGTGGAATATTTTGGCACTAGGGCTGGGACTGATTATCAATGGTGGCATTTTAAAATGGAGGCGTTATAGCCTAAACACGTCCTGGTTTCAATTTCCATTCTGTCTGGGGTTCACATGACGTCCATGGCATGTCTTATTTATGTGTTTCAGCTCATCTAGACGTCCAAATTCCATTTATAATTGCTCTACATTATGTTGATTTTTTACAGGATTCAGTCTGCATAAACTCCCTAGGTCAGGTTACTATCATTTGTAGTCCACACAAAGTTAATTTCATTCCAGTCCAAACCCACCATCAGTAACAGTATTGTTCCCTGCATCTTGAAACACAAAAAACATCACTGATCCATTGCACTGACTTTCCATAATTCTCAGAATAATGAAGGCACACATGAATTCTCAGAATAATGAAGCTCCCAGACACACTCCCACCCTTGTTATTTCTGTGATCCTCACTAATAATAGATAGAAAGTCTGTTTTCACTGAAAGAAACAGTGTTTCGCTTGTTATGGAGATGCTGTCAGACTGGACCCATTTTTTATTACCTGGACCCACATTATGGCCCTACTTGGGTGCATCCCTAGGGCCTTGCTGAGACATCCTGGGGCTGTGTCCAACCCAGCTGCCAGCCCCACTGCCCATGGGAAAACAGACAGTCGGAGAAGGCATCCAGTTGAGGCTCAGCTCAGGGTTGCCCCCACATCCACTTAAATATTCCTTTATTTTTGACAGCAGATTATCACACCCACGCAGTTGCATGTCCAACAATTCAGTGCTGCAGTAATTAGAAGCTGTGGTCACTGTGAAGTGGTGCTGTCAGCAGGCGCAGGATGTTCGCTTTGTGAACTGCGACTGGATCGTGCAGTAAGCCCTGTCCTTGACTCCTTGCCAATATGCCAAGTCCTCCCCTTGCAGTGAATAACAAGGATCTCAAAGGGATATAAGCCAGCAGAGTATTTTTAGTAGTCTACACATTTTAACTGTGGTGCACATACTCATTTTTCACTATGGCATTTCATTGATTTTACATGACAGCGGATGCATCCTATTTATAGTCGCAGCAGGACCTTCACCTTTATCCTGAAAATTGTGTTCTGTCAACAACTTCAAACACAAAACTGCATATACACATATTCAAAGGGGCACCTTCACTTCCATTATTCCTAGTCTTGCATTGTTCTATTTTATTTTGTGTTTCTGATCATTCCTGGTACAATTTAGTTATCCAGGTTAAAATATCTCGCTCTGAAGGAGTTTCTAGTGAAGTTAAGAGCGTAATGAACAGCATCTGCATTGCAAATAAGGGTTTCAAAGAACTAAATCCCCAATACCAATCAACTTGACTTTCTTAAAACTGTCAAGATCAGGGATAACTGGTAATTTCAGTTCTTCCCACTCTTGTCCACTGTCTTCTGCAATGCCTCTGTAATCGTTTCCACTTATGCAGTCAGGGTGGCTGAAGGTCACTCAGCACTTGCAACTGTTGCTTCATCCTCAGGCCTTGAAGGCTGGCCATGGTCACTACACCCTTGAAGCAAAGACCTCCAGCTGAGTCAGTAACTTTGGGAGTCACATGTGGGGTGTATTTCCACTTTCCAGTTTCCTTTTTTCTTAATCTTCATGTTTCTGTTGGGCACCAATGCTTGCTGTTACTGACTCTATCTCATGCCTCAGGCTGGCAATCTCTCCAAAAGGCATATCCACCATGCTTTCACTCCGTTTCCTAATCCTGTTTAGCTTTCACATCTGTTCCACAATGGTTCTTAGACTGACTGATCCATTTATCAATCTCTTTACTTGGATCCTTCCTGAAATAATCTTCCGTCTCTCCACCGCATTCTAGCTCAAGCAAATATGCAGAATCATAATCCTTGTGCACAGTAATCTGAATCTCAAACCACTCATCCCTTTGCCACCTCATGACCTCTAACATGACTGCCAGGCCTGTAGAGTGGGACTACACGCCCAGAAGTTCATCCCCGTGGATGTTCACAGCTACACATCCAATGCACTTAACACTGAACTTCCAACAGTCAGCCAAATTTTGCTTGTGCTGAAGTTATACATTCATACTCCAAAGCCTTCTACCCACATGATATCCTTTTACAGTGGTTAGGCATTCTTGTTTTGGTCCTTCCTTACTAAGGGCATGTAATCATATCCTGAACAGGATCAGATTTAAACTCATGCCATCAATATGCCATAATTAGACAAATATTAAGGACATGCAGTTGAAAAAAAAAGTGTTGTATGCAGGTATGACATTACCATTAATGTATAAAGAGAATTTTGAAGGTTTCTAGAACAGGGAAGTATCCAGTAATTAACCCTAGAAGAGAACCACATTGGAATGTGCTAAGACTATTTGGACTCTACACCCAGATAAAACTATCAAGATACAATATATTGAAGTACATCAAGTTACATTGGAGAGCACATGAGCCATGCTACCAGGGCATTGTATCTTGATAGATGTAAAACCCATGGAGTCACAAATGGAAATGCTGTCAGGACACTGCATCTTCATGGTGTAGCCTTGAAGCCTAAAAGAAGTGGTGTTGCCTTTGCTGGTACAGAGGTAGGAGGCTGTGGTTTAGTTCTGCACTGCTTCAAGGCTGCAATTTGCCAAACAGTTGCTTTGTCTGAGCTTGTTTAGCCCTGCAGGGCCTTTGCATTGGCTGGTTTAGCTGTAACAGCAGCTGCCTAACAATCAGATTACATATAATATTACCTACCTGGTTTTGACATTAGCTAACTTTGTGCAACTGTATGCTATACTGCTATGGAAGTTTCTTATGTAACTACGGGTAGTGTAAATAGGTCATTATTCTGTGTCTGTGACCTAGAATTGCCTGGAAGAGTAGGAGTGCAGGATGATATACAGGAGTGCAAGCAGAGGCCTTGAAAGTACAGGCACATGATGATAACAGAGACGCCAGGGTCATAAACAACTCACCGGTAGGCAATTACCAGTCACTAAAGGAATGCAGCCTTGGGAGCTGGATAAAACCAGTTTTAAGGGGGGAAAAAAGAGAACAGAGCAAGTATCTAACATAAACTAAACCACAGACAGTGAATTTCGTTATAATAAGGAATTGTGAAGCAATAAAGAAAGAGGAAGATGTGGTGCGTGTTACAAAATATATAAAAATAAATCCAAGCACAAATCCTTGAGTGAGGAAGTTGCATCAAATTTCTCCCAAAGAACAAGGAACACCAACAAATCACCATAACTCTCCTTTTTCACTGTTGACCTTTGGGGCCAGAGGAGTAGTGGAATAGATACTAGAAAGTTTCCATACAGTCATTTCAACTTCCAATTAATGTGGCTTTTTCTGTAATAATTATATTACTTAGACTATTAATGTTGGTGCCATTGTCACCAGACTGATAGCAATGCTTTGCTGTTAAGACATTTGTTATGGAAACAGTAAATTGTACTAGTACAACACATTTCTTTAAGTCCACACAAATGGTACATGTTGCAGCCCAGTGCTGAAGAAACCCAAAACCCTGTAATTCAAACATTGCATGAGGGACCTGTAACTTGACCATGTGTAGAACCTGTTGAGGATTTGTTTGACTGGTGTCAGAACTGGAACCATCTTTAGATGTACACCTAAGACTGCAACAACAACAACAACAAAACCTACATACCACAAGGAGGGTAACAGTTATAACTCCAATATAATAACAGCTACAAGAGGTACAGGTGAATTATTAAAATTTGAGCAAGATCTAATATCAATGCCCAACTGAGATGGACAAAATACTCTCTAACTCATCAAAGTTAGAAAGGATATGTTTATTCCAGTGCTGGGAAACCATGAGGATCCTTCCTAAAGCATGGTTCCAAAGTTACAGGGCTAAACAAAGCATATTTATCTATAATAATTTTAAATATTCAAAATATAGATACATATTTATAACATAGGTACCTCCCATTCCCTGTTTCATATGGAAATTAGCTAAAATGTCATTAAACGTGTAATTGGTGTTTCAAAATTGGTTGGTGGTCTTTTAATTATGGGGGTGGTCTCTTTGGATGAAGCAAACCTTCATCATCTTCAGTTTGACCTTTTCACTTGTGAGTTTTAACAATGCTTATGACATATTCATGACCCTGGAAATTCTCCCAGTTTCTCCTTTTATTACTTTTGAATAAGTTTCAGAGGAAACAATTAATATTTGTCTGGCTTTTCTTAGATGTCCTAGGCTTAATTGTTTTTACAGCTGAATAAATATTAAATTAATAATGAACACTAGTACTATTCAATCTTCAATTCTTTAACCTAATCATTAATCTTCTTAATTGAATTCAGCTGCATTTGCTTTCTACTCATTCTTAACTATTTTTTACAAAGTTAACTCTTAATAAAAAAATGCCTGTACACTAAAAACTTAATTAAATGTTTTTAAAAAATTCTATATTTCACAGGCACCATTGCCTCGGAATCAGGTGTGCAGAATCCATCACTACCATTGTATAATCATGCTGCCTATTTCAATTTTACCTCAGAAAGGAAAAATACACCTTTGATGTTTGTGTTGCCTCTCATTACTTCCACTTGAAGTATGTTGCAACATGGGTGCAACAGTTTGGGCCAAGAGATTAGTTTTTAGAAGTATTTGCTTGTTCAGGCAATACAAATCTAAGAAACTGTTTCCTCCCAGTTAATCTGATAAGGTATGCCTTGAAGGGGATTTCAGGGTCTCTGAACATATAGACCTGGAATATTTGTTTGTCTAAACATTTCCAAACATGGGCTGTATCATCTGATTCACTGCTGATTGGTTTTTTGAGAGTTGTAGCTGGGACCAGCTTGTCTTTCTGAGGTTTTTTTTTGGGGGGGGCATGACTATTGCCTTTGTGGTTGGCATGGTGGCTAAGAAGAATGTGTTGAACATGAAAAAACCTGAAAAGGTGCCAATTTCAATTGTCTTACAGCCTCTTCCTGCCTTGGGCCTGTCACAAAATGAGTGGTTTAGGTTGCTTAAAGAATAACCACCAAAGGCATTGCTGAGAACAAACTTTAATATGAATTTGCAAAAGCACAGCAAAGTGTGATGGCAAGGTTCACCCTACTGTTTATTATATGGATAATATGTAGAAAGGAAAAGCAAATTAGAACTAATTGAGAGTCATTTACATGGAGGGCAGGGATGTAAAAGTAGTAAGGGAGAAAAGGGTAAGGGGAACTCTTTCTAAACTTCTCAGAGAGGAGTCTGGGTGCAGCTGGATCCAAACTTAGGCTCCAACTTGGTCAGTGGTTTACATCTAAAGGATTCAGAAGAACTTAAATGTTAAACTAACCAATAATCCACTACAGTCATGACAATAATGACAGTTGTGGATTCAAGATAATAACATGTATACTACATTTGATATAGGGTGTTCAAGTCAATACACACACAAAGATAGATATATATAGATACATGTACAAAGGTACACCTACTAAAAAATTCCCCTCAAGAATCAGAGAAATACCCATATCTGATGCTTTTTGGTGTTTCTCAGCAGCAAGGCCTGAGCCTCAAGTAGCTGGGATATTAGCCCAGGTCCCATCACCAGCCAACAGTCCTCCCAGTTGTGTAAACTTGGGAGTTCACACACTCTGAGAGGTCCCACTCAGAGGGAGATGCTGGTACAACCTACTGCAGTTCAGAAGAGCCCAAAGGGTCTTACTTAGGAATGCTGTTTGTAGAGTTGTGAGATGGTTGGCTTCAGTCACCAGTACATTTCCTGGCTGCAATCCAGGATCGGCAATTACTAGGATTTTCAAAATTCCAGTAAGGGTGGTACTATTCCTCTCAGGCTACAGCTCAGGTAAGGCAGGTTTTCAAGCTGTAAGGTGAATGACTGATTATTCCTGCTCTCTGTTGCCCTGAATTTTGCATTTTTGGATGTTATCATTCTTTTGTAACTAGTTTCTCAGACATTCTCTGTAAACATAGCCATGTTATTGTAACGGTACCTTTTTATTTACGTTCCTTTCTCCTGGGCACAGAAGTTTGATGGACATTTCCTTTGACCAGTGTGATTGAGGGCAGGCTCTTTGTCTCCTCCAATCCACAGTGATTTATTAGACACATATACAATAAAGCTGGGCAAGGCCCGACACACTTGTTCCTTTACTCTCAAGACGTTTCTGTCTCCTTCTTTCGTGTCGTTGTTGTGGCAGCTCTCCTCTCCCACCCTGGCCAGGCAGCAGGAGTTCCTGGTAGGGTCAGTGCTGCCCCACCTTAGCCTTGCAAGAGTTCCCAGTACGGTCAAGTGTCGCAGTAACGACACGAAAGAAGGAGACAGAAACCTCTGGAGAGTGAAGGAACAAGTTCCTCAAGGAACAAGTTCTGGGCTTCCCGGCCCATCTTTATTTTATATGTGACTTGTAATTCACTGTGTATTGGAGGAGACAAAGGGCCTCCCCTCAATCACACTGGTCAAAGGAAATGTCCATCAAACTTCCGTGCCCAGGAGAAAGGAATGGAAATAAAAAGATACTGTTACAATAACATGACTATGTTTACAGAGAATGTCTAAGAAACTAGTTACAAAAGAATGATAACATCCAGAACTGCAGAAGTCAGGGCAACAGTCAAGGGGAGCCTCCCTGCTCAGCTCTTACAGAAAGGCCAAGGCCCCAGTTATTGAGATCACAGAGCAGCTGCAAGCAGGCCAGAGACAGGGGGTGAGGATGCACCCCCACAGGACCCCATTCCCTCTCATTAAATACACCTGTCAGGATTGAGCAGTGGTCCCATGGTATTCATGGGCCTAATGTGTCATTTAATTATTTTGTAATTAATCAGTGTCTTTAATCATAAACACGTGCAGTATGTTTTTCTGTCTATGGGAAGTACCATGTGTCTTTGATCACTAATTCCATTTATTCTTCCTAGGAACTGCAAGTTTATTAATGTAACAAGGGTATTAGGGTGTATTGCCAAGGGAGTTTCCAAAGACAAGTCCACATCCCAAATATGATTGGTATTGGGACTGATGAATCTGTATTGTGAGCAAAGCACTCACTGTAAGAGTGCAAGTGACTACAGGGCTAATCACCCTCACCATGGATAGGGTCTGTGCAGCATGCTATGCCATCTTCAGTCCAAAGACTAGGCCCCTCTTCTTCACTTATATTCGGGAGAAGGGTGGATGTTCCCCCACAAAACTTCTCTTTTCTCTTCTTTACTTCTAAACCTATTTATTATCAGCCAACACCTACAGCTCATCTCCCCAGAGTTATTATTTTCCTTATCCAATAAGCTACCCTTCAGTCTGTGCAGCTGCTAATGTAGCAAAACGAGAAACAGAGGGTGCTTTTTTGTTTCAAACAGTACTGATTTTACTCACATTTGTAGTCTTGTAGCACCAAACACACAACCACTAAGAATATCTGTCGTATTCAACTCATCTTGGCCAGATCACTAAGAGTCTGTGGTCTGGCCAAGATGACTTGGTTATGACAAGAAAGACAGGGAATACCAGCAGAAGAATGGTCATCATATCACTTTTGACTGGAGAAAAACTGTTTTTTTAATATGCATTTCACTCTTCAGGGTACTTCTGGAGTTGGCAGTGGTTGTAATCTTTTATTTTTTCATCCTGTCTGACCTTCCTGAACTAACTTTGCTGATGTACTGCTGCATGTGTCTCCCTCCGGAGATTTTATGGATCAAATCCTGTTTTTCTCTTCCTGCCATTCTCCGCATCTTCAGTTCGAGTCATTCAATTCAGTTGGTGTAATAAGTTCCTATGCTAGGCATGCACATTGCCTCTGGTGGTGGTCTCTAGGGGTCTTTGATGAAGTAAGGTGTCTTCCTCAGGATGAAGTAAGGAGTCTTCATCACAATGAACTTTTCACCCTTTTCCTTTGTGCAGGCTCTCTGAATGTCTGGCCCAGGTCCAAGCCTTGAGGCTAGTCCAAGCTGATTTAGTTCCAAAAACAGGACCTCTGGTCACAGCTGGCTTCCCTTTATCAATGGCTGGACATCCTCCCTTTCTGCTTTGGTAAGCATTGTTGATATACATTGTCTTAGTAGCCTCAAGCACAGTTAAACAAGCAAAATATATTAGTAGCCCATGTTCTATTTAACTCCTAATTCCTTGTATCAGTATCAGACTGGTCTCTATGCCAGCAGCACTCACCATTCTTTTAACCCTTCTGCTTTAACCCTTCTGTTTTAACTCTTCTGTTTCTGATGGTGCTTTCTCGCACGTTTGTATTTGCCAACTTTAGTGTTCCTGCTACAAATCTCTGCAACCACTATATAGAAATTGGCTTTTCTTTTGCTCTAAGTTATCAGTCACTGTGTGTGGTTCCTACCCTTTTTTCTTTTCAAATGACTTGGTCTAACCACTTCCTTTCATAATGAAGAGGCAGTGGTGGAAACATCCCTTCTTGCCTTCTCATTTTAGATTTTCTGCCAACTTATGTGGCAGTTAATGATACAAAACTCATCTCAAGACCGTACAGATAAGGGAAGTGATTTCTATTTAACTTTGTAAATCAGCTGGCTGATTCACTCATACTTTCACCCTAAGAAGTATCAGTATGTGTGTGTCCAAGTAATCTGGCCGGAACAGTATGTGCACAACATGTTGGACAAGACATGTCAGAACTGAATCCTCTCTACATGTTCTGAGTTCCTCTTCATTGCTAAAAGCAAACTGCTTTTGGACAGCCTTTGAGAGTCAGCAATTAGTGGGATGTTAGTATCTGGTTTCACTGCACGTGTGTCTCAGGCAGCACTGCTGCGTCATTGCTCTGCTTTGTTTTCCTTTCCTAGTTCCATTCTGGCTCCGGGCCAGCTCCTTTATCCTCCTGTCATCCTACCTTACAGTTTCATTTTCGTGTTCTCTGGTTACTGAATGAAACCATTCACAGGTTGCCCTGTGATCCAGGTGAACTGCTGACCTGAGATAACAATGTATGCCATTATTTGAATCCTTGTTCTACTCTTTCTTCTGACCCCAGCACATTTCCATTCTCACTTCCAGAACAACCAGAGTATTTATGACACAAATGTCTGTATAATTTCCAAATACAAGTCTGGGGTCTACTTCCTGTTTAGGATTTCAAGTTGCTTTCTATTTGAATGCTATCAATCAATAGCAATAATGTGTCTAAGTTAAATTGCTAGTTGTATTTGTCTATTCTGTTGTCAATCACGTTCAGGTTGGACTCACGATTGGAAAGCTCTTTGCTTCTGAGGTGTTTTGTCTGTTATGCTTTCCAGTTCTTATGTATCTTTTTAGTAAGGATGCTTTCAGTATAGATGAATACATTGCTATAAAATTTGCTAAGGCACGTTCAGTACTTGTGGACCTAGCAACCTAGGATCATGTACTGTCTTAAGAAATTAAGCTTATCAAATGACCTAGAAGTAGGCTTACAGATTTCTTGGAGAAATCTGGAGAACATGTGTGCAGAGAACTTGAAACCTGAGAGTGTTTTGTGACAAAACAAGAGCAAAACCAAGCTAGTGACTGTGAGCTACAACAGCCCCAATGCAGTCTCATATATGGGTTCCACTCGGTGTGCAAGAAGCCAATTCACTCAGAGTCAAAATATTTATTTCATGTCCGTGCAGAGATGGGTGGGAGGTGTTAAATCCAAAGCTAGCACCCACTCAGTTTGCCAGCTACCCGCTTTTATACACTCCCAACTGTGAAACATAAACATTTCCCCTACACAAAACTGTCTAAACTCACATTCATTGCGAATGTATCTTCCCACCTTCATGTAAAGGCACAGCACTCATTTATTTTTTTTTTTTTTGCATGATCTATGGGGAAGGGGCTTATTTGAATCAAGGGATACTACAGCCTATGGGTGTGTATTTTGCTATGCAAGTAACTGAAGGTTAGCACAAAAGTTCAATCAAAATTCTTCTTTGGCCTTTTCAACAGTTTGTGCCTGTGTTATCTCTTTGTTTGGCAGATTTATGGTGACATCTTGTTCTCAGTTCTCCACAGCAGGCCTTGATTCTTGGTTTCTGATGGTTATCTTGCCGAGATAGGGTTTATTGCTTCAGTCACCATTTGTTGAGCTCCTCTCTTGGGTTTCTATAATTTTCACATGAAAGAGTGTGAGTGCCAGTACAGTCTGATGGAAATAGTTCGTCCCAAAGCTAGATTGGTAATGCCTTGCCTGTGCAGGGCTAGGTTCAGAGCTAACAGAGATCTGTCCCTTTGCTGCCCACAAACCCTCTCTAAACACACTTGCCTTCTACCTAAATGCTAAACAGAATGCTGCCTTACAAGGGCCAGCTTGCAGCCCAGTTGGTTTGCAAATTGGTGTCTTGAGAACAGAGGCTGAGGTGGTCTGGGGTACCCCAGCTCTGAAAGGGGTGGCACTTAGGCATTGATTCAGACAGGCTAAACTTGGCTGAAGCTTTTGTAGAGGGTCAGCCTCTGGGATCTGTAGGAGTTTAAATGTTGCAGTTACTGTTTCCTTTTAGGTTTTTCTAATGGCTTGATTTGATTTGATTTCTCTGCATCTCCATCAACTTGAGGATTTTCTAGTACCATGAAAGTGTGATTTATAACCTCTTTTTTTCACAAATCAGTTGAAATAATTCTTCTCTGAAGTATGACTGGATTTTATGAAAGGGCCTCCTGTGAAAACCATGTATTCTGTCAGGTATGGAAGGGCATAAACTTCCATGCTATCCTTCTCTAGGAGAGTTTCTATCTAGTTGGTTAGTGATAGCAACAAACACAAGTAAAGAGCTATTTCTCCTTGCTGTAGTTTGCAGGAAGCCTGCATGAGTGATGCAAAAGTCATAGTGATGACCCTGGGTCTTGTGGTGCTGAATCTTTATTCTCCTTTGGCTCGTTAAAACTGTGGCTTATCTGATTAATTAAGCCTTTGGGCATTGGAGTTTCCTGTGGGGTTGTTTTGCATTAGCATAGGTATTTAGTGCTGCTTTGGTTTTGGGTTTTGTTTTGTTTTGTTTTGTTTTGTTTTGTTTTGTTTTGTTTTGTGTTTTTCCTCTTAGCATAAGTATTTAGTGCTTGTTTGGAGGATTTTCAGGACTGTTGGATTAACTCCTATCTGCTGTGGTCATCTGTTACATGCACATCTGTTAGGTCATACAGCACATTTATGACGAGTTCTTTTACATAATTTGACCAATTTTATGGAGTTTGTCCTAGGCAAATTTAGCCACAAAGAACCTGTTTTAACCACATAACTTTGAACAAAATTGTAAGTAGATGAGCAAGTGGAGGTGTGTGTGGAGGATATGGAAAGGTTTTTTATGTCTTTTGCCATTCAATAAGTTTGCATGAGAGATGCCTTGCTCTGAAGTCACATCAATATGTGTTAATCATGGTTTGAAAGGGATTTCCTGGTATCCATAGTGATTCCTTTCTCCTTCAAAAATGAAATTAGATAAAGTTATACAACTCTTTCCCCAGGCATTAAGCGATACAGGAGTTTCATGTCAAATTACCCACTCTTTAGTCACTGTAAACACTTGTAGGTAATATAAACTATTAATATAAATTACACAATTCACACGACCCTTTATCATTGGTTACTCAATTAATGCATCTCTATGATTATACTAGATTTATATGATTATACTAGATTTATATGATTCTACTAGATTTATACTATAACAATTCCAGTATAGGCTGGCTTTTGAAAGTCTTGCTGGCCATTTCCTATTTCTATCTTTCTACCTCATGTTTATTTTTTAGTAAAATACGTATCTTTGACTTTGGCATATGGTCTTGTTTGCACCTTAACTCAGGCAGAGGCATCTTTTAGTAATCAGACCCTAACATTATTCCAGAAGTGGGATCCTAACATCATTCTGGTGTATCTTAACACTTCTGTTCCTGAATCAAAAGCATATCCACCACTTCTAAAGAAATACCCTCATTTTCACAAATCTGTTAATTTCTAAGCAGCAACATGAATTTTGAGCTCACTCTCTCTTGATCATCATAGTTCTAATTTTCTAGACACTATAGGAAAATGTGTTTCTTGTGAGGCACATTCCTTTCGCAGTTAGTCCTGTGCCCTTGGTGTGGATTTCAGCTGTGTCCTGGCTGTCTCAGGCCCACACTGTAATGGATGGAGAGATGCACTTCACTTGTAAGAGAGAAGCAGCAACATGCTTTATCAGTATAAGGCAGTGAGTTAGCAAAGAAAATGTGACAGTGGTTTAACAAGATTGGTGCAATTGGTTGTTTATTGCATGGAGCACAAGGTCAAACAGAGAGATCCTCCCACTGAGTCACAAGTTGGAGAAAGGACCCCTTTGTTTTCTAAACTTCTCAGGGAGAAGTCTGAGTCCAGATTTAGTCCCAGCCTCGGTCAATGTTTGTGTGTGCACAATCAATCCTTTATATCATTGAGCTAAGATTTCACAATTAACATCTTATCAATCACTCACCAAGAACCTGTTGTGGCAAAGAATGTCTCAGTTTCAAGGAGTAACCTTGAGAGGCATCCTTGCTCCATGTGAGATACAGTGTGCAGCCTGCTGACCTGCAGGAATACTCAATGGGCCCTGGGCTGTCCAGTATTTATGCAGCAGGATGATTGACTTAGAGTCACATTTATAGACTAACAAGACATCTGGGTCATCATTGCAAAGAGCCCTTCGTTACCATGTTGCCATCCATTCCCCAAAATCCAGAGTAAGCTGGATGCAGCTTGGTGTGGTTATGCCTTAAAGGGTGTGTGTGTGAAACCCCAGCTCCACTATACTGATTGTTGCTATTCACATTGTAGTTTCTTTAAAATCCATTGTAGGAAATTGCTTTAATACACAAGGGAGTATTTACACTGACAAAAAAAGAACATGCCACACACAAGTTAGGGCATTATTTTCACCAGCTCTTGCTGAAATGAGAAGAGGATGTGCAAGGGTGAGGTTGGCACCACACAGGTAAGAGGCAAGGTGAGGTCTGGAGAAGTGAGACCTAATCCTGTCCCATCTGCTTGTGAAACCACAATCAGAAGGTAAAGTTGCAGGATAGGGCTGAGTCAATCTTACAGCTCATCATCACCTTTTATTTTAGGTTCATTTTGCTATAAGAATATTTGGTGTGCCTTTGGGCCAGATTCTTCAGTTGTAGGGAACATGACCTCAAGGCTGCCAGCAGTTTTGCTTACTAGTCACATGAGTGAAAAACTGTGAGAATACTTTTCATATTTCTGTAGCTCTTACTGGCTGTGTGCATCTCCCTACCCCTTCACAGGGATCTCACCAAGGCCAAGCACAAAGTGTTGAGAGTAAAAAGTAAGTGAATCTAAACACATCAGGTGAATACTATACTTAGGCTATGCAGATTAGATGATAAATGTTTATCAGTAAATAAAGAACTAAGAAATTATGAAAATCCTGAGAAGACTATTCTGGAGAGGCACCTGATCGGACAAGAAATGAACACTGCCTCAGAAAACCCTGGATGAAACCAATTGCTGTGTAACACAGAGCTCCAGCTTGCTCCTGGGTAATCCACTGACTCACAGAAGGTCAGGAAGGGTTGCACAGCCCTGTCTGAGGGTGAGTGAGCAGGAGCCTTTGGCAAGAAACAAAAGGAAATGAGCTGAATGAGCAGTCAGGCTGGAGAGCTACTGAATTAACTGGACCCTCTTCCATGCAAGCTCAGGAATCCCAGAGGCTTTGATGGGCATGGACTGGGGATGCATCATGGTGCATTTTCCCTTCCAGGAATGAAACCACAAGTGCCTGGAGCAAGCCAGAAAGAGCTTTTAGCTGCTGAAAGAGCTGTTGGCAACTGATGCCCCTGCCCTGGGTAGCCTTAAAAGGGAGTGATTCTCCCTTTTGGTCCCAGGAGAAAGAACCACCTCCCACTCCTCACTCAGCCCAGGACTTGCTTTCTCTGCTGATGCTGCCCCAAACACTTGTAGCGTTCACTTCAAGTGAAGAACTCCTTTCTGCTAAAGCAGGTAAACCTAAAAAGGCTTCAGAATCAATGCAAGTAACAGGAGGTAGCAGAGCAGGCATGTCCAAATCCCACACAAGGGACCTTGACTCCACTTGTTACAAAATGGTGAGCTAAAAGTTGATATGGTTAACCGCATGAGTGGTCTGGGTGCAATGGGCTTGCCCATCAAGTCCTTATCAGGCAGGAACCTGAACCAAGGATCTCACTTGTGTGGCTGAAGACAAACAACTCCATATTAAACAGGACCAGCAGTGTCAGTTGAAGACTCAGAACCAGCTGAAGACTCAGAGATGGGTGCTAGCAGGCAATTCCACAACGCTGGCACACCATCCGAAGGGTATGTGCATAATTAAACACTTTGGATTTGCCTCTCTCTCTGTCTAATACCTATTCATTGTTTGCTAACTAGTCCTGCAGGCAACATAACTGCTGCTCATCTTTTGAGTCAGGGGGTTTCTCAAGTCAGTGGGCTGCAAGTCAGTGGTCACAATCTTCTACTGCTGGAATTACATTTCCTTTAAGGACACCGTTTTTGAGCCAAAGCAGTTAATTGTGTTTCTTATATTCTTGATTTAAGAGGGACCTTTTAGCCGAGATCTGTAGGCTGGCCTTTGTTCCCTGGTATGCTTTTGAGTCCTTTCCTGATTCTTTAGGTCATGTTGACCTTCTGGCATACACCAGCAATTTTCCACATACATTGATCAGCAACTCTTAACCCACACAACCAGCAACAATTTTTAAGGAGCCCTGTAGCAAAATGCTGTATGCTTGTACATCCATGTTCCTCTGCTTGATTGTCTGTCAAACGAGACTCTGATTTTGACTATGATGGTTTGTGTGTCTCACTGAATGCTCCAGGACCTTGGAGATCCCAAGCATGTAGGTACAATTTGAACTAAGTTTCTCAAAACACTTGTATTTTTTCACTCTTTGAATGTACTCATGGCTCTTGGTCCGAGATCTGCTGGGGAAAGACAGGGCTTCAGAGGATTTGGTGGGACCACTCTGTGTCAGAGGTGCTTTTTCTACTGAGCTTGTGTCTCCTGTAGTGCTAAAGACAGCCATGGCTGTGATATCTCACAAGTGAATACCTCTTATTTTGCCAGAATATAAATAGCTCATTAAAGGACAATGAAGCTAATTCATACTTAAATGCTATCTCAAAGCACAGTGTAAACCCTGCTGCCTTGATAAATGAAAAGCAAGGTGGGGAGGCAAGGTCACACAGAGAAGTTATGATTTACTTGTATCTCATGGGAACAAACCAATAAAATCCCACTGTTTTCCTGGATACATATTATCATTGAATATATGTAGGGAGGCAATGCTATCAAAATCATACAGATCAGTAGCAGGACATTTTTCTCCTATAAACAACATTTAGTCAGATCCGGTGTAAAGGAGAAGCAGCTCAACAATTTAAACATAGATTAACTAGCCACTTGTTCCATGCTAAACTGTGTTTACTCATCTATCCACTCATCTATCCCTCTTAAGCTTTTCCACCCTATTAATCAAATGTCATACACTGCCAGAATGCCTGGCACATATGCTGAAATCACAGAGTGGGTTGGAAGGCACCTTTAAAGATTGACTAGCCCAACCAAAATGTGTATATAGCCAGTATTCTCACAGTCCTTCACTCTCACTTAACCAATAAGCAAAATTACTGGCAGTGTACAGTCATGTTCTCTATACCACATGGGGAATCTTTCCCAAAGGTGCTCATATGTTCTTACAGGGACATAAGCACTGAATAAAAAGCAGATTAGTAGGACTTCCTTTCTCAAGGCTGAACTTTCAAAACATGGAAAAGCTGTGATGTGTTTCATGGATTTATACAGGTTCATGCCTTAAAAGAAGTAGTACCAGCAAGTTCAGCTATTTATATATAATTTTAGGGGGGGGTGAGTGGGGGGAGAAAGTGCTATTACTTTCTATTAGGTGTTTGCCCAGCTTTTTGATAATTCCCAAAGATATTCCCTTCTAGCTGGATTACACAAATGACAGGCTTGAGGCCCTCCATCCCACACTCAGTGCACTTTCTGAAAGGCAGTAATCCTCAGGAGGGCACCTGCCAGGCTCATCCAGCCTTTTACCCGCTGAGACCAAGAGGAAGTCCTGGTTCTCTCTACTCTGTGGCAAGAAAATTCAGAAAGGGGTCAGTGGAAATTCCCTGAAAGTTCAGCTTCTTCTTGCATATTAGAGTGGGAATATAGAAAAGGTTGTATGGAGGGCTGCATTGATAGTGCTGCAAACGCTTCAGCCTGTGTGCAGGTAACATCAGGTGTTTTGAGGCCTGGTGGGAGACGCTCCTGCCCTGAGGAGTGAGGCTGTGGCAGGAGAGCCTCACAGACCAGCAGCATCTCAAGGTACCCCTGCTCCAAGGACAGATGCATTCACCAGACAGGAACGGAGAGATGGACATAGCACCAGCACAGTTTTGCCCCTCAGATCCCTACAGAGGCCAAAGAGACTTTTCTATAAAAGGGCTGAGTCTCTTTTTGCTGCCTAAAGTCTGAGGGGCCTTCCCCCACAGAGGAGAGGTGAACAAGCACTGTCTTTGGCAAGCTGTGATTACCCACCCAAATACCACTTCTAAATTCAGTAATCACTACTGCCTGGGCCTGGGCCTGGGCCTGGCTGTTCCCACTACATGGTTACCCTGTTTCTGTAGGACGATGTGAGCCTACATCATGCCATGAGGTGTTCCCATTCAATTATTTTCAAGTTACTGACTGAAAAAAAAATTGTGTGGGCTGACTCACCTCTGGAGCTGTCACTGATCAGTCTTGCCATTGAAATTCTGCTCTCAGGCCACCCATACCTTTTGCTCTGCTTTAAAGACAGTGTGTATTGTGTCAGTGCACCACACAAATGCATCAACAGGCGACAACGCACACGTTTGTTAGGAAAAAAACAAATGGACTTTTTAACACAAGTTGGTTGAATTTTTGTCAGCAAAGCTCATTCTTGTTTATTATTTCTGAAGGAAAATGCTGGATGACCAGGGTGGAGTATGTCTGGAATAAAGGCCAGACAAACAGGTTTTTAGATGATTTAATTTTGTTTGGCTTTAACAGTTTTGTTTGATGAACTTAAAAAGTAAAGGGCAATTAAGTATGTTCAGAAGGCAAGGAAGAAGAAGGAACATTTGGATTTGCCAGCTGAAATATATAGTGAGACCACACCAGTTGGTCTATAGTCAATTAGAAAATTTATTGATTACAGCAAGCAAAGGGATAGGGTAACGCAGCGCTGGGCGACAGGGGGATCACCGTCCCGCCAACTGTCGCACCGTTCTCGGTGCCTTGCTTCTTCTTTTAAGAGATTCAACTTCCTGTTTTTGGTAGTACTCTGCGCATGTCTGGGCTGATGCTGAGTAGATGTGGTGATTTCCTTTGTAAGAAGGTTCGTTATCTCTGATGCTGAGTAGATGTGGTGATTTCCTTTGTAAGAAGATTCGTTATCTCTGCACACTTGCGGTTCCTTAGTTCCTGGAAAAATAACTTGTTCATATGGGTGATGTCAGCATAGTGCATTGTTTGTGCTTCTTACAAGGTCAGGGGTTAAAATAAACAGACAATCTTTTACTTGGTGTCAGCATAATGCATTGTTTGTGCTTTTTACAAGATCAGGGGTTTAAATGAACAGACAATCTTTATCACACCAGCCATTTGCAGCTCAATTAGTAAACTACATAATAAAGGATGTATGATACGAATGTTCAGGAACTCTGAGAAATTTGGGAACTCTAAACTGCTATACCAGACAAAGGAGGTATTAGGGCTATCTGGAATCACACTTAGGAAAACATGACACCTATGCAACACCTGAAAGACTCCTAATCCGCATCTGAAGTAAACAAACTTATCTTGATTAACAAGAATGTATGAAGATATAGCTACAGCCCCCTGAGTGATCTACAGAAAAAATAGGATACCCAGCTAAAGAAAGCCCCAAACTCCCAGGGGGAAAAAACCCATTCTGACTGCGGAGGTGGAAATGCCTCTACACTATGGATGTGAGACTTCAAGAAACATTACTTGGATTCCTGTCTTCTTCAGAACTGCGTGTGCAGAGCTCTGGATCCTGATCAGCATAGCTACATATACAAAATGTCCTATTAATGTTGGAAGGAACAACTTCCCACAACTACTGCTGCAGTGCAGCATTTCTTACCTCTCTTTTTGGGCAATGAGGGGCATCATGCTTTGTCCACACACATCTCAGCCTGGCAGTGGAATAAGAAGCCACTGGTCCTTCATAGATCCCAGGGGAGCCACCATCAACACAAAGCTCTTTTCTGACCGGAGTCTGACCTGAGGATAAATACAGCCCTTCAATACTCAGTGGTTTTATCTGAGCAAAGTGATATCGGTACTCACATTCTCCACCAAGTTTCTGGCTGGGAAGAACAGAATCAATTCAGTTGTGTTAATGAATGAGGCAAGAGACTGACCACAGTTATTTTAATAGTTTATGTACATAATGGCTTGTAAGTACAATTACTCAAGGACAAGAGCAGATACAATTATGACTTGGCATTATTCTAGTATCATTGCCTCATAGATATCTTGTAGTTAGAGTGAGATAATTACAGGATACATACAAGATAACTATCACAACAACAGTTAAGTAACAGTTTTTGCAGTAGCTATAATAAAAGCAGGGCATAGCTATTACAAAAAATTAGAGAAAGATGAAGACTAGCTGAAGATAATTATGTATAGTTCATATAGGTTTCCTCAAGTGGCATAAGTACACTGCCAGAATCACTTACTAGTATTGTTGATGCTTGTTAGTTTCTGTCAATACAGTTGTGTCACCACAAAATAAATAAAAGTACCCAGGTGATGAACACTGTTCTGGCTCAAAATAAAGGAATGTACACCTGGCCTTAGGTCTTATCTTTGAAACAATTAGCTGATAAATGTCAATAATAACCATGTCAATGAGTTTAACTGTGAGAACTGTAACAGAAAGGCTAAGATTGGTGTGAATGGAGCATAAATGGGAATGTCTGGGTGTGGAGACAGCAAAGAGCACCCATCAGGGAGAGGGGCCTGTGTTAACAGCACCCGACTAGCAGGTCGTCAAGAACCATCCAGTTTCACAGGACAGACACAGGGACAAAGGACTGTAATGACTCCTGATGATGCTGAGAGATAGAAACACATTGATCACCATGAAGGTACAAAACTGCAAAGCATTTCCAAGCCCTGCCCATGGTCATCAACCTAGGAACCACCAAGAATGGGGAGCACCTCATGCTTAGCATGCTTTCCTCCTCGTCACATGAGATCTTGGGTACAAGCTGGACACAGGTCATGGAGCTTGGCTGGTGGTCACACAGCTTCAACACCCAGGCTCTGGTATCTGGGTTCTGGGTAGACTCCTTGGACACCACACACACTCTGGTGCGTGTGTGGAGGACTGAAAGTAGGTTTGTTTCAGTTTGTTCTGAACAAAGTCACCCCTGTAAGTTCTCCCCAGAGTATTTCCTATGCAGTTCATACAGTGCTGCAGCAGTATTTCCTGTGACCAAACCCTTGTAAGGCCAATCAGTCTTTTAAGCATCTCCAATTTAATTCACTTCAGAGGAGCCCTTTTCCATCCTCATGAGTCCATCATCATTCCTACCAGTGAAGTTTTACATTTAGCCCCCCTCAATGTCAGCTTGTGTCCTTTTTCGCTTTTATTGTCCCAAATGCAGTGCCATTATGCTGTGGCAGGAGCCAATTCACACGACAAGGAGAGGTATTTCTATTTCTTGGTTCTAGATTGCACGAAGTAGGGAGCTGTGTGGTAACCCCCAAAAGGCCGACTCCGCACTCATCAAAAACTTTACACTGGTTATACATTCTAACAAACAGAGATGTCAACATTCATTGGTTACAAATTACACAGCGCTTTCATTATTTAGTACTCAACCCCCCCATATGCTAATTTGTATCTCTCACTTCCCATTCTAATTAGTGCCCATGCACAGCCCTTCCCTCATTTGAGTCAGGGGTCTTTTTTGAGGAGCTGGACAGCGGGTCAGTGGTCACAATCTCCCTGCCAGAACTCCTCTCCCCCCAGTTACTGCTCAGTCCTGCTGACTCCACTACTGGTGGCTTTCGTCCAGACAGCCCATTTATCTTGAGATTGTGCTCCCTTTTCCTCAAAACAAAGGATTAGCCAGGCCTACGAGTTTATATAAATCTCACAATGCAATTGCTTTATTCCAACTGCCTAGATATAGCTACTGATTAACAACAAAGAAAATTACACTTTGGTTCAGATAGTGAGACTGGGTAACTTTCTCCATCATTACCTCTCAACTTTAAGGCAAAATATTAAGGTTAAAAAAACCCAAACCAACAAATTAGGGAAGACACTGAAATCCTTTATATTAAACAAAGAAACAATAAAAGAATACAAGGACTCTTTTTATTTCCTTTTTCTTTTTTTTTAATAGTACAGGTAATCTTTAACACATTCCACAAAACATTAATATTACATCAACTGTATTACTTTGTTATGACTTATCATGTTTCTAAAATATTTGTAATAATTTGACAGTCAGCCTTGTCAAAGATTAATCACGTAATTATCCCTCTGACCTTTTTCACTGAAACCCATTGCAATCTGATCTTTTATCAGGGACTCTGTTGGTTCCTGTGGTATTCAATATGTTGAAACTACAACATTAAATTTTTAATCCTTTATTAAGAGATTCAAATGGGCTAGGAAATCATACCACTGTGCTGTGTGCCAGAGTGACATTTCAGAAACATACCCATGCAGATTCATTCATATTGTGGATGGAAAAGAAATAGGAGTACATCTGTAAAATATTCATTACAGGTCTAAATGCCCACAGCCATAGTTCTGAATTGCTTTTTAGATGGTATTTGTGGAAAATTGCCAGCCAAAATTCTCACGAAGAATTGATGAGGATGGTTGAGCAAAACCATGAGCTGAGTCATGCTTATCTTGCACCTGGCTGGAGCAAGGCTTAACAACAGAACATTGTCTGTGGGGAAGTGGAGCCCTCACAGCCCAACGCTGTCTCAGTGAAGCACAGAACAACAACAACGTCTCTGTACCAGCCTGGTCCATGGGAGCCTTGTTATAAATCTGGTCCTTCGAGGAGATAAGGATGGAAAGACTCTCTGGCAAGTCAGATGGCCTTTGCTGCTGCCCCAGCCAGGAGGAGGAGGGTATTGAAGTGTCCTGGTTCTGTTCTGTCTTTCTTTCACTGTAAGTCACATCACTCCATTTGACCTTGAAACACAGAATTTTCCTTAAACATTTCATCAAGTCAAGTTTTTTAGTGTTTAGGCTTTTTTTTTTTAAATTAAGAGCTGACCTTGTAGACAATAGTTAAGAATAAGTAAGAAGCAAATGCAGCTGAATTTAATTATGAAGATTAATGATTAAATCAAGGAACTGAAGTTAAGATCAAGTAGTGCTAGTGTTTATTATTAATCTAATATTTATTCAGCTGTAAAAATAATAAGAAGCTTACAATATTTAAGAAAAGCCAGACAGATATTAATTATCTCATCTGAAATCTATTTAAAAGTAATAAAAGAAGAAACTGGCAGAGTTTCCAGGGTCATGGGCATGTCATGGGTATTGTTAAAACCCATAAGCAAAAAGGTCAAGTTGAAGATAATAAGGTTTTACATCACCTTGGAAGACCCCTCCCACGATTAAACGACCACCAACCAATTTCTAAGTATCAACTATGCATGCTTAATGACTTTTTAGCTAATTTCCATATGAAGCGAGGGATGGGAGGTATCTATGTTACAAATATGTATTTGTGTTTTGAATATTTCAAATTGTCATCGATAACTACACTCTGTTTAGCCTTGTGACTTTGGAGCTGTGTTTTAGGAAGCATCCTCATGGTTTCCCAGCACTGAAATAAACATACACTTTCTAACCCTGACAAGTTGGAGAGTATTTTTCCATCTCAGTTGGGTATTGATATTAGATCTTGCCCATACTTTGATAAATCAACCTAAGGTAACCAAAGACCCTCATTGTCTCTCATTTGCATACTACAAGATATCCTCACCAATATCAACATCAGAAAACAGCTGCTTCCCAATCCTGCATTTGCTGGACATTCCTGACCAAACCATATTTGACTACAGTCATGCCCCCATTTTTCCAAAAGTATGACATTTCTATTTGAAACCCTCCACTTTTGGAGAGCAAGAATATGGCCCTACTTTGCAGACAAGATTGTGGGCTGGCTTCTCTGTCCTCCCCAAAGCAGCAGCACCTTTTGTTAAGGTCTGCACCTCCACCTGCATTGGAGCACATCCAGGAACACCTGTACATAACACTATATACTTGAATTTTGTAGATCTAGTGCATTTATTGCTGGCAATCTAAAAGGAATCTACAACCTATTGCTTGAACAAACGACACTATTTGTGAATCTGTGATCATGGGAGTTCTTATTGAACAGAACCAGGCCTATAGTGCCAAACTGATTACAATCAGAAACTAAACCCAGCCTCAGCCTCTCATCTCTGAGGACAAGCTGGAATGCAAGGGGGGTAATTTTCTGCCTAATTTCATACACTTATCACAACATCTGACATAATGCAGTTTTGTATTACTTTAAATGCCCTTCAATGTGTTCTTTTTTTTGCTGTGTTTATTGTACACTGCACAAAGCCAGGATCTGTAGCACTTTCTCTTCGTGGTTATCTGGGTGAAGGAGATATTCTGCTAATGGAACTGACCTGCTCTCAGGCTTGTGCTGCTTCTTGACTCCCACCATACAGGGCTGTGACCTGAATACTGAGTCACAGGGCCTGCCAAGGAAGGACAGCTGCAGGCAACAAGCCAAGTACATATATTTTTATAGTCAGGTCTGCAACAAAAATACCTATATTTTCTCAGTGAGAGGTATCTGTGGCTTTATACTCCATCCAACTGCTTTAGTTCCCATTTCTTAAGAGGCTGACACATGGCTATTTGTTCTTCTGTGTATTATAATATTAATTGATAAAGTAATTGAACTAGAGCATTTTAAACAAGAACTCTGTCTCCTGGAGATCATCTCACACCTTATATCTCAATGAAACTGGAGAACTGCTTATTCCCAAAACAGTCAGAAAAGGGCTGTGGGCAAAACAGACAGTAAAAAAAAAGAAATTAAAGTAACCAGGAGGTCTTTTATGACTTCATTAGGTCTAATACATTCTGTATATTTATTAATTTACCTGATGAAGGTAAAATATTAACATTTATATATCAGTTATTAAATAGTGAAGGATAAGAACAACTACAAGAATCCAAGGGAAAGTTAAAAACCTTGGAAGAAAAATTAGAATTGACGTTATTAAATGTCCCCAGTCCTCCATATGTTAGAAAATCCAAAAATTAATAGCAGCACCTGAGGACTGGGATGGTGATATTTCATAAAGCCCTGATGAAAATATGATGACGGAGAATGTTTTGCTTATAATAATTACTATTGTGTTTTATGAATACTTGCCACAGTGAAAAGCAATTAATAGGGATGCTCATTGTACAATCTTTCATTCTAGCATATAACAGTGTGATCAAATAAAGTCCTTCTCAGGCAGAGAAAGAGGCTGAGCCGAGAAGAATCCACCTCTGAACTTGCAGGGAACTCAATATGTCAGGAGATGGATCCTTGGCACTAAATCAGTTCAGTGTGCTCATACCGTGAAGTTCAGGCAGGATCAGTAAAACTGACAATTCTTCCCCACATGACAAGGTGTCAGCTGTTGGAGTCAAAGCGGCCCAGGCCTACAGATCATGATTGAGAAGCAACTCCCCACTTTTAGCCATTGCTACCATATAGAATAACTGTTAACAAGCAATTAAGAAACTTAGAATAATAGAAGGATTAATTACAATGCCCAATAAATTCTGCTCTGCTAACTCAGTGATTACAGTTCTATTGATTAATCTTGCAGAATAGTTCTTTCAGCAGAGGATAATAATTTTGCTTTAGTGGGTGAATAAAATATCTAACTTAACCTACTACTTTTGCTGTGCCCACAAGAAATGTGAAGCACATCCATTTAGTAACAAGCTGGCCAGCAAAACAGATCCACTGTTAAGTTACATATTTGAAGATTCCATCATGGAAGAAGGATGCACTTGACTCCAAAGAGAGGAGCAGTAATGCGTTTTATTGAGGTAGAACAATGATTTTTGACAAAGTTTGATGAAATTTGACAAAGTTCAGTGGCAAAGTTCACTTTATTAATTACAGCATGGGGGAGACATACAAGGAAAAATTGAGTTAGAAGGGCTCATACAGGGACTGGAAGTATGAAGAGTAAGAAGCACCCTCTTGTTGAGCCACGAGGTGCAGAGGAAACCCCTTTGCTCCTTTCCAGAGCCTAGGTACAGCTGGATCCTCTCTTAGTCTGAGACTCAGCCCATGGTTCACATGTAATGGAATTACCCATGCTGTAACACCTGAGGAGCTACATAGATCAGTAATGCTTCACAGAATGAATTCAGCGTGCTCTCAGCCACTTCTGAGAACCTGTCATGGGGCAGGGATCTCTCAAGCTCAAGGAGTAACCCCAGGGAGGTGTCATTGCCATGCAGCCTCTGCTTCAACAAGGGGAGCTCAAAGCTTTGCAGGGGCTGTCCGTGCTTGTACAGTGAAGTAGCTGGCTGCAAGTCAACAGCATAGACAAGACAAATATCTTGTTTTAGCTCTGCTTTCTCGTTCTGTACTTTTGATTGTCTCAAACCTTTGGGGTTGGAAAACATCTTTTGAAACATATTTTCAAAATTCCTTCCATCCCTTGTACGTGAGCCAGGGGCTTTACAGCTTGCACGTGCACCCCAAGGACATGGGGCCTGTTGTTTCTTTGTGAGTCTGAACCAAAGGACAGGTAGGGGTCAAGTGTGTCCATCACATGACCCCAGAGTAAACCTCAGAATATAAACTGGACTGTATTATTAGGGAAAGTTTCCTGTCTGACCATCCAGGAGCCACTCTGGTCACACTCCCACAGCCAGACTGTCACTGCTGGGACCAAGGCTCCTTTGCAGCAGCAGCTCCAGTGACCCCCCAGGTCCCCACTTGACACCCCACACACCCCACTCACACAGCCAGAGCAGTTGTGTTTACTGGTTCAACTCCAGGCTTCCCAGAGCAGAGTCTCAGACATCTGGTTCCTTTACGTAATTTAATTGTGGTGCAGCAACCCAACAGATCGAACTGGTGCTTCCGAGAAGGGACCACAAGCTGAAGAATCTCACTGTCTGAGCATGTGGTAGTCTGGGGTTTTTGAGTCCTGGGCTCCTGTAGTGTCTCTGGATGTCCAGTTCCCTGGCTGTCCCCCATGTCCCCATGGTGTCCTTTGTTGTGCAAAGAGCTGGAGACAGGTCACTCCTCATTGCCTGGGGACCCCAGCACCCAGAGCTCACCCTGCAGCTTGCACACCAACCCACCTGCACCAGGTGTATCCCTCAACATTGATGCTCTTGTAACATAATACAATATTTCTGGTAATTTTTAGACACAATGCATTTTAACAGGTAATGGGGCTTTGCACAAGACAAAACTAGGCAGTGGATAAAGCAGAATGTGAGCAAGTCTGTGGTTGCTTAAGAGTCATAAGATCAGACTTTTCTAAAATGAGGTATACTCAAGCAATGTTCAAGGAGAAGTAGCCTCATTCCATTGTTTTTTGTGGTTAGTTTTTGTAAGCTACATTTAGTTCTTTATTTTTCTTTCTTTCTCCCCACCACCACCAAACAGGAAGAGACTTGAAAAAAAAATTTAAGTTTCACTATTGTGTAACTATGCAGTTAACAGGAAGCTTCTCCTTATTTAAGGTAAAATAGATTAGCTAGTCCTTACAGAACTTGCAGATGTCTAAGCAGCCAAAAGCACATGTTCTCTGACCTTCACCCTCAAATCTCTGTCCTGTAATTTCTTCCCATGACCCACTTTCCTGTTGTCTCCTACCTAGTGCATGATTATTGACGACCATGCCCCAGCTACTTTTCCTAGAGCAACCATTAAATAAACGTCCCATGAAGCTGTTGCTTCCAGGTTTTCCTTTTTCCTTTGTTTTAAACAGAATATCCCAGAAACTAGTCAATGCTTTAAAATGTTTGTATTAACATCTGGCACAGAATACACATTTCTGTATGGCATGAATAGGCAGCATCATCCCCCTTTCCCTGACTTGCTGGTGTGTTATTTACTCAGCAGCAAGTGTTACAACTGTGGTGCCAACTTAACAGAAACAAATCAGTCTGGGAGTATGACTGAGATGGAATTTCTCTCAATTACATAACACATGTGAGCTAATTGGATTTAAAAAGGGAAGGGTAAGGACACGATAGCCAGGCTGAGAGTTTCAAAGGGTTAAGCTTGAGTTAAAGAGATGCAAACCAGAGAACAGGGGAGTGGAAACAAATGCAGAAATTCCTGATGGACCCCATCCTCAGAGAAGCAGTGAAGTTGAAGAGTTTCTTTCCTTCACTTGTGCATTCAGTATTGGTCCATCCATACTGCTTGGTCAGCCAACAGAATTTGCCAGGAATGTCCCTGCAATCACTTGTAAACTCTAGGGTGTTTGGTGAAAGTTCAGTTTATGTTAGTTTTAAATTTAATTACAGAACAGAACTTTATTTGCTGGAATTCTCAAGCCTTGTCATCTCTGACAGTTTTCAAGCTAAGCAGAAAGAGCTGAGCAATACAATTATTTGTTGCAAAGACTTTAATCAAAATAACTCAGCTGCAACCAATATCAAGTCCTTGAATTATTCTTAGACATACTTTTTCCTGTTGCTCTACAATTGCATCTCTTTAAAGACCTGCATTACTCCAATTACTCTCCACTTCCCTCACATATCTACATGGTATGCCCTTTAAGTTTTACTTCATTTGAGAGTCTTTGCAGTGTGCCAAATATTCAATCACTTTACTTCTGCTGGCATAATTCCTAGCAGCAGCCCGTGTTCTTTCCAGGAGATGTTTATTTTGCACACAATGTGAGCAGCATTGCCTTACTTCTGTTTGACAGTAGATCTACATTTGCTTCACAATATTTTCTTTATTGCTGCCTGTTGTCATCCTCAAACACCAGAGCAGCAGGGCACCTTGTGCAGCTGAAGTGAACCAGCTTCACAGCACTTACACCACTGGACAAACTAGGAAGTGCCTCAGCACACGTAGACCACAGTTGAGCACACAAAATTTTGTTTACTGCTCCATACTGAGAACTTCAGTCCACCAGCTGGGCCCATGACCCAAGCCACTCCCTGCAGCCAGGGAGGAGAGTATTTTGGGGAGCTGCTCCCCTTACACACTCCTGGTGGGAGGCACTTGATAAAAGGAATGGGACATAATGATGCCTTACTCGTCCAAAGAAGGGAACAACTGGTTTTGAAGTAGGTAAAAAGAATGTAAAAGTAGGCACACAGGATGCCAAATGCAGCTGGAACCAGTGAATAAACAGATAATGAGGAATACAGTGGCTTTTGTGGCAAATCCATGTAACAAGAAACAACGGCCCTAAGAGAAGTTCATGGCAAAGTCATCTAGAACACTGGGGACCCTCGGTGACCAGAAACCCCTTCAGATGACACTCTAGGACCACAAAAATCTTCCAGTAATGGCAGATGCATGGAAATTAGTTCTAGGAAAAGTGATATTTATGTATTAGTCAGGAAGTGAATATGAATATATATTATCATGATGGAATAAATAGCTTCTTGTAAAGTTTCACAACACAGCAGGTTAAAGGAAATATCCTCTGGTGCCCAGAGTGCTGCAATAAAGAATGCCTGCTTTCTAATACTTCAAAATTGTGTTAGAAAGTTTTTCCCTAGCTGATTTCGGTATCACACTGCAGCCACTGCATTCTCATCACCACACAGAGGGAAGGAGAAATGTCAGCCAGCTCCAAGGCCTCACTGGACACCACAAATTTTTTGTAGTTTTCGTAGATATTCATCTTTCCATGATATCCCTTCCATGTCTGCCCCATTTACATAATTTTACTTTAAAATTGTTTTCCTTTTACATTACAGTCAAATTCATTATTATTTTCAGTGGTAAAGCCCTATTTCCTATTCCTCCTGTTAAAAATCCCAAGATTTATGAGTGGGTGTAGAGACAACTCCCAGAAGACAAGTCCAAAGTAAAGCTAAACATTTACAATTCAGACCACCACTGAGATAATTATAGTTGTCATCTTACCATCATTTCAGAGATAACATCATTTACTAGACACAAAACAATCAATGGTGTTATGAATTAGTGGAAGCTTATGGAAACGAAGTTAATTACTTAGTCCTACCTGGGCAAAGCAATTGAGCACCTCTAGCTCTTTTTTGTGAATGAACACAACATAAGCGTTTAAGGGAGGCAGAGCATTTTAAGTAAGGGCTACAACATGAGCAGTCAAACACCAGCAAAATAAAAGGAAACAGGAACAGCTGGAAATTGTCTGTTCAAGAAGATGCACAAGGGTGATAAATGTTGATTGGACCATCATAAGGAGATTATGCAAAATACAGCATGTGTAGGACCATTGGGGTGAGCAGAAAGGAGTTCAAGTGAAGCACATCTACCAAGTAGCACTGGGAGAATGACTGAAAACGAATAAGAGAGAAAAGCTACTCCAAGAGCCTCAGCTCCAACTCCTCTATAACATTTCACCGCAGTGACACCACTCCCTGCCTTAGGGTGGCTGATCAGCTTCTGCCCCAGCAAAGCCTTCCCTCAGGAGCCCTTCCCAGGATCCATCTCAGTGCCCAACTTCTCTGTGCCGCTGATTTCATCCCAGCAGCTTCTTCAGACCAGCTTCAGCTCCTTGGTTTCCTGAACTATTCTTGCCCCAACTTGTTCACACCTGAACTCTTAACACTAAGCAGTCCAGGGTTAAGTAACTCATTAGATTATTTTATCTCTTTAGGTTAGGCAATTTCTGGAATTGTTGGAGACAAAAACTGGTTTTACTTCACGCACTACAGAATTCACTGTACCCCAGCACTGCTTGGGGTCTCCTGTGCAAACACCACCTCAGCTCCAGCTCTGAAATGAGGGCTGTACAAACTATCTTCTCACCTGCCCATTGGTGACTGGGCACCCCCTGTGACTTGGGCCTTTTGAAGGGACAAAAGCAGGACACAAGGTCTCCTTTCTTACTACTGTGCAGCAAGCCCAGTTCCAAGTGGCGGAGTCCACTGATCAGACACAACCTGCACTGGCTAAGAACATGAGATACTTTGTCCTAAGAAAAATACTATGCTTGCTAGCATGGAAATAGCATCTTACAATTCATACAGGTTAATGAACCAGAAAGCAGCAGCAGTTAGTGACTGCTAGGCAAAGAAACCTCCTGGCATCAGAAATAAGGTACATGCTATACCCTTAAACAGTATGTTCCTTGGTGCTTTCCAGTTTTACTGCTCTTAGTCATCTCCCTGCTTAGAGACCAACACAAGGCATTCTCTTAACCCCTCCTCTATTGTTTGTCCTGCTCTTTTCACAAACAAATGTTACATTTGTAGTCCATTCAGAGTAATTGCAATACTCTTACTGTAAATCTCAATTGGGAAGTCAAAGCAATAAACCTCTATGTGTGTTTAGCTTCTCTAAGCTAATGTAAAATGGAGTATCTGTCAAAATCCCCATGATCTGTCATTGTCTCTGGTAAATTGTTCCAGCAGTCTAATGCTATCTCTGTATAATTGCATATTGCAACAGTAAAAAAAACAGGTACTATTGGAAAGGACTTGACATTTTCAGAATGCCATTTTTTCATTCTTCATACCATGTGATAACTGTGATGAACTATCCATGGAAGCATCATAAATATTATTTTCAAAATAAAATTATGCAGTGAGACCACCCTTGTTGACCTCAAAGAATGCAATTGAACATGTTACACTGGCTGCATCGCTCTGAAGTACTTGGGGTGGTTTTGTTTGGGGTAGTCCAAGAAAACCAGAATTACTATGAGAAATTAGAAATTCCTTAATACATGCCATGGGCTAAAAGGCACAGTGTGAGAAAAATACTGTAATATATAGATAGCTAACAGTCACAAGATTTGTAGTATAAAAAAATGGAAGCCATTCTGAAGGTTTCAAGCTTCATGATAGATGAACAACGTGTAATCTGTGGCATAATAAAAGTCTGCCAGCTGTAAATAAATAATCAATTTAAAATTACTTAGGGGTGTCTAAATGAATCTTATTTGCTAGGAAGCTGTTTAGCCAGATGTGCTTATCTGTGTATCTTATTCCAAGATTCCAAGGAAAATATTTTATCCTTTACAACGAAGTATTCCAGGCGCCCTGTACATGTGATGCATGAACTTTGTCTGAAAAGTGTAGTCTCCCACACAGGGATGTCTGTATGCATCCCTCATTATGGCTGGCATTCTGAAGCTCTGCAGCTGAGCTGGGCTGGCTACGGCTTTCAGTGCATTGTGTACCCCACACAATACATGTGTTCAAAATCGTGGAAAATGAAGACCTCACTGAGTGAACCCACCACCTCTTCTGCCTGGAGGACCAAGCCATAATTTTGTGTAAGTGAAAAAATAAAAGCTGTCAAATAAGACAGAGTGAAACCATAAAATTGCTTTACTGCTATTTAAACTTTGTCAACCTTTCTTTTTTTTTTTTCACAGCTCAGTGACCTCCTGGCTCTGTAAGTACTAAATAGAGCTCTGAGTTGCAAATGAAGTAAGATTTATGATTACTTATTTCAGTACAGGTCCATCTGGTGTCAGAACCTGAAGGGATTCAAACACATTTAAGTAAACCTGATACATCAACATGACAGTAACACTGCCATAATTAGACAAATAGTAGTAACTACAATACAAAATTATTGTGTGTGTGTATATATATATATAATCTCTAAAAAAATTAAACCTTGGACAAGAATCTGTGCACTATCTATGCATTGACCCTAAAACAAGAATGCATAAGTAGCATGTGCAAAAACTGTTAAGATGCCAAATTTGGAAAACCATGTATTATTAGAAAACTGTATCTTGAAGGAGCTCTAAGAGAGAAAGACACTGCCTATTGGAAAATCAGATAACCACTGAGATCTTTTGGACAAGAATAATTATATAAGAACCATTGGAAACAGCACGATCTTTATGTCCCAAAGTGAACTAGTTATGTGTGTGCCATTGTTTCAGCACCAGGTACACAGAACCAGTCTGGCATTCTTTAATGCTTTGTTTGCAAGTGTTATCTTGCTATCATGAAAGAAAACAAACCACAAGTGTTTGTATAGGATCAAGTATCCAGCTATTGAGGCCAGTCCCGAGCAGTGGGCCCCCATCCCCTGGCCAACTCGCCCAGTTTTATTGTTCAGCATGTTTTATTGTTCAGCCATACGGTCTGGAATATCCCCTGGGTCGGTTGGGATCAGCTGTCCTGGCTGTGCCCCCTCCCAACTCCTTGTGCACCCCCAGCCTACTCGCTGTGGGGTGATGAGAGAGGCAGAAAAGGCCTTGACTCAGTGTCAGCCCTGCATGGTGACAACAAAAACATCAGTGGAGTACCAACACTTTTCTCATTCTAAACCCAAAACACAGCGCTGTACCAGCTACTAAAAGGAAAATAACATTAGCTGTATCCCAGCCAAACCCAGGACATACCCTCTGCCTGTATTGAGTGACAGACATTCCCCTGAGGACCTCTACTGCTAAGGGGGTTTTGTATCCAGATGTCAGCACAAGCTGCCGGTTGGATCAGATCATGATACTGCAATTTACCTTCCCAGCTGTTCTGAGTTTTTAAAATTATTATTTCAGCATGCATTCTGGTACCTTGTTCCTTGCCAATGTAATTCTCAGTCACGATAATACCGAGCAATAGCAACATTTAACACCATTGCCAGCAAAATTGAATAGTCCTTGTTAAGCACAGCTAAAAGAGGCAGTGAACAGTCAGAGCAACAATTTGTGGGCTCTTGCTTCTAGATCTACTGGGTCTCTCCTGGATCATTGTCAAAGGACATCGGAGAAGCCTTTGGGAAGCTTGAGGTTGCTCACTGCTGTCGGGAACAGATAGCCACTGGAGGTCTTGACTTGAAGATCTAGCAGGGCTGAAGAGCTCTGAGAGTTGTCTTTGATTAAAGGGCCCTTGGAGGGTTGGTTCCAGGTGATGTTTATTAGGGATGCTCTGGCCTGAGGGCTATATAAGAGCTGGGCCTAAAAGAGGCAGGCTTTTGAGGCTGTTTGGTGTGGGCAGGGCTAGTGCCATATCTCCTAACAGCACACACTTCCTCAGCAGTGGTAAGGGTGTGCTGTGAGCTGTTGTCCTCAGCAGCTCTTGGAAAGATTTCCCTTGTAATGTTGGAGGCCTCAGCCCAGACAGATCTTCAGAAGGTGGGTGCTGCTGTGGAGCAGAGGGAGAGACACACCTTTTGAAATATTTCAATAAGCAAAGGAGCTGCAGGAGAAGGTTAGTGTGCCACACATCATCTGAAGTTGGAAAAGAGATAGGCTTGTCTCTGAGGCCCTACAGCTTCAAGAAAGCATAGAGTTATGTATTGAAGGAGGAGCAGGCTGAGTCTATCAGGGTGGGATGTAAAGACTCTCAGGATGGTGAAAGCTGGAAGCCTCATTCCTGCTGCTAGGAGGAACACTTGTGTTCTGCCTGTACATTTGTAAGTACAAACTATGCTCAGTACTATGGTTGGAGGAAAGAGGCTGGGAGCTCTGCCAAAAGAACCGCCTGAGCTATGCACTGTGAGAATTAGCAAGAGAATGAGTCCTGTGATCAATGTACATTTTGTTGTGAAGGACATGTTTATTGAAAATGTATGTATTGCAAAAATTGTTCACACAGTTGTTTTAAATGTGGACAGGCAAGTACTATATGTAAAAACAGGATGTGAACTAAGATAAGATACAAGAGAAATGAAAAAAAAAACAGATATGTAAAAACAGGATGTGAACTAAGATAAAATACAAGAGAAATGGAAAAACCCAGACATGTAAAAACAAGATGTTTAAGCTTCCAGGAGTGGGGTGTTAACCATCGGGGGTTAGAAATAACCTTTACTGATGCTTGCAGGAAACTTAAGGCCAAAACTGCTGATGCTTGTGGAATATGTGATACTTTGAAAAGATAAAAAGAATAACTAACCAATTAGCTTAAAGGGCAAGAGAACTTAACCATTGCGCATGTGCGGGCTCTATAAAAGGCAAACGCTAGAAGAAGCACAGGATGCATGATTTGAGCAAGTCTGTGCTCCATGCATCCACAGCTAGCTGTGTCATTGTAACCATATACAACCTTTCTTAATGCCACTTAAAATAAATTCCACTTATTGGCTACTATTAAATGAGTGGTGGTCTCCGGTTGTAACATGCAGGAGCACCAGAAGGAAGCACTGAAGGTTGCTTCCTTCATGCTGACCCCTCTGCTGTGGGGAACAGGCCTGTCTTCTGACCTTTGCTGCTTTTTAGGGACTCTGACTTACNCTGTGGGGAACAGGCCTGTCTTCTCCCCTGTTGTCTGGGGGACTTTGCTGCTTTTTGGGGACTCTGACTTATGTTACCATAGAGAGCCTGCAGAGGCTTCTCTGGTTATTGATCCCTGCTGCTTTTTCATGTGGGTGTCAAATGCTCTCCAATTACAGGAGAGACCTGGATAGCAACAAATCTGATACATACAGCTCTGGAGTCATGGTCAAGGCCATAAGGGCCCATCTGGTGTACCCTCAGCCCTGCTCGTCAACTACCATGGGGTTTTGGTTTCTATGAACATGGCATGCTCTTTGAGACCTGAATGTGGTTTGAAAGAGATGGGATCCACTGGACTAAGGTGGGGAAGCATCCTTGCCAACAGGATGGTGAACTTGGTAAGAAGAGCTTTAAACGAAGAATAAGGAAGAGAGGAAGACAGTCAAAGGAAGATTTGATGGATGAGGTTATCCAGAAAAGGATGAGGGCTTATGCAGAAGGGAATTTATCACCAACTTGGGTGTCACCCAAGCACAAACGCAAGGTTCAGAAAGGACTTGCTTGCTTTCTAAACTTTGAGACTAAGTTTCAAAGCTGTCTTAACGATTATCAGGTAGATTGTTGTTGCCTGTACTGATGACTCTGGGCAAATATTTTTTGCTCAGTCTCACGGAATAACCTTGAGGGGCTTCCCCACTCAAGGGAGGAACCTCTACACACAAATCCTCCTTGCTGGAAAGGAGGGAAGAAGGCAAAAGCCAAGACTGTTGTTCTGGACTTCAAGAGGCTCGACTTCAGCATGTTCAGGGATCTACTTGGATGAATCTACTTCATATGATCCTGAAAAGAGAACAGGCCTTGAAGAGCTCTTTTTGGTTTGGTTGGATTTTTTTATATCTCACTGAGAATTCACCTTCTACCAGGTCAAGGATGGCCCATTCTTGTGTGCAGGAAAACCTGCAAAGGTGGCAGAGGGGGCTGCATGGATGTGCAAGGAGAGCTTGACTGAACTCAAGCATGAAATGGAAGCATACAAGAGGTGAACACAGGCACAGGCGCCTCAGAAGAACCAGAGCCAGTGTCCAACTCTGCAAGGATGAGGGTTAGGAAAACCAAATCAATCTGGTAAAGGGAAGTGAAAGGCAAGAAGAAGAGCTTCTACCACAGAAAATGTGCACCCAACCTTGAATGATACTGGGACCTGTTGAAAAAGAACGCTGCAGTGGGCCACCATGGAAGGTATTGTAAAGGAGAGTGACTTCAGGCAGAACTTTTGCAAAATTTAACTCTAAGTTTTGATAGTAGAGATACATGGTAGTATGAGGGATTGCTGAACCTGAGCATACAGTGTGTGCTGCCACTAACAATGCAATCTGTGTGTACACTTTGTAAGGGCTGGTTCCCACGGGAATGTGTGGAAGTGTCCTGCTTTCAGCCAACCTCAGTGTGTACCCTCTAGAACATTCAGTATTGTACAGTAAGACAGATGGATTTGTTTTACTTGGAAGAATACTGTAAAGATGTGGTGAACAATGAGGCTATTGAACACAGAGGAATTCTGTACAGCAGTGGCTCTACCAGAGAGGACTGTCCAGGTCTGCGTCATTGCACATTTCCCAGCATTGCCATGTAAGACTAACTTTTTAAAACACCTTTTTCTCTTAAGCATCTTGGACTTTTTTTCCTTTTGAAATCCAACAGAATCAGAACTTCACGCTACAAAGCAGGCATGGAAAGGTTCAGGTCCTCAATCCCTTATTTGCCTTAGTCTTCATAGAACATTTGGGTTGAAAGGTTTAAAGGTCATCTAGTGCAACATCCCTGCAATGACCAGGCACATGTTTAACTAGATCAGGTTGCTATTGAACTTGATCAGGTTTCTCTCCAGCTCAGTATGGACTGGATAATTCTATAGTGAGGTAGACTGGAAACAGCCTCAGTTTCTGAGTTCCTCGTGTCAATGTTAAGGTCACACTGCTTAACATCTTTACTGATGACTGTGACAATATGACATGCAAGGTGCATGCTCACAAGTTTGCGGATGATACAAAGCTGGGAGTAGTGGTTAATGTTCCTGATTGGTACCAAAAAATTGGTAAAAATAAAAGAAACCTTAACACCAATGTAGCTTTAAGAAGCGAGCTTTCTTTATTCAGCTGGATACGTGAGGGGTTATTGTCTCTGAACTATTGTGCATACTGAATGCAGAAAAATTCCTCTTTATATACTATATTTTACATACATAGCCATTCATTTTCCCAGAACAAACATATATATGATAATCATTTCACTGAAATCATTAACATCTTTCCCCTCCCCTTTACATGCTTGTTCTTCTATCCTGGGGAACTCTTTGATGGTCCCTGGTAGTCAACTCCAAAGTGATACTGGACTGCCCAGTTAACTGGTAGAAGTTGGCACAATAGGGCTGGTTGCTTTCCAGTTCTTCTTGCAGAAGGGAAATTGTGCAGTTCCACAGGCCAGTGATTGTTGAGGAATAAAGATTGTGTTAGTCAACCAGGTACAGACGATTTTTCATCTGGCAACAGGATGATGCCACTCTCAACAGAGAAAACTGACAGGTTGGACAAATCAGCAGACAGGAACCTAATGAAGTTCAGGGGAAGTGCTCCCACACCTGGGGAGCAATAACCCCATACATCAGTACCAGTTGAGGCCTGACTCTTTGCAGAGAGTCTATGTTCAAGCATTTCCTGAGTCACTGTTTATAGTCTGGTGCTTTATCAGTACAATTTCTCACCATGTTCAGGCTGATGTGGCTGAAGCCCTTCCTGCAGCTGCCTGCAGTCAAACCAGTTTAAGAGCAGCACGTGTCTGTTCCTTGGGATAACATGATGCCAGTTTGAGATACAGTGTGGGTGTGTGAAGTTTGGCAGTTCATGAACTGCTTGAGAAGCAGCTCCTGAGGTTAAGCAGTTAAAGTCACTGGACTAGTAATTATTTAATTATCTTGCCCAGAAGCTGGGAACAGTAAACCTACCCTTAGCACAACCCTAGCCTTATTGCTGCCCACTGCCACACTCACTGGTAGGAGAATGTGGTCAGCTGAATCTGGTGAAAAATAGGATGAGAATTGGCTGCCTATCAGCCAGGCATGTGTGCTGCTTAGGTTTGGCACCTAGAATTTGTCAGTACCACACAGTTTGCTGCAGCTTTATCATGTCTCCTGAGCCCAGGAAAGGGATGTCCAGGGAGGCCTGCTGGCACTCCCTGCTCAACCCAGCACCACCAGCATGGGGGTTTCTGCATTCCCAATACTATACAAATATTTTTCATATGTTTGTTTGAAAACATGTTTTATTGGAAAAAATGTTTTCCTAAACTGTCAAGAATCACTATTGATTTTGATGTAATAGAGGAAAAACCTGTACACACTCTGTGAAGCTTTTTCTTCCTGTCACGCTCTTCACAGGCATCACATTTCTTCTTGTTCACAGCCATGTGATTTCCTTCCAGGGAACCAGCCCTCCAAGGCATCAGCTACTCAAGGAAGCTCAGCTCTCTGCTGCATTTTTTTTTTTTTTAGGGACAAACACCACTCCATGGCAGCTGAGGCCAGCCTGCTCCTGTAGTATCTTTGGTGCTCAGGTTGCTCAGGACCATCTTGCACGTGCTGTAGAGAGGAAAGATAAAACAACGTCCACTCTGATGGCTTTGTGTGACTCCTGTGCTTGTTACAAAATTCACAACTGGCTTATGATGACTGAATAACATTGTGAGGGTAAATATTTAATTATGTGCATGAGGGGGCCCTGCCAAACTGAGCTCATACAGACAATTTTTCTTTAGGGTGCTTTATAGCTTTCACCATATGTGTGTGATTTGAATAATCCAATTACCTACTAATGCGTTTTTCTAATTATCCAATCACAAAGTATGTTTGTAGGCCTTGCAGCATCATCATCCATCAGCATCCTTGTGGTTTATCTGTTAATCCACGTTTCAGTTGTTGACTTTAAATAAGTTATCAGGCACCAGCAGCAACCTGTGTTTCTCTTAGATATGAATCCTCCAGTTAATTTTGTGAGAACAGAAGTTTCCTTCTGTTAGTCAATAACTTCTTTTAAGCAGGGGTTGGTGGGGACTCTTGAGTCTGAAGATGATGATGCAGTGTTTATTTGATAATAATGCTGCTAACTTCTAAGCACTGTGTGGTCTCAATTACATCACACCGTGTAGGCAGAAATGTAAAAAGGAGAAAACAAAAAAAAGATAAAGTTAATTGCAGGACGAAAGACAGACAGCAGGCTCTTATCTCTGCAGATGGATGGAGATGTAGGAAAACCGATGCTGCGGAATGATTTCACTCATGGCAGAAAGGAGGGAAAGGGCCCTTAAAACCACTGCGCCCTTTGCCTGAAGGCTCCCAACCTCCCCTGTACTTCTCCCAGGATTGAGAGGGCACTTTCTCCTAAATATTAACCCCGGAGACGGAGAGTGACAACGCTGTTTTTGCGGTGTGTTCCAGGGCTGCCGGCCGCTTCCCGAGGCGCTCCCTCAGCACGGCCAGCGGCAGGACTACATCTCCCGGCATCCCGCCGGGCGCTGCCGCCATCTCGGCACCGTCCCCGGAGCCGCCGGGCCGGGCCGGGCCGCTGTCCCCGCCGTGTTCCCCGGGCCCCGCCATGAGCTGGGACGGCGCCGGCGAGGAAGTCCGGCTGCTCCTGGACCTGTGAGTGGCGCCCCGACACGCTCCCGCTGTGCCCGCCCTGGCAGAGGGCTGGGCCCGGGGACAGGGAGGGGGACAGGGCTTGGCAGGCCCACGGCGGCGGAGCGGGAGCAGCGGGTGTCGGTGCTGGCAGGAATCTGGAGCTGCAGGAGGGCTGACGGCGTTTGTCCCTTTGGGAGGAGTTGCAGGGCAGCTGGCAGGGAATGACAGGAGTGACAGGGAATGCCAGGAGTGGCAGAGGTGCCCAGGTTTGGCAGGGAGGTGACAGGATGATCCTTGACACATCCGGATGCGAGGGGTGGTTGATGATCCCTGGCTTCACCTGGCCCCAGAAAATCCAGTGAATGATGTTTTGCTTTGAGGTTTTCTTTGTGTTGATCCCGAAATCGGCTAAAGGACGAGCTTTCTAACACAATTCGAAGTATTAGAAAGCAGAGATTCTTTAGTGCTTAGCTGGACACATCTGGAGGATCTGTCCTCTAATCAAATGTGTGTCGTGACACTTTACAACAAGATATTTATTCCATATTCATTACAGTGTTCTTCTTAGCTGATATGTAAACATAACTTTTCCTAGAACTAATTTCCATGCATCCACCTCCTACTGGAATTCCTTTTTTGTTCCTAGAGGGTCGTCTGAAGGGGTCTCTGGTGGTCACTGAGCGTCCCAAATTTTCCAGATGACTTTGCCATGAACTTCTCTTAGGGCTGGTGCTTCTTGTTACATAACTTTGCCACAAAAGCCACTATATTCCTCATTATCTGTTTATCCACTGGTTTTAGCTACATTTAGCATCCCGTGTGCCTACTTTTACATTCTTTTATCTAATTTGCTCGTTAGTCTTTAGGCTCTATCTTGCAACTTCAAGGGAAACTGAAAATCCTGTTCTTTGTGTTGTCTGTTAATGTCAAATTCCTTTGTGTTCTGGAGGAAGTTAGAAACAGAATAGGAATAACATACTTCACTTGAAAGATAAAAGAAAAATAGCTAGCAAAGAGTACAGTTAGTCTTAGATTTTTATTCTTACCTCTAAAGCACTAAAGATAAGATTAAGTTGCCGTAGTGTGGCCAATAACTGTCTTATAGTTTCCTGTAAAGTTGAATAACAGCGAAAAATGTATAATTTGAATTATTGTTTGAACTGCAGATGAGTAGTGTACAATGGGAATATGAACCAGCTTTTTGAAAAGAATGTGATTAATCTTAATCACTCAAGCTAAATTTAATATTCTGTGGTAAGAGACAGTTAAATGTAACTAGAAGACTTGGCACAGCTCACATTGATTTCCCTGTATCTGCATTGGGTTTGGAGTTTTTTCTGCAAAGCTGAACTAAGGAGTTGGTTTGGATTTAGAGGCCCCTTTTGAAGCTTGGCTGCTTTAGTGAGACAAGCCCCTGCTTACTGCTCACCATGTTGCACAGACCCTCCCTCTGGGGAGGTTCACATCTGTGATCTTTAGAGATGATGATAGTGTTGTGTTTATTATCCTTGATAAGGTTTTTTGTGGAAGTAAACAACTGTTCTTATTTTCTGCAGTCAAGTAAAAGAATGTTGTATATAGATGTTTAATCTCAAAACAAAGAATGTGGATGGTGTAACCTACATGCACTGAGATAGAGCTTGGTACAGGCTTCTCTGTTGGTCAGTCAGCCAAGTTCATCCAGCAGTCACTGGGGTTCTGTGAAGGTGTGGAATTCTTGCACATCTCTGCAGGAATGAGTTCAAGGACATCATGGTGTGTGCTTGGGTTTATACTTGCCTGGGTTAAACTGCCCAGATTCTGCTGGAAATCACTGTCTCCTCTGTACAGCATCTTCTGCAGTGACCTGCTAGAGATGCCCTTAACTACACTGTGGGAGGGTTTTAAACCTCAGGGGGTTTTTTAATCTGCATCCACACTGGAAATCTTCCTTCTTTCCTGGGTTAAGTCTGTGCTACACCTCAGGTTATAGAGCATTAATATTTTGATCTCTCTAGGGTTTTGAATTGGTGTGAGTTTAGTTTCCTGCAGTTTGGGGGCATTCTGATGCCAGACAAGGTTTTGTTGCAAAACTGGTTGTCTCTTGGGACTCCAGAGCTGTGGTTCTATGCTAAATCTAATTTGGCCTAACTCCAGGCTGCTGCTGCCCCCTGCACTCAGCCACTTGTCCTGGCAGTGTTGTTTCTGTGTCCTCAGTTTTAGTCAAAGGAGATGTTCATTCGGATCAGATGCTGAACAGCTCACACTGCAACTGAGAATGTCAGAGACAGCATGAGGAAGGCACAGTAAAAAGTGGTTGGGGGCTAATTTTTGCTTTCAGCTGCTTGGAAAACACTTTCAGAGAAGGATCAGCTGAATGATCCCAGAGGGGTAGCATGGAACAGCTGGAACTGCTAAGGTCTGAAGGCACAGTAGCTGGATGCAGATAAGGACATTTTATGGCTTGCTTGTTCTAGTTCTAATATGTAATGCCTCTTTTTGACTGTACTGTAACTTTCCTTTATTTCAGATGCCTTCAGTGCTTGACAAAGAACCTTTCCAGATACACTCCAGATATTAAGTCATTGCCACCCAACATAAAGGATAAACTGATTAAATTAATGAGTAGGCAAGGGCAAATAACTGATGCAAATATCAGTGAGGTAAGAACCCATTCAAAACACACCAGTCTGTTCCTGAGTATAGTAAGTTTCAAGAAGCTCATGCATAATTTATTTCCTATATATATATATATACACACATGTATTATATAAAGGATTTCAGGAACTTGTTAGAATTCTGTTAGGTGCTATTGATGTTAAGCCCACAGTCTCCGTATAATTTATTTAAATTTTGTTTCTTTGAAATGTAATGATGCTAGAGCTAGAAATTAGTATTTCAAGTTTTCCCATCCCTTTTACTTAGTGATGTGTGTCAGTGTTTCAGTGTGACACCAGTGAATGACTTTTCTTCAGCTCTAAGTTCAGAGGCACATTTGATTTGGTATCTGTCTGCTGTTATCTTGTTCAGCCTCAAAGGGAGGTGTGAGAATTGAGGAAAGCTAAAGGTTGGCCTTGGGGAAACAGAAAATTAATGACTCCCTTTGCATTCCTGCTTTGCCCTGTAACTCAAAGGAGGCAAATATTATCAGTTTCTCAGAGGATAGTGAAGCCAGGACTAGAGAGAGAAGCACAGTGGAAAATTTACAAACAAAACAATGTATCCTTAGAGAAAATTATTTTTTGCTTACACAAAGTAAGTGTTTGAGTAAAAATCAGAATCTTGTTAATTTATATTATTTTGGAAAATTTGACTGGACAAAATCTGGTTCAGGCTATCTTTTCACTAAGTAATAATTTCAAAACATGCTAAGAGATTATATCATCAAAGCCATGTGATTGTGTGTGTATAAATGCACAAAATTCACTAGGATATTTTTAGTGTGGAAATAAACTAGAGAGTTGAATTTACAAACTTTCCTGCTGTCTCTTTCTAAAGTCTCATCTGTATTTGTCTTCATTCAGCAGCTGATCGCTGCCTTCTTTTGGAGCCTGTTTTCCATGTGACACTGGGAAATTCTGCTCTAGTTCTTTTTCATGTGTTTTTTTCTTTCTTTCTTTCTCTGTTCCTGCAATTTCCTGCAATTCTATCCTTAGCTGTCATCAGTATCCTTGGGCATATTATATCTTAGCTTTCTCTGCTAGCAGTTCCTCATTTGTTTTTATACATCCTTCATGTCTTTTCTTTGTTTTTTGAGAGTTTTATAAGGTTTTTGTTTAAAGTTAAATTTCTTTCAGTTGAACTTCTGTTAACCTGTACTTTTGTATAAACTTCTTTTTAATCTCTTCCCTCCCTATTTTTGTCCAAATTTGTGTTCTCATGCACCTTTTCCCCCCCCTTACTCTGCTGTTTGCTTGGAGCAGCCTTCCATGGCATGCCTGCCAAACTTCTTATTCCAACTGCCTTTTACCTTAAAGCTCTATAAAGCCATTCAGCATGTGTGCACAGGATATAAGCCTGGACTTTTAATGTCCTGTGTGCTGCATCAGACAACCCTTTGTCTATCTAAAAATCTTACATATTTGCTAAACAGCAAGCCAGTATTCCTTGTGGTATCTTTATTGTAGCTTGTTAGAGTGAACAAGAGCAGGAATAGGCCTTTAACAAGCCTGTCAGCTGTTCTGTTATCTTTGCTGGTTTATGGAAATTTATGCTTTTATCCTTGGGAGTTAAGGAAGGGAGTGACAAGCTGAAGGGAGTAAACTCCGAGACCTTCCAATGCTCTGGGTCTAACTTTCATAAATGTTCTCTTGGGGAAGATTTCACAAAAATTCCAACCTAGGTCTTGTGGGAGTGAAAGATCCCATTTAATGAGGATTTGGTACTTCCTCATAATATGATAATGACCTTGCTTGTTTATGAGCAGAAGAGTATGTGTGTGGGTGAGAGAAAAATACTCTGGGGAAAAAATATCTTTCAAATATCAGTCTTACCTGTTACATGGATTTAAGTTTTGGTCACAGTCAGTATTTTTTTTGCCCTGCAGATTTCTGCCACCAAAGTTGTGCTAGTAAGTGTGAGGGTATTGTCCTGGGTAAAGGTGTCTGTGCTGGTGGAAGCACTAGGGGTAGCAAGTGAACCATCAAATTAGTATTTCCACTGTTGAAATAGTTTTATTAGGGTGTTCCTACTCTACATGTCACAGAAACTGAAAATTCTTGCTGTAGGAGATGAATGGTTGCACAGATGGACCATATTTTCTTAAGAGTTTTTAGTTCTTAGAACTGGTAGCTCAACCCTCTAGCGAAAAGTTCTATGTGATGTCTAATATTACAAATACTTTTGTTAAAAATGTCCATGTCTGATGGCATAGCAGAGCTGGACTGAAATGGTTGGGTTTTCATTACAGGTGTTGCACCCTGCTGTGGAGTCCCTGGACCTCAGAGACTGTGATATTTCAGATAATGCATTATTGCAGCTTTATAACTGCAAACAGCTGAAAAAAATCAACTTAAATTCTTGCAAGGAAAACAGATTTGGAATCACTTCAGAAGGTATGTTACCTGTGCACAGATAACTGAGGTCTTATTTCTGGTTTATTTTTCTTGTTAGAATGGAGTAAATTGCAAAAAAACATCTAGGGTAAATACTGCTTTAAAAAAACATCCCCAATGCCACACCAATACTTATGAAAATACTAATTGACACCACTTTCTCCAGTGCTGTCAATTACAGGCCTAGAGCACTAATTATCATGTGAGAGAGCTATCAGCTTACTCTCCTGCTAGATTTCTGCTGAAACCATGCTCTGCTGATCATGTTTTCCACTATACCTGAATTATTCCTTGCTCAGAAGTTGTTGCAGGGCCCGTGGCCTGGGCGTGGTGGTGATGTTCAGAAAGGAATCACTCCTGGAATTGCTGTTTCCTTGGCAGGAGTCACAGCACTGGCCTTGGCCTGCCCCTACCTGCGCGAAGCCTCCTTCAAGAGGTGCTGTGATATCACTGACAGTGGGGTGCTTGCTCTGGCACTGCACTGCCAATTCCTGCAAATAGTGAACCTGGGCAGCTGCTCAGGCATCAAGGATGCATCTCTGCAGGCACTAGGAGAAAACTGCAAGTTTCTTCGCAGCGTGGACTTTTCATCTACCCAGGTAGCTGCAGTGGCCATTGGCCAACTGACTGCTGGTTGTTCCTGTCTTGAGATTGTCATGATCAAATTCAAAGGGCATCTTTGACAAGATTTAGGACCATAGTTCCAATTTCTTCCTCTCAAGGAAAAGGAAAGGTGTATTTGGCATATTGGTAACTGGAAAAATACACATTTTGTTATTACAGCATGTATGGTGAGCCAAAGATAAACTTGTATTAGAATCTACCTAATACTGGGTATTAGTATACACACCTAAAGTTGGGTGTGTTTTTCAGTGTCTTTATTTAGTGCAATTATTTTCTTCAAGATATAAAGTAATCCAAAATACTGCATTTAAAGCAAGTAGGATCTTGGACGCATTGTTGCTTTCAGTTAGGACTAAGTAATAATATGGGATGTCAAACAATACAAGCCCCTAGCAGAGGTAAACACTTGATAATTAATGCTGCTTTAAGAGTGGCTGTTTTCTGAATGCCTTGTCAGACTTATGTTGTGGAGTCAATACTGAAAGAGTGACATTTTAAATGTCAGAAATAGCAGGGAAGAGGGTTTAACAGCATTATTTAGCATGAGAATGGGGAAATGAGCTGTAAAAGCAATCCTGTAACATGCTTCATAATTACATAGAGATAATGAAGCAAGGGAAAGGATTTTTTGCAGTAGTGTAACATTCAATTGATGGTGGTGGTGAGTAATTATGTTGAATTTGAGTCCAATACTGAGCATTCATAATGAAGTGTCAGATCTGACAAACATGTAGGAGGTTCTTATTTTAGATGCTGTTCTTCCAGAGGTAGGGTATCAAAAGAGTCTTAATATTTCATTTGGTAATTTTTATTACCAAAAAAATTTGGTGATTTTTATTATTATCATTTAACTCTCTTCTCCAAACTTACTTCATTGCTTTATTTCCTTGCTTTTCTTCCTTTATAGAGAATAGCTGTTTCTCTGTGTGTATTTTAAATGGGATGAAAGCAACTATTTGTTTACACATTTTTTAACCTTTCTACTATGATGATTTTTTTTCTCAACCCAAGAAACTTTCTTCAGGAACATCTGCAGCAGTCCTGAAAATAGGAGAAAAATTGGTGTAGGTAACACAGAAGAGCTTTTTAAACCTTATAAAGTAAAAGTGCCCTGCTCTGACCATAATAGTGTACCCAGTGTTGAATGAGACAAGGAAGCTGCAGAAATAGCAGTTACACAGCTGGAAAGATCCATGCAGAAAGCCAGGCTGGATCACATGGCAGGAAATAAAACAGTATTTAATAGAATGGAAAAAAATCAAAACCTTGGATAATTTTCTCTACCAGTGTAGTTGGGAAGAAAATACTGTAGTGTTAAGTGTATTCATTGATTGCAGGGAGTGAATAAATTAATATAATCTTCCTACCCATGTAGCTGTGTTTGAAAAAATTGGGCTTTAATCCATTGTTTTTTCTCCAGGTAACAGATGATGGCGTTGTAGCACTAGTGAGTGGAACGTGTTCAAAGAATTTAAAGGTAAAACACTTAATCTAATAACAAAGGGATGAACAAAAGAAAATACCTGCATTTTTAAATTATTGCTATCAGCAGGATTACTTTTCAGGGAGATGGTTTTTACTGACTGACTTTCATTTCTGTCCTCTTTCAAGATCCTTGGAGTTTATCAATTGTAAAGACTTTCCAATAAAACAATTTTTTTTTTATTTTTACCCTATGACATGCAAGGTATATTTTACCAAACCCTAATTTTATTAGATTTAATGGTCTTTTTCCTGCCTTTCTTCTTGTATGTTATATTTATTGATAGGTAAGGCAATTTAGAGGAGGGGAAAAGAGTTGGTAATAATCTGTTTATTTATTCTGCTTTTCATGTTTTCCTAGCACATATAAGAGGTAGTAGTTGTACAGCTGCAGAAAAATGAAAAGAGCAGGGTTTAGTCTTGAAGAAGTTCTTAGACTTCTTTTAGGAGCCATATAAATAGAGAGATACCAGAGGCTCCTAAATCTTGCCTGTTTTGGAAAATACCAGAATTTCATTTGTATTCTGTTCTCCTGAACAAGAAATTGCTAGGAAAATGTTATAGGAAAAGTGATGGGACTCAGTCGCCATGGAAATCTCATTGAAGAGTTTTCTCAGCTGTCTTGAATGATGTGTGTGTTGGGAAAGCTCAGGTTTGTGTGTTTAGTTCAGACTTTCCATAGAAAAGCTGTCTTATTTTTCCTCAGAGTATTTTCCTGGGCTGGACAGGACCACGTATGGCATCAATGCACAGAGGTCATGACTCCTTCTGTGGTTGGGGAATCTCTGAAACTGGTTGTGCACAGGAAAGCTTTGCCTCTAAAGCTCTGTGTGCTCTGACAGGCTTTTGCCATTCCTGTTCCCACCCCAGGAGATCCACATGGAACGCTGTGTGAAGCTGACAGACGTTGCTGTGGAAGCCATCCTCACTTGTTGTCCCAAGATACACATTTTTCTGTTCCATGGATGCCCACTGATAACAGGTAGGTGAAATCACACAAGAAGATAAGGACTTGCTGTCTGAGAAAAAGCATGCTATACTTCATAAAAAATCCCAAACAACTAATAGCTTGCTAGATAAAATAATCTTCGTACACTGAGATTTTCAGAGCAAGGTGAGAGTTTTGCTTTGAAATATGGCAACTTTCAGAGAAAGGATTTTTTTTATTGTTTTGGAAATCAGATTTTTTTTTCCTTTTTTGTCCCCCCTCAGCATGCTGATGAACACCCAAAGATTTTTAAAAAATGTTAGCATCTTAAACCCCCACTCTATTCCAAAAGTGTGGAACAGCATCCATTCAAGAAACAGTGGAATGGAGTACGACAGCCTATGGGTTTTTTAACTTTTGTGGGTTGGTGGTGCTTTACAGTTAGGTGATTGGAGAAAAAACCAAGAGGTTTTGGATAACTACAGGTATATCTGAAGCATGATACTCTAATAGCAAGGGAAGCATAAATGCAGATACAGAATTCCTTTACTGTGATGTGTACCTAATTCCAAACAGCACCTCTACATTCTGAATGAATAACAAGAAATCCTTTGTTCTCTTTCAGATCGTTCCCGAGATGCTTTAGAGCAGCTCATCTTATCCAACAAAATGAAGCAAGTAACATGGACTGTTTATTGACTATTTATCCTGTGCATGTGAGTGTCAAATTTACAGGTGGGAGAGCTCTTTCAGCAAACAAGCACCTTGGAGAAGTAGCTGGTGACTTTTGTGCCACCAGGCTGCATCCCTCCTGCTTCCCGCTGGAGGTCTCCGTTGCCATTCCAGTCCTTGCCCGTGAGTCTGGGCCCCTCCCCATTTTCTCTGCTTGGAGCCCTGGCTCTCTTTGCATTGCTGATTGCAGTTTGTTAAGAGGAAAGTTAAACTATAATTAATGTTACACTGCCGTTGCTCAGCCTCCTGAAAGTGCTGGATTTGGCTGCGACTTAGCATCCTTTAGCAACTTAGCTACATGTACAAACCCAGTTTAAGTCAATCTGTGTTCTGAGGTCCAATAAAACAAGGGTACTTGAAACTGAAAGTACCAGGCCCAAACACAGCACTGACACTTACACAGAAGTGTCTGTAAAGCTGGGAGTTTAATCTGACAGGAGTCAACAGACAGAACCAGTGAATGGAGGTGCCATTAACAGCAATACAAATGTACATTTAATAGGAACAAAGAATCTCCTTTCACCCTGTACTTTTGCTAGGTCTGGAGTAAAAAATGTAGGTACCTTTCTTCTGATGCTACTGATGCTGCAGGTTTCTCTTCTAATTTACCACTAAATCCTTGCTGGATTCTGTGAATGTGTAAACATAAACTTACTTTGGAATTGTGACAGTGACATCACAAATTTCAGAGTAGTAGTTATGACCAAGAAAATAATTTTATAGCTGGGCAAATACTTAACTTGCCCTGGCTTTTGCCTGTGTTTCTGCATGAAAATCCCTTTAGGGAACAAAACACTGCTTCTCATAAGCATATCTGTGAGTGAAATAGGACCAAATTTAGTGTCTGAACACATAAATCTCAGGATGGTAGAGCTCAGTGGAGTATATGTTCTGCTGTATGCAGTTTATTAGATATCCAGTGGCTCCCAGAAGCAGAAAGTATCAATAAATGTATTGTTCAATTATAGTCATATTAAAGAAGAATTTTTAAATTGTAGAAGGAGTTTACTACATGATGGGACAGTGCTCTCATCACAGTTACAAGTCATGGTCATTGGCTTTCTTGAACCAGCATAACCTCTAGTGAGAATGCTGTGATTTCTGCATTAAGCTCCTTATAATGCCAGCCTTGTCAGCATTGGAAAGGCATGGAGCTCTCTGGGTTCATACTCTGGATCTGGCAGCAGAAAGGTTTAGCTAGGCTGGTCTAACATGGATCTGATGACATTTGGAAACTTAAAGACTTTAGGTAACCCTAAGGAATAAGTTTACTTTACAATTTAACACTTGTCATAGCCACACTTGAGTGTTGCAGAAACAAACCAGTCTTCTATTAATCTCTTTAAAGTTCAGGTCAAATTGCATGGAAGATATTTGTTGCAGCCAATATTAAAGGATATTATGATGTTTGACAATAATCTCTGTTCTTCTGTTGATTATATGGTTTATGAAAGAGCAGGTCTATTTAGAAAAGTTGTTCCAAGTGTAAGTAAAAGCATATTTTTGCAACACCAGTGCCTAAATCCCTTGCTGCATGCAGTACCATGGCTCAGCCCAGTGATGAATCTGTTCCTGTGATCCCTGGGGGTGTAACTGCACCAATACAAACAATTCTTGCAAAGAGGAGTTGATTTTGCTACATTGGCCACTAGCATCTGACATCTGTAACTGCAGCAAATCCTTGCACCACATAGAGGCCTAATAGCCTAATCTACCATGTTTTATTTCCTTTTTTGTTGGCTAAAGAGTAGCTTATTGTTATGGCCTGTGGAATCCCTGGGATCAATCAGGGCCCATCATTCCTTTAATCTCTTGGACATGAGTTGACCATAACTCTGCATTGCACTATTTTTGATACTGACTCCTATGGGTGATTAGGCAGCTCTGTGAAATGATGCTATGGCTAACCTCAGTGGCCAAGGTGTCCTTTGTACCTTTGCTGATATAACCTTGGATTTGTTATGTTGAAGGCAAATGCAGCTTCTCCTGTGTCCTTGCATGTAGAGTTACCATCTTCCCCTACAGCCTCTTCTAACTGTAACTTAGTGCTATATCCTCACCTGGTGCTTAAAAAGCTGTACAACACTGCAGTGAGTGAATACTGTATTTTTAGGTTTGAAAGTTTAATGTAAGTCACTTTAATGGTGAAGGATGTAGAGCTTGAGTCTGCCCTTAGGTGTTTGTTACTGGCATAACTCCTGGACTATTTTTTGATTTGGGTTAAGTCACTGTAATTTTCAACAAATGTTTACAGGCACTGGGTGAAGTGGGAGAGGAACATCCTGTATGTGCTTACAACTTCATATTCTGTATTGTTTGGACATTTTTATTGTTGTGAGCCTTGCAGAATATTCACATATTGTTCTGAAGATTAAAGTTTGGAAGTTGTCTGCTTGGTCAGTTCTGAAAACTTGTTGAGTTATTGAACCATGTACATCTGGCTGTGCTCCTAAAGCTCCTACTTCATGAATACCATGGTTTTCTCAGTGAGTACCCTATGCTTTTTCATGGTTATAAGCTTCCACCACATCACCTAGTATTTGAATAGTTGTAGGTGCATTGTGTTCTATTGTGCAGTTATTAGTTCCCCATCACTGCTTGTACCACAAATGACTGCTAAAGTTGACAGTTCCTGTGAGACTGCTCTGGAAATGTTGGTTTCTTTGTCAAATGGCTGCAGTTACAGCCTCTGACCCAGGAATCAGATTTTTTTTTGACCCTGGAGATGTTCTTTCATGACAGATAAAACTGAGAACGATTCTGCAGCTTGTCCAGCAGCTCAAGAAGAACAAAATAATTACATCAGATTTTTATTTCCTCTTTTTATTTAGTTACATTGTGTTTGTCACAGAATAAAAGATTTCTTCATCCCTCAGCAGCTTCCCAAGGTGAGAGGTTGCCTAGTTTACCCTTGCAAAACAGGGAATGTAGATCATTTGACCCTCCTCTCTAGGGGATGAAGCCACCCCATAGGTGGTTCTATTTAATCATTTCCATTTATTAAATCTTTTACATTGGCTGGCAGTCAAGAAGCAGAGTTTAGATTTGTGTGCAGCTCCTGCATAATCATTCTGGCAGTTTCAAGGAAGAGTAAATTTTTATATAGAGGGAAAGGGAGAGATTCAAATTAGTTACTCTGACATTCAGAAGAGATATGCAGAAAAAGAGCAAAAGGCACTTTAAATTGAGCATATTATGAGCTAATAATCTAGTGGAGAATTTTATGGAGAACAGCAATCATTCTCTCTATAAATAAGCTACAGAAGCCTGTGAAAGCAGTGCAGAAATCTTTCACAGCACAATGCTGGACATCCAAAACATTTCACAGTAATGTCAGAGAGCAAGACACAAATACACATGAAAAACATCAAGCATGCAAACTCCTACATTGTCTGTAGATCTGCACTTCAGTGCAGGCCCCTTTGCATACAGTTTGCATGTAGTTTTTACCTCAAACTGAGCAAAAGCCTCAGTGAGTATGACTGAAATCAGTCCACTGAAGGTACAGTAATCTGGTTTACATTAACAGATAATATTCTGTGTGTAATTCCCATTTTCATTTTATATACCTGCAAAAAAAGCCAACCAAGTGAGACAAAATCCCATAGAAAGCCAGCTTCAAGAATCTTCTAAGCTGTTGGAGGGCTGGTAACTCCAGACAATACTTGATGTTAACCCATAGTTTTCTTGTCTTGTGTGCTCAGGAAGTGAATATTCTATAACTTTGTGCAGCTGCCTGCGAATGCTGTGGCTTAAAAACTGATGCCTGCCAGGGTCACCAATCAGCACTTCAGTCTGCTGGAGCCTGATGCACTTCTGCAGCCAGTGATGCAGACCATCAGCAAGTTGTTCATCATAAAACATGTCCCCTAAAACAATGAGGTCCCAGTTGCCAGTCTCTGAATTAATCATGTTCTTGATGGTGATGGGGAAGGGATTCAGGTGGTTCAGTTCACAGTTCAAGATCATTGCCATTCCTGCAACTGAAGGAAAGTCAAAGGAAAATTAAAGTAACATTTTAGGATTCTGCCATTCAGCCCCTTCACAAATTTCTGTGACACACCTCTCAATTTTTATCTCTTAAATATTTTTGTTCATCCTATATAGGGGCTTCCACAGTTTTTATTAGGGGTCTATTATGGAAAGACAAAGCCTGGAGGGAAAAGGCACAATCTAAGCCCTAATGTGAAAGGACAGGAAAATGCTACAGTCCTCCAGAGAACTCAACTTGCTGCTTGTGCTTGGAGTTCTGATCCAATCCAGCTGTGATTATGTATGGGCAACACTTGAGAGAAACGGTGCTGTTTGTTCTTTCTAAGGAGCTATGGAGATCTCCCTGGGCCAAGAGAGGCTGATACAACCCAGCTTCTAACACTGGCAACAAACATTCCTCTTCTGAGCATTCTTAGAACTCTGCTTGGAACGAGTCTCTCCCAAACAGAACAAAGAAAAGTCTGTGTTATAGGTGCTTTAAAAATTAATAAGTATCTTAACACAGAGATGAAAGAAAAGGGTCAATGTCATTAGCAAGGACATTAGCATGACTTACTAGGGTCAATGTCATTAGCAAGGACTTGGGATGCACCACTCATCACAGCAGCTATTGCTGTTGCTCCACATCCACTTCCAAGATCCAGAACCGATCGCCCTTTAACAACACGTGGATTATCTAAAATATACCTGAAAAAGAAGAACTGTTAAAGCACTGAACAAGGTCATTAAAGTTGCTCAGGTTTGCACTACACATTGCACAAGAGGTTTTGCCATACATGTCATGCCACTGTTCCACCTGTGCATCTGCCACGCTGCTCCTTATTTGTCGCTGATGATATAAAAATCAGGAACCATCATTTTTCTCCCTTACTCCTTCCCCACCCACAAACAAAAAGAAATCCAGCCAAGTAAGCAATATTTTATTTCAATCAGCTCCTTCTCCTAAGATGAGCTTATCTGTTAAATAGACACCAACTGCAAGGTGACTAGAAGGCATCAGAACACGTGAGAAACAGTGAAGTTAGGATTTGCAGAAATGAAAACGTTGTGTTCACAGTGGATATGGTGCCTACCCATCAACCTGAAACACTGCTTATGCAACTGCTTGCAAGAAGAATTTCTCATCTTTCTTTTCCTAAGCCATGCAGATGCAAATACTTTGAGACTGCTTAATGTTCTGAGTAGCAACAAGAAAAAGAACAGAGCTGTGGTGAGCAGAAAGGGTATCTTCATCTAATTGGCTGACACCTGCTAAGAGAAATCCTGAAAAGCCTTTAGGCTGGAAGTGGAGAACTGACAGAAGGCAAGCAGCAGTTAATTGTTAAATACTATGAATCATTATAGCCATCACAGAGGGTTCAGAATTTAACATCTGCCTTGAAATTCAACTGGCTGCAAAGGGGAAGGCCCCGAGTGTCAGGGAGAAGAGCCCTTGGTGAAATGAATTACTGCAAACTGCCATAAATTTACCACCAACTTCCATAACTTCTTTCCAAGTAGAAACAGGAAAGGATTCTACATTTTTGTTATCTTCTGGTAGGGAGAGAGATGGCTGACTCTTCACTAAGAGGGCTACTGGTAAGCACAGCTTTTGCAGGGGGTTTCCAGTGCAGGTAACTGTAATGGAAATGTTGAGACTGGTGTAAATAGGGAATGGATGGATGGAGCTGCTGGAAGCACCAACAGGAATGGCACAAAGAGGCCTAATAAAAGTGTCAAGTGCAAGACAGTTGTGTAGAGGCTCAGCAGCTCAGATGATCAGCAACATTCCCCTGAGGGCAGCCCCTAGTTTACCAGGGGGGCTGAGGACTGGGGTAGGATCTCCCCAGAAGTGCTCTGTTTCTCCTTTCTAAGGGCTCTGCTTGGATTTGCCATGACTTTCCATTAGTAATTTGTGTAGGGCATGATCTGGCCTAATGCTGCAAATGCCTTGTTTCCAGCTGAGTGGTTATTGAGTTACTGCTGATGGCTGTGGTGACTCAGGCCAGCTGCATCCACTGGATCCCCTGGGTCTCTGCCCTGCTGGGTTAACGAGGAGGCTTGGGTTACACCAAGAGGAGTAGCTTGAAATAGGAGACTCCTGATGTTGTGGAAACAGCAGCTGTGAAGGGAGGACAGTTATGGGGGCAGCCATATGTTTTCATGCTCTCTTCTTACTCTTCCAAACTATGCATCTAATTTCTGACATCTCTTAATACAACAAACCATCCAACAAGTGCATAAACAGTAAGACAATGAAGTAGTGAAATGCCAGATAATTATTATTGCTACCCACATAACTGAGCATACGAATCATATGATAGCAAAATGTAGAGATTAACTTATCTATGTTATTTACCCAATATTTAGGAGCACTCTAGTTCAGCTACATGGCAGGCTAATCAACTCATGATTTAACAGTAAGACTCATCTTTTACCTGGTCAAAAGCACCTCCTTATTTAAAACCACCTTTCTTGCAGAAAAACAGTAAAGCCCCAATTCAGATTCTTCCCTTTCATCTGTGTGGGGACTCTCTGACAGCTTGTTCTTTGCTGTAAATATTAAGATTTTTTTTTCTGCTGTTCAAAGTGAGGGATTTGATTTTTACAGAATAAAAGAACTCAACTAGTTCCTGAGAATCAGCAACATTAAAGACATTTTGGCAGTCAGCAGCCAAAATCAAAATGTGGCTTCTGGTGTGGCTAAAAGCCACAATAAGGCTTGACAAAAAGGCTGCTGAAATCCTAGATGTAGAAAAGTGATTCAGGCTAACCAGCACTCCAAGCACATCAGCATAAAACTACTTTTCTCAACAGACCAGAGGCAAATCCATACTCCTGTCTGTCTCCAATAAAACCCCACACATGTTCTGACAAAACAGCAATCCTCTTGCTTGGAGCAACAACAAGCAACAGAATTAAACACCTTGCTAGGTTGTGATGGCAACTGCACAGCTCTTCCATGGATCCAAATTCAGCCCCATTGTCAGCAAGTGCTGAATACAACAGATTTCTACTGAAAAGATACAAGTTATTCTATACAGCAGGTGCTGGAACTCCGCTGCCAAGCAGCAGAGATTGCAGTGCTCCTGTGTAAGCAGAGAGGAGGCTGGATAATGCACCCATGGCAGGCAAACACCCATTGCTAGGAATGCCTACAGAGACATCCTGGACTTCACTGTGCTGAATTGTGCCGCATACCTGGAGAGGGCTTGGCCTCCTGGCCAGTAAATGGCCCAGAATGGGTCTCCATAAGGCCACAGGTCAGGCTTTTCTCTCCAGAACCTGCAGCGAGGGCTGAGGAGGCGCAGGCGGATCTCGGGGGTGAGGTGGCCGCTGTTGGTGACCTCGGTGTTCTCCTCCAGGAACGCTCTCACCTCGGGGTGCAGGGACCTGCCCGCGCTCCAGTGGCAGCAGCGCTTCCAGCGCAGGGAGGGCCCTGCCCTCCTGCTCCTCCAGGCCTTGCCAAGGGCGTTGTGCCTGCCCAAGAGGAGCAGCCACCTCCAGCCACGGAAAGCCATGCTCCCCCAAGGACACAAACCCTCCCCGGGAGAGCTCAAGCCCAGAGCACAGCTTATCCAAAGCAAGGGAAGAGGCAGAAAGCTTGAAACAAACTCAGAGGCTGTTGTTGTTCGTAGTGATGGATGACAGTTCCTGAAAGGAGAGAAATGCTACATAAGTGATGTTTCTTCAGTCACTTCAAGGCTTTGCATCACCAGGGGCTTTGAGAGAAGGTCCCTGTGCTCTTGTGGCTATGAACAGGTGCCTTGACCTTGCCCAGAGTCTTAAGTCTGAAAGAAGTGGTATTCAAGGAAGAAGCTATCGAGAGACCCATTCAGGAGAGTTCCATAAACATATCCAGTGAGAAACAAACTCTTAGTGGGACAGCTGATAGCGCTAAAAATTAAATGTGCAACCTTTGAACATCTCTCTCCCTCTGCCTTGAAGATATACACACAGCAGTCTACTCCCATTTCAGGTTCTTCCACTGAATCTTCAGATTTTGCAGGACCTATGGACATAGCAATGGTTATCAGTAGGTTGTTTGAGACGCCATTAATTACAGGTTTCTAATGGTAATGAATTTTTTATACAAAAGCATCTTTTTAAATGTAAGCAATTAAAGGATTTCCTCTATCTCCCTGAGATTTATCCATCTGCCAGCTCCAAAACTTAAAAAAAAAACCCCAAAACTGATCTTAACCAGAGTAGTCCAAATTTGTTGCATTTCAGTCTGTATTTTAAAGGATCAGATAGCCTTATGGTGCAATAGTCTCATGTGGGTGCTGTCAGCTGTAAAAGAAAGCAGACCTTCATCCCTTAGCCCACTCTGAGAAACTATGTAACATGCTAGAAGCTGTCTGAAGAGAGAAACTGAATCCAACACACCTAAGTTTTAAAAGGTGATCCATTCTGCTTAGATAGCCTTCTCACAATGCTCTAGACCAGTAGCAAGCACTGAAGGAGAAGGAAAGATTGGTATGTCAGAGTTTAGGTTCATTTAAGAATCAAGAGAATGGAGGGTGGAGATCCACAGCACTGCACTGAGAGGCAAAGGAAGAGCCTCTCAGCACTGCATCACCAAACTTCCCTCACCCACCATCTCTTGCAGACCCTGGATCTTTCCTATGCTGATCCTGCGAGTTCACTCACCCACAAGTGGCCTGAATGAAGAGCAACTGTTTTCCATCCCTCCTGCTCAGATCTCCTTCACCCATCCTTTAATGTTTCCGTATCTTTTTTCCTTCCTAATTCCTTGCTTCCTAATTTCTTTTCAATAACTCGAACTTCCTTGCTTCAGGGCACAGCTTTTGAACCTCCCCTGAACCTGATGAGCAGAGCAGCATTTCAGGCCTGTGCTTCCACAACAGCTAGACTGCAAATACAAACAGACAAGAAACCACACTTGTTGTTTTGTGATTGTTTTCTCTCGTCTGCAGTGGTTTTTACAAAACAGCAGAATGACACATGAAGAAAAACAACTTTCATCTCACCCTCACCAATTTTTCACAACAGAAGAATCATCAACAACTTCACCATGTAGAGCTGTGGAGGTTGTCCTTAATAATAGACAAAGGGACAATACGAAGAATATGACAACAAAACAGTCTTCACACTTTGTATTTCATTAGTTCCATTTTTCTTTATTTGTCTTATGTTTAGTAAAAATTAATTCTGCTTTAAGTACTGGCTTTAGTTTTTACTGACTTACTAAAATGTTCAGCTGTGAACTTCCCTCCCATAACACTTTGCTATGTAAACTGGTACTCCCACTAAGTCTTTGTTTAAATCATTGGCTAAAGGCTTTTTGATTTTAGTACAAACAAATACCAAACATTTTGCATTTTTCCACACTGGCGAATGCCATTCAGCAGAGACCATGTAATTAACGAATGCAATTAGCAAATGCCTTCCTTCTTGATGGCAGAGCTCTATAATCCTCATCTGCCTAAGGGAAGCACGATGTTAACTGCAATCAATCGGAGAGATAAATCTTGTCAGCAAATGCTCTATGCTGCCTTTTCTCCACGAATTTCTGCAAATTAGCAGGGCTCAGATTCTGTAGCGTTTCTTTTGCATGGCCTGTCACGATGGTTACTCTCCTGAAATGAATCGTCGGTAGACAAACACCTGCGCTCAAAATGCCAAACTGAGCTTAAGCGCTTAGTGAGGGAAGGCGTCAGCATGGATATCCCTGCGTCTGATGCTCCTGGCCTGCCCGTCCTACCGGCGATGAAATCAGCATGGATATCCCTGCAGCTGACACTCCTGGCCTGCTCGTCTTACTATAAATAACAGTATCAGGGGGCGAGTAGAACTTGGACAAGGGAGCAAAACTCACCAGAAAAACCCCACCGCGTGCAAAAAAAAACCCCCAAAAAAAACCAAAACCAAACCAAGAAAACCCCAAAACAAACAACCAAAAAAAAAAAATCCCGAACCCCCAAACCAAACACTAATGTCTATGTAATTTGAGC
>VZRZ01005546.1:1341564-1355116 GCA_013398175.1 Climacteris rufus | reverse complement strand
AGGCCCTCGCTGGTGCTCGGGCTCGTTCTCCTTCCCGTCCCGCAGCGCCTGCCCCGCTCCGCATCCGGGCCCCTGCTCGGTGCCGTGTGCTGGCGCCGCTCCCGCCGCGTTCGAAAGGCTTTTCTGAAAGACTTGCGTCGGTGTAAACTAGCCCCGTGTTTAAAAATGTTGATAGAAATCCACGGGGGAAAAGGAGTGGTAACGCATGTCCGGGTTTGACAGCAGGGAAAACGAGAGGGTTTTCTCTCCTTTGCACATCAGGTGAAGGGCGCTGTCAATCCAGCGTGGCCCAGCCAGAGCTCTCCAGCCTCTCTGAGGCAGCGGCAGCTACCGCAGGCAGCGGCCACGGAAAGAGCGTCCAGCCGGGCTCCAGTGCCGGCTCTGCCCCTCGGGCAAGCGGGACCTCTGCCTTCCCCTCTGCATGTTCCTGTTCCACGTGCTCCACCCCTCCCGTTCACGTTTGTGCCGCTCTAAAGCTCCCTTCGCTTCTCTCTCCTCCACAGCCTCTCCGGTGTGGACAAGGGGCTTCCCTCACAGCTCCGTGTTGCTGCTGTCCCTCAGGAGGGCACAGCTCCGTGGCAGCGCCTACAGACACTGGTGTTTCCTCTGAGGCCTCGAAGTGGCCACAGTCGCCCCAAAGTGGCCACATTTTCACACTGGCAGCGGCTGCGACTCACTGGTGCTGGACAAAAAACAAAATCCCCTGCATCCTCCCTGGTACCTCTGATGCCTAAAAGGCTAGCCCAAAAACTGAGACCAGGCAGGAGGAAGGGAATAGAAGGTGGGTATTTATTTGAAGGGCCTTCAAAGGTACATTTAGGGCAGACAAAGCCCCCTCCTTGGGGCATCACCCAAAATAGATGACGAGTCACGAGTTCTCCACACTTTTATAGGTTTGGTCCATTCACATATCAGCATAGATTTACCAATTAAAACTTTACCATTTCCCCCTAGCTTGCTCCCCCCCCTTTAGAAGCCTGGGTCTGGGCAGCCCGAATGGCCTTGGAGGGTAAGTACAGAATGGTAGTGTTATGTCTATAGAAAACAGCAACCACCGAGATATAAAGCATACACGCCAGACAATGCAGGACTTGAAAAATACAAGGGTTAAACCCTAAGGCAACACCTCCAGTCGCTGACCTTCAAAGAGATCCCAAAAGAGGTGCTCACCTCTCCCCCAGGTGGGCTCGGGACCAGGGCCAAGCCCCTCCTGAGGGCGCAGCAAGGCCAGGCCGGGGCAGGAGGTGCTTCTTGGGCTTTCTGCTCGCCCGTCCATGGCTGTCCGGCTGCTTTTGTTGCATTGAATCGCTGGCTCCAGCCCAGGGAGGCTGCAGAGACACCTGTAACTCTCCAACAGCTCCCACTTAGTCTCTGCCCCGCCTCTGGTCCCATTTGCTGGGATTTAGGGAATATAAGCAGCTTCTAACAAGAGTGACAAATGAGAGCTTCTCTAGCTTTCCTGTGGGACAAAGCGTCCCAAATTTCTCGCGCTGCGTTTTGAAAAGGCTCTTATGCACTGCCCAAGGTGATGATTCTGCGGCACTTGGGGTGCCAGGGTTTAAAACCCGGCGAGTCCTCAGCCAACGCCTGGGTCTGCCCAAATCTCTGAGGTTACGAGGCCCTCTAGTGATTTGCCGGCTTGTTACAATTAAAATGTGCTCTCCTGGGTGGGAAAGCTCCTTGTAAACCAGGACCTCTTCTTTAAAGGCTCCCGAGAGAGGAAAACCCCTCCGTGCTGGGCTGCAGAGTGACCAGGACCCAGCAGAAGCTGCCACATGAAGGAGCCTGAAATCCACAGACATGTCCATGCCTTTTACTCTTGTGAAGCAGGACTTACGCTCAGTCTTTTTAGAAATGATCCCTCAAATTGTATAAAGGTGGACCTTTGTGGTTTAAGCTCAGGGAAGGATATTATTTCTTGGAGCCCTGAGGGGAATTGTAAAGTTTCAAAGGTCTTTTGGCAGCTCTTGCTGGTCCTCTCCAAGGAGGGAGATGTTGAAAACACTCATAACACCCAACACTGTGCATAAAATGTGCAATTCAGGACAGGAGGTTTTGTGCCCTCTAGATACCACCATGCTAGGAATAAAGAACTTGGTAATAGAAAGGAAAATCATTATCAACAGCAGCTCAGGATGCCATGTAAGATGTACCAGCTTTAAACATGCTGACAGGTGATGATACAGCTCTACCTTGCACATTTTATTTTATGCCTGAGAAGGTTCTCAAAGAAATCTAAAGGGGAAGCTTTTTCACTTGGATCTCCAGCCTCTTTGATTGATATTTTAACAAGTATCTTCTCAGATCAAGTTTTTCTGAACTCCTGGTATATGATTTTACTCAGTAGCTACTCAGTAGCTCAATGAAGTCACTGCTGTCTGATACAGACCGACATCACACTTAAAAAGACAGTTAAAAAGGATAGAATCACAGAATCACTTGAGTGGCTTGGGTTGGAAAGGACCTTAAAGATCATCTAGTTCCAAACTCTCAAAGATGTTGTCTGGCTTCTCCCTGCTGAGGGATTGCTTAGGTGAAAAAAGAGGGGTAAAGTCTTTGCTTCCCAGTAACAGGGATGGCAGGGATGTTAAAAGCAGAAATCCACTTTTTCTTATTTAACTACAAATAATTAGTTTTGATGATATAAATTCCCAGCGTGACATAAGAAAGCTCCAGTACCAATGATAGCTTTCTGAATGTGCTTTATGCTGATTATTTCAGCAAAGTATCAAGGCCCTGTCACCTGTTAAAAAAAAAAAAGTTTTATTTCCAAAGGCTTTTTGCTTTCCATGGTGACATCTTAAGAATTTCTGCTACTCAAATATGTGGTGTCCTGTGCAGACTACCATAAGTGTGCTGGAATTTGCTCTGAGGACAAGGTCTTTGATCACCACCTAACATCGATTTGGTGTATCATGGAGGAGTGCAGCTCTTGCAAAGTGCAGTTGCAGAGGAGCACACAAGGGACTCCTGCATGTCCAAGGGAATTAGGGCATTACTGGCTGATCATACAGCTGCCCAAGTGTCTGGGGAAATCTTGTTGGTGCCAATTAATAACAAAGACAAGGAGCTGCACAAGGACAGAGAGGAGGGGAAAGCAGAGAGGAGCTACCTTCACGTTAGCAAGCCCACAACTCAGGAATCCTCACAGCTACAGAGGTTAAACTCAAAGGCAGGCAGGTGGTTGAGCAGCCAGGTGATCTCCCCAGGTCACTCCTTCTCTTCCAGCTGGTACAGGTGACCAGGCCAGCTGCTCCAGCTTGATGTGGTGAAAGGACCTCGGTGGAAATTCACCAAAGGGAAGATGGATGGATTCAGGATACTGTTGATTTGTAAAAAGCATTCCAGCAACTCAGTATGAACAGTCAGGGGTTTTGCACATCAGGATCAATTTGTGGTTGCCCAGAGGCTGTGCAAGCAAGTCATTATCAGAGTGCAGCTGGTTCAAGTAATTAAGGTAAAATTGAAGCTGAGAGCTCTGGCTAGGTAAGGGAGAGGCAATTCAGTTATTCTGTTGTGCCTTCAGCTACAATTCAATTTCAGAATAACAGTACATCTTTTGCAGTTGAAGAATACATATCTTAACATAAAACCAATCACATATTACCTGTAATGTGTCTTCAAAGCATTACATGTGCTTTTCATAGGATTACCTTTCCCCACCGCCTTGCCAGATGCATTAGGTTAGGAGCAGGAAAGAGCAGCAGCTGGCAGAGATGAAGGCATCAAGTACCTTCCAGCAATGGAGGCAAGAAGGGGAATTTGCAAGGTGCAGCTGTTTTTTAGAGTGGAGGTGGGGTGTTGAAACGAGGAGAAGCTGTTGATACCTGATCCTTGTGCTGCTGTAGATTCAGGTTTTCTGGCACAGAAAATCTCTCTTCTGTAACAGCCTTGGTGCTAAGTCTGAGAAGTTGAAAGCTGTTATCTCTGAGCTCATTCTTGATTTTGTCTTTTGTCCACATGTACAACTAAACTGTCCTTGGCCTCAGCTGGCTGGTTTTATTCATGTGCAGTCAGACATGAGAGTATTTTTATGGCATGAATGGAAATTGAAAAGATGCACAGAGTCAGGTGATTTGTGCTTCTCTCTGGTGTATTTTTGGATACTTATTTCTTTGTTAAAACTAGAGGATTTGTATTTTCAAGCCCTGTTTTTGAACAAAGTCTCCTTGAGCTGGAGGGACTTTGGCTCTCTTATCTCTTGGGCTCCTGAGTTTGAGGTCCCAGCAATATTTTGTGACAATCAGCTGAGAAATGGTCGTGCCTGGCATCAGAGCATTTATGTGTTTGGGTTTTTTATCATTGTTTTAGGGGGGTTTGTGTATTTGTTTTCCTGCAAAGCCCTGAAAGATGATGGAAATTGAGGGAATATGGAAAGCCAGGTTAAAAGGCTGCTTAGGCACCATGGAGTGTCTCTGTCCTGGTGTCCAGAGAACAGGTTTTCCTGAATGATCCAAAGACATTCTTCATGTCCTCATCCCTCCTGACTTCATATGACAAAAACCCATCCCATCTGCTTTTCCTGTGGCTTTGTGCCACATTCCCTCCATGTGTGATGTACCAAGGGTGATATGCAAGTCTCATGACTTCAGAGTATTCATAAGTCCTTAATTTTTCTCATCCAGAGAAACAGTGTCAAACATTAGAGCTAAGCCAACACTCAGTCTGGAGCATGAGATCCTGACCACCAGCAGGGCCCTACTGCAAGTGATGCTTCCCAAGCTCAGCTCTCTTTGTTGCCACTCATGCTGCATTCACTACTGTGTTTAAACCTCTAATCCTTCTGTGACCAGTTCTTCTCTTGACTAATTTCTTCTCTTTTCACCAGGTAGAGTAATTTCTCCAGCTTGCTCCAGAAACAAAGCCTGAAGCCATTGTACCTTTGGTCATTTGATTTTGAGGATAATCTTAACAGCCATTGGTGCCAAGGGATAAGGTAAGCACATCAAGTTTTCAAGGAGCTGCATCATTTCACAGCAGCTGGTTACTACTGCAATTCAAATGTTCTAGTTTTCCACTGGTGTTCAGAGCCTGGCACCAGCAGAACTCTTCCCTTCACCTTCCACACGGTAGTCTGCCAAACATTTGGGCCTGGGGACAGAGGGAACAATGGAGATCTGAGACAGACAACACAGACAGGTGGTGCTTACCCTCTAGAGCACCTAGAGGAAGCTCTTTGCCAAGGACCTGACACAATATGCCTCCTCTTTTGGCTGATGTTTGCCACTGTGTTTTGGAAAGATGTCAGGGTCATGCTATGTGAGGAACTGTGCTCTTCACTCTTCTGCATTAATATCCAGAGGACATGGAAAACAAGTGATACCACTGCAAGGAAAGGAATGCAAACAAAACTCCCCTGTAACACCAGCCTGCTCCCTCACATGATGAAACTGAAGTTTGATGTGATCAAGGACAGAATAGCTACTTTTTATGCACATGGAGGCATGGGAAGATCATAAAGGGCTGCAAAACCTTAGACTTTGAAACTTACCTCAATTTTCAGTGGTATCCTACAAAGTGCTAGTTCCACTGGTTTTCCTATCCATCCTTAAGCAGCATAACCTCTAAAAAGGGGTGTTTGGCATACCTGTCCTTTATCAACCTGTATCAATATGTTTCAAACACACATGTGAACAGATGAATAGTTGGGCTCGATGATTTAAAAGGCCTTTTCCAACATAAATGATTCTATAGGGTTGGTTTGCAAAACAACATGACCCAACATTAGCTCATCTATAATGTCTTTGTGTATTCCAAGCTTCTCCACACTTGGTGTGCTGGCAGTGCACTGCAATTTCTTTCCCCACAGCAGAGGACATGGTGCAGTGACACCCACATGGCTTGTTGGGAGCAGGCTTGATCCAGCTGGACCTGTTCCCTGCAAGGCTGGGCAGGTTGCATGGGGAGCTGCTTGGATACCTCCTTGTCACAGCACCCAGGGCTCCTAAGAGCAGAGGGAGCCTGAGAACCCCCAACCTTGTGCTGTGTGATGTCACATTTTGGGTTTTATCAGCTGAGGTGTCAAGCTTCAGTGCAAGCAGCTGCATTCAGCTCGAGTGGAAGCAGCAGTGTCACTGTGACCCCACAGCTCTGTCACTGTGACCCTCTTCAGCTGCAGCACTGTGAATCGGTGCTGGGGGAGCCAGGGCAGGAGCACCTGCAGGTAAACTAATCCTCAGTCTGAATAAATGGCCCTAGAGTAATGAAGCATACAGGCTCTGTTATCTTCCAAACAAGAAAGGGAGCACTTCCACCGCTGAAATCAGCACATCTTAGCTGCATGTGCTGAACGTCAGGACTTTGAGGGTACTAATGGGTCTTACTGGCCCTGGCTCCCCCACACCCTTCCCACAGCCCAGGACTCTCTTTCAGCGCCTCTGGGGCTGTCAGTCCCTTCCTAAGCAATGTCACTGCAGGGCTGGTCTCTAGCTCCCCACAGTCCTACCCAACCCATACATGGATCCCCACCAAGCCATCCCAAGGCTTTGTTTCCAGCCTGGTTCCCCTCACTGTCACCCTTGGGCTGACATCAGAGTCGGAGCAGCCAGACACACTGACAGTGCCTGGCACCAAAGAGTGCTGCTGATCCTGTGTGGTCATCCCTGCCTGGTAGTGTCGAGCACCAGGAAGCCACTGGCTCTGACTTAGCCAGGAAAGCACTTTTTACTGGGTTTTCCCAGTAACAGCCGAGTTTCAGCCAGGAGGGAGGTGCTGAGCTAACCCATTGCCACATTAGACAGTGTCAAATTCTCCTACCCCCAAAAGGATGTGCTTGATGGGAACTGCTGGAACTGCTCAGCATGGATCCAGGCTTAAACAAGTTGTGACTATTGCTTTGCAAGGAAGTCACTAAGAAACACGATCTTCAAGGAGAAGCAAACTGCTTTGATCTCTGTCCTTCTGGTTGAGCTCCCCTGTGTGAGCACAGAGCTGATTTCCAGTAAAGCACGAGCAGGGTCACCCAGCACAGAAAAGCTGCAGTGTGGCTGATGTCAGTAGTGAGTCTCCTGAGCAGCAAGTACTTCAAGGAGAAGTGCTGATATTGGGCATGAGGAATAAGTGGCAGAGAGATATGGCTGAACTTAAGGATGTTGAGATTTTTGCTAAAAGCACTAATAGAGAAATTGAAACAGACCCTTGATTAACATGAACTGCTTCTAGATTCATAACATCACTGCAATGATGTGAACACAGAATACCAGGAGGCAAAGCAGCAGTCCTTGCTAAATGACATAACAATTCATAATGCATATTCATTGCAGGAAATACTTTTCATCCGTCCTTGATTGCATGCTGTATATTGGCTACGGATTTGATGGCTTTGGATTTCTTTAGCATGCCCTTGGGCTTTCAAGTGTGCTAGGATGCATTGTAATGTAGATGCAGGGTGTCTGGCACTTCTTACTGAATGAGGCTTCAAAGGGAAGTTGAAATCAGACTCTAATTACATTTGTAATAAGGCCAAAGGCATTTTGACAAAGAGATTACCTGCTGTTCATGGACAGATTTTGTCCAGAGTCCTTGAAAACATGGGGTTGGTTCACACTCCCACTGGTATTGGCAGACATGGGACTACCTGATAACTGAGATAAAGGAAAGCAATATTTGTGACTAGGCTTTGAACACAATGCTGTTACTCAGGTGGATGTGACAGCTTGAATGCATCTTCTCTGGAAGCTTTCCCAGCGTCAGAGATCATCTAACTGGGAGCACAGACCACTGCCACAGCTGTGCCTGAACCCCTGCCACTGCAGACAATATTGCTGTGGGCATGTGGTCCCAGCAGCTTGCCAGGACCCTCTCACGCCTTTCTCCTTGTCACAATATGTGCCTTTGAAGCTCTGGTGCTTTAAAAAGAAGGCCACAGCCCTTTCCTCATGCTTTACATGGGCAAGTGTGTTATGTTACAAGACTCTTCCACCTTCTTGAGTCTTTCCCAAGCAGACAGTTTGGAAGGTACTGGGGGCCTGCAGCACTGCAAACGGAAGAATTGGAGTTTAGCGGCAGGGAAGCAAACACCTTCAGTGGAGTGCAGAAATGATTTCAAAAGGAAGAAGAGGTTTGCTGTCCTCACTGAACACCCACCTCACCTCAGGCGTGGCGTGGAAGGCATCTGTCAGCACATGATGGTGCTGGGACATGTGGGCTGGAAGGACTCGGCGTTGGGGCTGCTGCCCCTGGAGAGGTGCATCTGCCTCCTGGTGCAACGCCATGGGGGCTGGCCTGGGGAACAATAGAGCTTTGTGCCTGGCAGATGTTCAGGCAGTATTTGCTTTCTTTTCCTGGGGGCTGTTGAAACACAGGGAGCGTGCTGACCTGATTTCCAAAAGGGTGTCTGGTGCTTCTGCAAGTCAGGTTACGAGCAGTTTGGCCAAGGTCATGCAGCGAGTGATGCTGCCAGAGATAGATGGAAATCTCTGTGTGGGTGCTTTAGCTTGATGGTCCCAGCACAACACCTCCATTAGTGCATGGCATGCTAGTGATTTATCCAAGCAGCGTACTTTGCTGATTAGGTTTTATCTCAGTAGCAGTGGGAACAGTCTGTCTTCTACATCCAAAGAGCAGAAAGTGTACCTCACTCCGAGCAAAATCTGATCTTTGACCTCTGGGTCTTGGCACTGAACCACACAAAAGGCAGTGGTTACAGATCATCCCTCTCCTGACTTCATGGGCTGAGGGATTGGAAGAAGCCCTCAGCTAATGGGTTGCTCGGCAGGAGGAAGTGCGTCTCACAAGCTCAGGATAGAACCACAGGCAGAAGTGGAGGGAAATAGCAGTAATTGCCACAGATTTTTGCCATATTGTGCTACTATGGAGAGGAAAGAGCAGGGTGGCAAAAGACATAAACCTCTAGAAACCAGGCATGGCAACTGCAGGGCTTGCCTAGGAGTTGTTTCTGAGGCTGTGTTTGAAGTCTGAAGTCTCTGTGCCCTGTCTGCCTGGGAGGTTGTTGCCGCTGCCTCTCTCCAAGACGTGCACCCTTGAGGAGGCTGATTCAGGCTGGGGGGAGGTTTGACCGGCCGGAGAGGAGCCAGCCCTGGAGCAGAGATACCTCCTCAGCAGAGGGATGAGCTGCATGCTGTGAGGTCTGGCATGCAGCACGGTGGTGGTGATGTGAATGAAAATGGACAACATCCCTGCCTGTGTTTTGGGATCTGTTTTCTGATGGTGAGCTGGATGCACTCAGGAGAGGCAGACAAGGGTAGAGATTTGTCTGTGAAGGAACATATGGCCAGTCCCAGGAAGGAGAGGGGAAGAAAGTGCAATAAACTACTGAATAATTTCAGTTGCTTCATGAAACCTCTCCCTCAAAGATCCTCTTAGAAAGCAGATAAGAGTGGAATATATCTGTATGTGTTTACAATGCAAGGGCATGTGTATGATGAATGTACATAAAATTAAGAAAATGTAATGGGCTACAATAGGGAATTACAGATTTTAAAACTTCAGATTTTAAATCACCAAAGCTTCAGAGGTCCTGTGGCAGAGATGCCAGAAAGTAATCATCTTTTACCTTGTTATCTGTAAGTCTGCTGTAGGAATAATAATTACACAGTGTGACAGAGGAAAGCCATGTGCTTTTATTCAAGTTTAATCTCTACAGATATGAGGCCAGTATAGAAGGTGAACTACTTGCTTTAATGGTATTATAATTAGATTAGATATTACAATATGTGCCTGCACTATCTGCTTTCTAAGCAACAATGACTTGGGCTGGGGGAGATGTTCTTTGCTTTATGCCTTATGGTTAGTCAGCTGGTTTACTTGGTTTTAGACCCTAAAGGCAGCCAACACTTTCCCATGCTTTAAGTAGTCTTCTTGCATAAGTTCAGAGAATGAAAACTGCTTTCCTTATGAACATCTCTAAAATATTCTGCTGTTGTTGTTTTTCCAACTTCTGCTATAGACTCTTCTGCACTTTGTGCCAGAACTACTTTGGTTTCAGTCTCACAGTCCATCCTTAACCCATCCTTCTCCCATTTCTTTCAGATGACTGTTCACATCCAGCTCCTTGTGAAGTAGCTGACAACATTGTGAACTGCTCAACTGAAAGTTGGCCAAAAGTTGAAATGTTCTGAGCATTACAAGCATTCATATTGCATCTTAGTGGTTTTCCTTCCTTCCTTCCACCCTACAGGATCTCATGACCCCATAGATACAAGAGCAAAACAGGAGAGGCTTTCAAAGAAAAATCAATGTGGCTTGGCAGCTTGTGAAAGATCTTAGAGAGGGAACTGTAGAGCTGTGTGGAGCAGTGAGCAATCCATCACCAGCAGCATGATTTCCAATTCATTGAGGAACGATGAAGAAAATAGAAAGTGAAGCAACAGTGTCACAGCAAGGAAAAGGGACATAACCTTTAAATAGAAGGCTTTTTCCACCTCTCTGAAGCATTGGGCATTGGCTTCTTGCAGAAGTAGGACAAAGAGCTCGATGGTCTGATCTTTTATGGCAGATCCTAAGGGCAGGGGGGGCTGACACGCTTGTTAGCATTTGACCCAGTTTAAACTAACAGGTTCTGAGGAACAAAAACTCACTGAGGGGTTAAGGAGAGGGAAACCTGAGCCAAATTGACATTGAGAGAAATATTCATGGCAGCTAGAGATGCAAGTACCTAAGGAAGAAGAACAAATCTGCCGAGCCAAAAACCTTCCCTTGCTTTGTTGTACCAGTGGCAATGCAGCTGGTGAAGGGACAAAGCTGCTGCCATGGCAGAGCAGATCAAAGTGAAAAATTCCAGGCAGATCTGATCTATACATGCAAGTTTTTGTGCTTGTCCCAGTCTGAAATTCTAAGTCCTACCTTATCCCTGTTCCTTGGAGGAACATGTAAGAAGTTTCTAGTCCTTTGCCTCTGCCACAGCTGTGCTCTGCTGTGCCTGGGACAAACCTTATCTCCCTGGGGTGATTGTTAATATGGTTTGAATAGGGGACATCCATTTCATCCAAGCCCCTTGTGGAGCTTTAACACTCTGATGGTGAAAGGAAAAATGCTCATAATTCTATCCAGTTACCTCAGATCATTCCAGGTGTGCCTCATGGCACAATCCTATCAGACATTTCTGCTTCCCAGGCTGTACAAATGTTTTTTTTTTCTCAACATTTGGCTGATTGGTGAGTCTGTGCAGCACTTTGTGGTGCTGTTAGGCCTCATCGTTTTTCCCTCACTGTTTGAAGAATCTTCACAGCACCTTTATGGACCTGCTGTGACTGCTGTAAAATTTAAGCAATTGCTGTGGCAAGCAGAGCAGAAGTATTGAAAGAGGGGCAGCCCTTTTAGAGAGGCGTTGGTGATCAGTGCAGAGTGGGTTTGGATGGTGAAAAGACAATCAAAATGCCTAGATGCTGCTAAAATCTTCTAAAAGTTACTGATTCCTTGGGATGAGAGCCAGGATGGAGGGGGAAAAAAAGTTAAGAAGAGTTATCCAAAGGCAGCACACAGTATCTAAAGCTAGACCAGCTTGGAGGGAAAGTGGAACAACTTAGATGGAGGGGTTTAGGTGAAAAAAATTCAGGCCCAAGGACATAACATGACTTACCAGAGCCCAGTCAAGCCGTGTCTGCTGGCACTGCTCAGCAAAAGACCTGAGTAGCCTCATTAGGATGACTCTTGTGCCCCAAAGGTCAGTCATCTTAGAGGAAGAAATCACTGCCCCCACAAAATAAGTGTCTGTGGAAGCTGTACATACAAAGTGTGGGCTCAACCTCACAGCTAACCCAGGAAGAATGAGCTTATTAGATTTTATACCTCCAATCCCATGTGTTGTGCTTTGACCTCTTGTATAATGCTATATGCACTACTGATTTTATCGAGATTGAGGTGTCTGTGCACTGAATTTTAGCAAGAATACTGTTTAGTACAGAAGACAGCTAAACCAAAGCAATCTATAACCACCTGCTACTTAAGGTAAATAGGTCAGAACCATTGTGTTATTTTTTGGCTTAATTTTACAAGCAGTCTTAACTCAGACATCCTTCAGAGATGTGGATGAAGCCTCTGTCTTGGACTTCCTGGAACACCCATGCCATCAGGCCTCAAAGAAAAGAGGGAGCACTTGGTTTTGAATAAGAGTCAGAGACTGACTTGTCAAGCTCTTATCATCTCACCTAAAGCTGAATAAGCAAATAACATAGAAGTTAATAAACAAACCAAACTAAATAACACAACCTAGCTCTGGTGCAAAGTCGAGAAAATGACTGGTCTCGTGGAAAACTGCTGTGTGGATCTAGCAGGGTTCAGGTCACTACTGACTGCTGCAACAAGAATTGGGGATTGTGATAGAGGACTCTTTTTTCTCCTGCTTTTTAAAATTTTTTATTGGACATTGGGTTTATTGGGAAGTGAGAAAACTGGTTTAGCTCTTGTCTGCTTTCAGTAAACACTAAAAACTAAAAAGGCATAAAACTTGTTAATTTGAAGGGATGAAGAGAGAGACTGATGCTGGCCTAAGTGCCCTTCAGCTAGGAACGGTTACTCCATGTACCTCCATAAAATAACACATGCTGGATGAACTGTCAGGTTCCTTGTAAGCATTTCCTTATCAAAGGCACTTGTTGAACGAGGACAAATGTAAACCATAAAAGGAAAAGATGATTCACACTAAGAGGTAAAGGGGTCACGGGAGTTCACAGTAAGGAAAGGACGAGACTGTAATTATTACAGACGGCATGGACCAAGACTAGTAAACAGATGAAACACAAAAGGATGAAAGGGAAAATATTGAATTCTGCCAACAATCTTCTTACGATATCCAGATGTCAGAATTATCGACATATGTGGGGATCTCACCATTTTGGAGAAGAAAATATTAGAACTTCAAAAGAATAATCTCTGCCCCTTTACAAGTAGGTGCCGTTCCCGGACGGAGCTGCCGGTACTTTGGCATCGGGTGGTCCTAATGAGAACGGTTTTAGCAACAGGAGTAAAACAATGCTGATTTCTTCCTGGACGCGGCAGAATGGTCACTAAATCTTAAATAAACCGGGAGCGAAGCAACACTTTAGGTTTTGCTTTGAAACGGAGTGCGGCTACCAAAGGAACATCTCCTCCGTTAACGTTCTACAGGCGACATCCATCAGGGAGCGGGGATGGAGACCGCACAAAAGCCATGCGCCGCGGGTGCTGGCTGTCGCTTCCCCAGCCGGGCGGGGAGGAGAAGCCGCCGTTTCCCGCGGCAGGATTCCCGCAGGAAGCGCTCAGCGCAGCCCGGGCGCTGGGCGGGGCTCGGCCCGTTCCGGCAGCGGGGCTGCGGGAGCTCCCTCCTGGGGCGGGGGGAAAGAGACATTCCCCATAGGAAGCGGCACCATCTCCTGGTTTATTTCAATAAAGCCAACCTCTCCTGCTCACACCGGGGGCGGGAGCTTTAAGCACGTATCCCGAGGACTGCGGCTACACGGGTGACAAAGCGGCAGCTCTCCGCCGGCCGGGAATACCGAGCTCGGGCGCGGGGCGGGGGAGGCCGCCCAGGGTTTAAATGCCCCGCGGGGGCGGTGCGGCAGCGCGGTGTGTCCCGCCCGTCCCCGCCCCGCTCAGCTGACAGCCGGGGCCGCCC
>VZRZ01005546.1:1221243-1341492 GCA_013398175.1 Climacteris rufus | reverse complement strand
AGCCGCCGGAGCCGCCGCCGGCATGAGCGGGAGCGGCAACCCCGGGCCCGGCGCGGCGCCCTGCCGCTTCGCCCACTACTTCGTGCTGTGCGGCATCGACGCGGAGAGCGGGCTGGAGCCCGACGAGCTGGCAGGTGAGCGGCGCCGCCGNNGCCGCCGGGAGGCCTCGCCCGCGCCCCTGCGGCTCGCCGGGCTTTTGGGATGCGCTGCCTCAAAATGTCCGCTCCCCCCGAGGAGGGGGCGAGGACGGGAGGAGGAGGGGGTCGCCGCGCCGGTGGGAGCCGCAGGGAGGGAGCGACTCGGAAGGATAAAGCATCCTCCGGAGGGGCTGGTGGAGCATCCCCCCAGGGCAGCTCCCGCCGGGCGGTGAGGGGCGTTTGGCCGCCGGGATGCGCCCTCCCCGCAGGCCGGGCTCCGCTGGCCCTGGCCCCGATGGTGGCGGCCCCCGGCGGGTGGGAGCAGCGGCCCGGCCGCGGCCAGCGGGACAAGGGGACCACGGGGTACGGAATGGGCGGGAGCCGAATGACCGAGCTTTCTGCCGGGGCAGCGGCGTTTTCTTCAGCATCTGCACTAGAAAGGAGGGGGAGGGATCTGGGAAGAACTGAATAAATTAATGGAATCGCTTCTTTATTATACGCTTTATTCACATATTATGTCTCTTCAGAAATAGTCTTCCTGCGTCCTTCCTTCCCCCTCCACCGCCAAAATGTTACAGAATAAAAGAACAAAACTATTGCTATAGGATGTAACGCATTTTCAAAAATGTTTATGGGTTCGTGACTGGGTGTAAGACGATTATGTTGGCATAAGGCAGCAATTCTTCCTCAATGTCACATTTGTTTGGGTAAAAGAAACTGTTTAAGTCAAGTTTTTACACACCAAATTTGATGGACTTCAAGCTTAATAACAGGGCTTAATTGCACAGAAGCTAAACGTTTCCTCGTGGAATAACGAGTTTGGGAGCACCGAAGTGCCAGTGTGTTCCTGTGCATTGGACTGCAGGTGAAGGAGCTGTGGGTGGCTGGAGTTAAAGGCAGCTGTGGCTGTCACAGGGAGCGCCTCTGCCTGGCAGCGGGATCCTGAGGACGGGATCCTGGCGAGGTCTCTGCAGCTATTGCATCAGGAAGTGCCTTGCCTTCTGGTTGTGTAAGAGACGTGATGAATCTGTATCACTGATCAATGTACACTGGTTGAAGTTCATGTTTTTGTCACCTGTAAAAGGGGTGGATGCACGTATATTTCCAAGGAACCTTATCTTAATGCAGAGTGCAGTGAGCAGCCAACTGTGCTGTAATCTCTGATGGTTTTTTTCACATGGACTAGTGACCACAGTTGTATATTTTCAGTTTTGCTACTTTTAGTAGAGAACTCCTGACTCGTGAGCCACCTCCCAGCTGATGGTATGCGGGGTTTGATTTGCATGAAACCTATTGGGGTTTCAGTTGCCTAAACTTTGAGTCATCTCTAACTCTTCTATCTGAAAAGAAACTATTTTTAAAGCTGTGTTTGCTGGTAGGCTATGCCCTGAGGTACCCAGACTTTCAAACTTGTGTTTTGCTGGTTTTTGCACCATTTCCCAGTGAGGTGCACAGGTGTGTTCTTGGGGAGCACTGCTCAAGGACATCCTGAGCATGGTGGGTTTGTGCAGTGTAGTCCCCTGACTACAGGGCACATCTTCCACGGTCATTCAGTAGGTTTAGCTGATCTGCTCCAGCAACACTAAGTAGATTTTGAAACTAAAGGAGTGTCCCTCTTCATTTTTCAGTAAAAGAAAGGCATTTTGGCACATCTTGGATATACCCATTTATAAGATACAAGGTGGCCATGAATAATTTCACAGAGAAGTTACCCAAAGTAGTAATTTTTAAAGCAATGTCCAGGCTTTTTAAGGCAAGGTCCAACAGGGTGGTTTGGGCATACAAACATTTTTGGCAATGCAAATTTGGGAGGCATTCTTAATGCTTAGGAGGGTTGGGGTATGCTATGAGGAAGAAGTGGAGTAGCAGAAATATGATGGGACTTAATATTGCCACTGAGCAATGTTATATTTTTAGGGACTCGTGACAGGAGCTTTCTGCTATCAGCTGGGAGCTCAGCAGTGGGAAATGCTGGGGAGGAACAGGGAGTGCTGTGAGCCACAAATATAATGCAGCCGTGGAAAAATTAACTCTGGTTTGAGATATAGCTGAGAAAACATTTCTGTTAAGGCTTGGGGAGTACTAATGCCACTGTAGGCGGGCAGTAGTGAGAGCCCATCTGAAAATCAAGCTACTAGGATTGAATTCATTGCCGGAATGGGTGGGGAGAAAGATGCTTGAGGGAACAGAAAGTCTGTTGTATCACAGGAAACCCACAAATGGCTATTCTTTCTAAAAATATTCTTAAAACTCTTTGTAGAAATAAATGATCCTGTTCTTTCAGCATTGAGTTATGTAGTTGTGCTGTCCCTGTGCTTAAACAGCTTGTGGAGGTAAGTCACGGCATCAGTGAAAAGTTGCTGTGACTTAAGCTGCTGCACAGATTATCCGCAGTTTAGCAAAAAAAAGTAGAGAAGAACCTGCTTATCTCCAAACCCGTGAATCCCTTGGCAGCCAGTGCTCACAAAGCACCTCCTCAGCCCAGGTCTGACCGAATGGAGCTGCCTTGGGGCTGGGCAAAGGAGCAGGAGAAGGGACAAGAGGAGCTCTGCTGCCACTCTGGAGGCCCCAGGGCCTCTTCTGTGAAGCAGGAATTAGAAAATCCTCGCGGGATTTTCAGCTTTCAGATGCACTTGGGCATGATCTCCTGAGCCACAGGCAGTTCAGCGTGGTGCATGGTGTGCGAAGGAGCTGCCTGCGAGTCAGCTCTGGCGTCATCTGGAGCTCCCTGACCTGTGCTCTCCCTTGGCTGGGGACAGCCCAGGACTCTCCCCTGCAGGGAGGCTTTCCTTGCCCGTGGCTTAAACCCAGAACCTCTTTCCATAAAAACTCTCTTCAATTAAAAAAAAAAAAAAAAAAAGGCACCAAACATCCTCATCTACTGCATCAGGCATGAAGCGAAATGTGATGGTGTTACTCTTGAAAGCAGGGCAAAGAACTGCTTTTCTCTTTCTTCTTGTAGGGTTGATAGGTCTGTTCAGAAAATGAAATTAAATCAACATTTATAGTTGTATAACATTTTGACATGCTTTAAGGGAAGACCGTTGTACTTTATAGTTCTTGTTCCACTGGATGGGTGCTCAGTGCTTAAAATAAACTCGGTACATGAGAATCTTCCTCCCAACAAATGGTTCATTTTGCTTAGATTACTTTTTTTTCTTTTGCATGTATGATGTTTTCTGGTAGAGATTTTTCCTTTTTGTAGTGCCTTGCTCCACAGCTGGCTTTTCAGATGGCTGATTTGGGGTTTTAAAGTGAACTAATTTTGAACAGCTAAAAGCTGTTTACGTATTGCTCAACTTGGTGGTGTATCCAGGCACACAACAAAATTGTGTATAGATTATAATGTTGTCAAAACACTTGTGGCCCTTATCACAAAGCTCTCGCTCAAGGACAGAGGGAAAAACCTACCTCTTTCTAGGGACTTGAGGAAGAAAAGGACACCATCTAAGGATTTCTTGGCACTTAATAGTTGGAGAGGTCATAAAAGAAAAGCAGGGTGTTTCATGTGAAATACCTTGAAAAGCATGAAAATTTCACTATTGGTTTCAGTGCCCTGTTGAACTCCACTAAAATAGGATGAAGGGAGCTTTTCTGTCATGTTCAGGGCTGATGGAAAATAAATTTCAGTTCACTTTCCTCTTCATGCCTACTTCTTTCAGGTAAAGCCATTTTGAGACTATCAGCCTGGAATTGCATGTGCTTAAGTGAATTTGTTATAGTAAATATTTAACATTGCATCTAACGAAAGACATAATTGTTCATTAATATGTTCCTCTCACATGTTTTGTCATACTACATGAACTTCATGCTCATGTATATTATGAACTGTATGTGCAGGGCACAAGGTTGCCTGGCCATAACAACTTTTACCATTTGCTTGGGGAGCATGTTAAATACTGTAGTATCTTGTTAGAGTGTCACAAACTACAATTTAGAAAAATCTAGAATACATATGACTCAAAAAGAAAATGAAATCTATTTTATTGGGGAAGTAATTTACTGCTCTGGAGGAAAGTAGAGAATTAGGGATGGTTGTTTTGTTCCAAAGTGGAAGGACTGGTCTGTGCTCCATTGAGGGTGAGGTTTGGAGGAAGAGAAGGTGCAGTAAACCAGCATGGGAGCTGGGATGTGAAGGACTGTGCTGGGTGGTGCCTTTTCTGTCTTAGAATGTGAATATTGGTGGAGTTGTGGTAGTCTGCTTGCTGTGTGAAAAGATTTATAGGGTTGTTCCCCCACATAAACTGTAAATATTATCTCAAGACTGTGCTTATAGTGAGGAGACATTCTACTTATGGTATCTTGCCTAGCAAGCATATTTTACACTGTCTAGTTTGGGCCATTGTGTAAAGAGTCAATGTCTTACTGTCCTATTTAGTGTATACTTGAAAATTGTACAGAGCTATACTTTTGAGATCAAATTCTTTATTTTAATGGCCAGCAAAGTGGACAGTGGATACTGTTCATGCTCACCGAGAACGCTGAATGTCTTGGGAAATGCACATTTCTTCTACCTCATGCTGTTTCCCTACAAATATCCAGATATTGGTAATTAATTTCCCTTCAATGAAATGCTGAAATCCCAAGAGGGCATGCTGCAGTCTGGCTAACTGTGCTTCTTATCTAGTAGGCTCTTATTTTCAGAAAGCCAGAAGACTTTTCCGTCCTTGTGTGTGCTTGGCCCCTGTGTGCTCACGCCCTGCAGAGCCTTGTCCATCGCGCCTCCTCTGTGCCAGGTCTGTGCACCAAGTGCACTGCCAGAAAACTCCGTGCCATTGCTACAGAGACACAGCTTCCTGTGCATGGCTCTTCTGCAAATAGGCAATTGGATTTTTTCCTAGTTTGCTGGAAATAGACTGAGAAGTTTCCCTTTGCCGAGGAATCTGAACAGTTGCGATTCCTGTTCATGATTTACTCGGCGCAAATGAAAAGCAGAAGTTTTGCTTTTCATTTTAAAGTACAGTCCAGATTTGCACAAAGCATTTCTGGGGGAATTGTCCGGGTTAAGTAACCTGGATGTGGATGAGAGTGGGACAAGTAGAGGCAGAGATGGCTTATGCTGTTCAATTTAACAAAACTGAGCTTGCTTCTCAGAACAGTTGAGGTAGACTGCTTTGGATTTCTGGTCTTTGCAGAGCTTGTGGGAGGGATGGAATTTAAGCATTTCTCCAGCTCCCCTTAAGAAGTGATGCTCAAATGCAGCACTAAATCTTCTGACATTATAGCTGGAAAAAAACAAGTCTCATGGATTAGGGATCAGCTGGAGTAGCTGGTTTATCGAAGTAACTCATTCTTTTGTGAACTGTCATAATAATAGGGAAACACTGCGTATACATTTAGGAAACCTGTTTGATAAAAATTTAAGCTGGGTTAATATTTTGTTCATGTGAAACAAAATCCTATTCTGCATAAAGAAAGTGTTGCTTTTCTAGTTAAAGCAGTATGGAGATAATCCCTGCTTTTGGGAAACCTTGACTGGATGCTGAAACAGAAATAATGTTTCTGCTCTCTTTTATGTCTTTAAAGGTGGTGACATGGATAGTTGCTGTAATGGTTTATTCTGAAACTTTTTTTTTCCCCTTACTGGAGAAAACCAGAATTTCATTGTAATACCACGAAGACTTTTATTTTATTGAAAAAAAAATCTGAATTATACATGAAAGACTTAGCTCCTGTAGGAGAATTTCTGTAGCCAAAGGAAGCAGTGCTTTTTATAAAGAACTGTCAATATTATTGACAAGTATGATCTCCGGTTACAATAGCCTATGGTAAGGAGTGACTCGCTTGCTTGCTGGATAACAGACCATTTGTGGAATTGTTGATGGCTGTGACATATTGCTATGTTTTAGTAACAGCACTTTCATTCTCTGTCTGTAGAAATGCCAGAGAAATGCTGGATTTAAACACTCGCCCAGCTCTGGTGTGATTATTCTGTTATATATTTGCCTTCATCTAACTTTTTTTATACTGTATTCCTTTGAAAATAAGGTACTGATTGGGTTGGAAAAACATCATTATCCCCATCAATAGCACTGTCTCACTAATGCTAAACCAAAGAGAATTTCTTGTACTATGCTTGCCAGATAAGCTGCTGTTTTGATTTCCACTTAGAAAGACTAAAGCCTCTTGCATGCTCGGAGGCTGCTTTGCTGCCAGTGGCTGTCGCAGCAGCAGAGATGCAGAAGGTGCGATAGTGCGAGTAAGAGGTTTTTTCAGTGAAAATCCCAGTAACTGCTCCCTTAATATTGCTTTTTCCTCACACGGTGTGAACTGCAGTAGTAATCAAAGCGATGCCAGGCAGAATGGCTGAGCTGCTGTCCTTCAGAAGAACGACCTAAATCCAGCCCTAATCTTATTCCTGCGCATCAGCCCGAAGTCCCTGCTGGCCCCACGCTGGCGGCTTAGCGGTGCGGTGGCCGTGCGGAGCCGGGGTCCTGGGGCCACAGCGGTGCCAGGCGGACCCTGCATGTCCCGGAGAGTGCGGTGCTGCCGGGGCAGGCCTGGGCACGGCTGGGTGTTGGCAGGGAGCCTACGTACACGGTGGAGCTGGAGGTTCCTGCTGCCAGGGGAGAGGCTCCCGTGCCGACCTCTGCCTCCGGCCTGCTCCTCGGGCTGCTGCAGGATGGTGGCACTGGGGGAAGGCGATGGTAGCCCTCTGGAATCGGAAGAGCGGTAACCATAAATATGTCAGGATTGCCCAGGGCAGAGCGTGACTGTAGTATTGATTTCTCTGCTCAGCTGTTTTCCCGTGTCCTCGCCAGAGCCGCTTCCCAGCGCCGCAGGAGCTGTGCCAGCGCCCTGACACCCTTCCCACAGCTCGCCTGTGCCAATGCAGAGCTCCACACAGGAACAACTCCAACACCAGCTGCTTCAGGAGAGGCTGAGCTGCACATAAGCCAGCAGGGCAAGGGTGCCAGGGCTCTCTTGCCTGCCTTCTTTTTCCTGCTTGTCATGGACTAATCAAGTTGTCCTTAATGCCAGCTCGTCCCTAAAACACGCTGGCAAATGTACAGCCCGCAAAGCCTCTGCGTGGGCCGGTGCTGGGTACGTGGCTGGCACGCTGCTCCCACTGCAGCTCTGCTCTGTTGCAATGAGGGCTGGAGTCAAGGAGAAATGTGAATGAAGGGGAAAAAAACAAACAGTGCCTGCACTTTGATGCAGTTAATGCTGTGGTGTTTGGCTGGTGTTATTTGAGATCACGTAGGACCACTTACAGAAGTGGGAAGAACATTACAGGTAGCTTGTTCAGCCACCTCTGGTGTGTATGGAGAGGAACGGTATGGAATATATGAACCTACATAAAGTTTGTGAATGTAAATAGCCTACAATTTTTTTCCTTCTCTTTTTTATTTCATTATCTACCTCTTGACCAGAAAATACCAAAAATATATATGGTAGGAAAAGTTGCATTGAAGAAAAACAAATTTGGTCAGGAAACAGTAGGCATTCACTGTGGTGATCACATTAGCCATATTGATAATCCCAAAAGTAATTAGGGAAGAAATGGTGGTGGGTCATCATAGTGAAAGAAACACGTTAGGGAGATGACTAATATGTGACAGACTGCTGAGGTGTCAGATACAGGCATGACTGGAAGAAACTTCTGTTACATTACCAGTATGAAAATATAAACAACTCAATTTGTGCCTCTTGCTTGGAGACAGAGGTATTTTACTCAGCTTTTTGATCTTTGTATCTTAGCTGAGAGTTGTCTCACTAGGGTATTCTTGGCTTGGTCGAGGTGCCTGGCTGCAAATGTGAAGTCATGCTCCTTTGAGGTGTGAGGTTTTTCTTCTACCTCCATACCTACCAAATCCATGAAAAATAACATCAAAATATCCAAGCAGATGCTTAAAGAATGAAATGCAAGGAGTATTCCCTTGCTAATACATGCTCTTTGTAGAGTGGGTTTGAAGGACTTTTCTAGATCTCAGTGACCTGCTTCAAGTGATAGTATAAAAATTAACTCTTAATAGAATGTGATATTGGAGAGAGGGGTCTGGTTTTGGTGGATCTCTAAAGAAAACGTTCTTTCACTGGAGAACAACCTTCACAATGTCATACAAAAATGTCAGCAGTTCCTTGTGTTCAGAGGCAATGTTTAAATATGTCAGTCTCATAGAGTGAGCACCCCTCTCACCCTGGAGCATGAATTTGACTTGGCTTTACAGTCATTTTAATCATCAAATTGCAATAATAACTCTGGGATCTAGTAGCACTTTTCAAAAGAAAACAGCAAGCTTTATATCAAGCTTTATGTGGAGTCAAATCATACTTTGAAGCTGTGTGAGTGGTATGTTGCACAGCATGAAAGCTGGAAGAATCCTCTGTCCACCCCCTTCTTGGTATTCTCTTGTCATGTTAAAGACTAACATGTGGAAGGGTAAGGGAGCTTGATCTGAAACACTATTCTGTGTAAACAATAACAGGATTAAACAAAAAAAAAAAAGCCAAGCTCAACTGTCATGGGTGTGTAGTGGCTGCTGCTTTTCACGGATGACTGAAATTATTTGTATAAATTTGCATTTTCCCCTCAGCATCTCTCTAAACCTCTGCTCATTTCCATGCAGAGCTATTTTCACGTCCAGGCGGATTGGCGTGCGGTGGCACGCGATGTGAGGCCCTGTCACCTGTGGTAGCAGGAACCAGAGGGACAGGCAAAAATCAACTAGCACCACGTTTGCTCCTTACACAAAGCTGCCCAGGTGGCAGAGGTGCTTCAAGTCCCTTGTGACTGAAAGACAAGAGGGCTGAGCTCTTTGGAATGAAATGATGAAACCCAGTGATTGCTTATCTGGTAATTCCTCAATGAAATATTGATCAGATGGGCCAAGCAGTTTGCTTTGGACTGACCAATGTTTGGTGTCACAGTAACGACACGAAAGAAGGAGACAGAAACCTCTGGAGAGGGAAGGAACAAGTTCCTCAAGGAACAAGTTCTCTGGCTTCCCGGCCCATCTTTATTATATATGTGCCTTATAATTCACTGTGTATTGGAGGAGACAAAGAGCCTCCCCTCAATCACACTGGTCAAAGGAAGTGTCCATCAAACTTCTGTGCCCAGGAGAAAGCAATGTAAATAAAAAGATACCATTACAACAACATGATTATGTTTACAGAGAATGTCTGAGAGCTAGTTACAAAAGAATGATAACATCCAGAACTGCAAGTCAGGGCAACAGTTTGGGATGCAGCTGGAGCCTGCTGGGAGAGGATGCTGCTGTCGTGGTCCACATAGGTATTGCTTACATTGACTTCAGGTGTCTGACAGGTTCTGCATTCCGTGTTCCCACTGACCTGGGGACCTGTCCGAAAAGTCCAAATCACTCATTTAAGACCCCACCTCTCCTGCCATTTCTCCAGATTGCTGCTGAGATTAATCCAGTCAGATGGTGTAAATACCTTCTGCTGGGCCCTCTGGTCTCCCCTGAGAAGCTCAGCAAGGAGAATTGAGATTTGTTGTTTTAAATTCAAATTATGAAGTATTTGAGCAAAGAATGCAATATGCAATTGAATAAATATTTGGCTTTTCATTGTTGAGGGAGGGGAGGATTTGCTGATGAATTAGTTATTCACACAATACTCTTTTTCCATCAGCATTCCCACTTGGTATTCTTGTTTGTTTTGTGCTTTGCAATACTCTGACATGAATTCAAAATTAAGAACAATTTTATGCTTAAAAACAAAATGACAGCTCAGTTAATACAGACTTTCAGCTGTGACGCTGGCTGGTGTGGGAGAGATAAAGGGCTGCTACACTGTTTCTAGAATGGGAATTTTTAGTACTGTAAATTTTGTGCTTTCTCACTTTGTTTATTTTTCCAGTATAACTGTTGGAAAATACACAGCAGCACGTATTTGGGGAAGAATCCCCACTTTCTATTAAAAAAAAAATCAAAACAAAATGAAAGAATCCAAACAAAACCAACAAAAAACACTGAAAACACCCAACCCCCTAAAATTTTGTGAAGATACGAAGATTAAATGCTGGTCATGACTCACGATGCTTAAGAACTGTCAGGTGCTTTGTAAAATGACTGATGGTGGATGTGTGCAAAGCTGTGAAGGGTGTATTCTGTTGTGCATTATGCCCTGTCAACACTGCAAGAATATCAAGGCCAGGAAGAATGGTATTACATACAGTGCCTCTAATAGCACCCCTTTTTGGGTTGTCAGCCTTTGTAACTACTGTTCTTATGAATCTATTAAGGGAGAGCATTTATTTCTGGAAATCAGGATAGCAGCTATTCAGCATGCATGGATTAGGTGTTTAGCCTTTTCCCAAGATGGATCAGGTTCAAGATAGTTTTCTCTTACTGGCATTTGCAAAATATGTTGACTCTTTCTGGCTTTAGCAAGTGTCATAGCAGATGTTGTTTAACTCTCTTAATTCAAGCAGGGATGTGTAGTCTAGTGTTTCTAGCTCAAATTGGGGGATGACTAAGAATTAAAAAATTCTGGTGTAGGGAATGCTATTAAGTAATCGTATTTTTCCTGTATAAATATGAACATCTGCATAGGGGGAGCAGGCAGCTGTAGCTGTTGTCTGCTGTTGCTCTTAGCAAAAGGGGAATAGTGATTGGAGATGTTGACTTTCACAATAGCAATTCTGGGTAACAACTTACTGTCATTTCTATGCCCATGTCTTTGTTTTCTTTCTGCTTGGAGCTGCCCACAGGGTGATGAGTTGAGTGGGGAAAGAAAGAGTCCTGTTGAAAATTGCTCGGTCTAACACACTGTAAAAAAAAAAAAAACACAAAAAAAAAATCCCTCTGGCTTAATGTGGACTGAACTTCCCATGAAAACTGTGCCTTAATGAGCTCAGAGCCCTCAGCCCTGCTTTGTCCCTGTCAGCAGGTGAGAAAGAGCTGGGGTCCCTGGCGCGGGTGCCCTGGCTGTGACCCAGGAGCTCGGGGCCCCGATTAGTTCAGCTCTTGTGCTTTCGGCAGGAATGAGAATGAGAAAACATCTTGTCTGGGGGCCTGCATGTATTCATGCTCCTCTGTGCTAGCGCTGGAAGAGGCATTTGTCCAGGAGCTGAGGAGAAAAGGCACAGATTTAGGTCTTGCCCAGAGCTGAGAGTGAATTGCTCTGAGCAGCTATCTCAGCGGAGTGTCCAAGATATGTATCATACGTGATGGTGATAACGATCTGAAAGCTGTTTGCAATTCAAAACCTGTACTGGGTTTCAGTTATTGGTTAATATTTTGTCAGCACTTTGTGACAATGACTCCTGCCTGTGTCCCAGTGTTGCTTGTGGTGCACTGAATAACTCAAAAGGGAAGCTGACGCTAAGCAGGAGACCATCTGTGTTGTTAATAGTGTAGTGTTATCACACTCAAAACTCAGCTTGTGTGATTGATAACATGATCACAGTAGGCTTGTTTCCTTTGTATTACAAAAAAAAAGTCAAGATACCAACTCCCCCAAACCAATCTGTATCCTTATCTCCCAACTTCCGAGCCCACAGGTCAATTTAATTTCATCGGAGATGGAATGGAAAAGATAGGGGATAGGTTTTGGTGACGTCCCTGCAGCTAGAGCAGAGATCCTAATTAACCTTCCAATAATACAAAGGCTGCAGGAAAAGCAACAGCACTTTGTAAAGCTAGGGAGGCCCCTCCGCGTGGGTATCCTGGCAGGCTAATTGGCAGCCCCAGAGCTGGGATCCAAGCAGAGATCCGAGCAGAGCATGCATTGCCTTCTCCCATCTGCTGCACTGGGGAGTGAAGGTAACTCGTGGTCCTGAGGGGGAAGGAAGGAAGGAAGATCGGAGCTAACGGGCTTGTGTGAGCAAAAGGAGCTACAGATGACAGGACCATGATTTTTGTCCTGGCATCCTGTTGCATAATTCGTGGTGCTATTCACCTGTAGGTGTGAAACCCTACAGCTGTGTTAATGCCACTGTTCTTAGTCTTTCTTGTTCAGTCTCAGCTCCTGTAGTGTGATAACAGACAGTGGGAACAAAGCTGTGTTTGCCAATAAATAGCAATTCTAAGATGGTTGTTTGCAGGGTCCAGGTCCTTCCTCAAGCTCAGTGAAAGGATATAGGAGCTTGACTGTGTTGGTACTATTGCATCCGGAGATACACCTATGGAAAACTTGTCTGTATTTTTCAAAAGGCAGTGAATGAGAGATACAGCAGCAGAATATGATGGGGAAGAGAGTTCTTCACTCTCTTTTTCTTTCTTAATCTTCCCCTGTGCCACATTTAAGAACAAACCAGCTCATTCTCGTGCTTTATTGTTCTAAAAATCCATCCTGACCTTTCTGATACTATTGTTAAGAATGAAGAGCTGTATTCTGATCTATTAAAGTGCTAATGATGCATTAGGAGTCATAAAACTGTATTAAGTGCATTAAATTTTGAGTAACTCCAGTAAAAGGCGCTGCAAGGGATGGCTAATCACTTTCCATTTATGAGTTGTCTTGGAAGTAAATGACAATATCCAGCTGAATCTGCCTGCTGAAATAGCCTAGAAGGAGATGGCATTGCCTTGCAGTGGAAGGTTGGCAATCCATGCTTGATTAATCTGCTCATACCAAAGTGGCATCACTCCATGCTTCCAGCAAGCTTGTAATAGATGAATGCATTAATGAGCCTCTGGGTAACTGAGAGGATGCTCGGGGGTCAGGGGGATACTGGGAAGGATAAACATTGCTGACTCGGTTTCTCTTTCTTATGTTACCTTTACATATTTTTTCCAAACTGTGCTTAAGTGATTCCATGTTAAAGTGAGAGTATTAAAGGGTCTGTCCTTGTAACTAGCAGTAGCAGAGCTATTTGTGTGGGTTTGACTGGCCGGGTTGCTTATGCCTTTTTGTTTCCCTGAACTTTCTCTACCTGAAAAATGTGATCTTCAGATATGAAAGACTGACTTTTGGTTAGCTGCTGCTAGACCATGCTGAGTCTTTGTACTTGGGATCAAATCTCCCTCGGGGATCAAGCCTCCCTTGGGGCCAGCCAAGTGATCCGCTGAGCCATTCTCATCTTTTGTGTGTATTCAATTACTGGTTGGTAGAAGTGTGTAGAGGCCTCTGAGGGCTGATGACAATTTGTGGTCCAGAAAGTTTGGAAAATTATTCTAGCTTTAAGGGAAACAGTTTCAGGAGGCCACTTAGCTCTTGCATGCTTGATTGTCTTTCATTCTCACTATCTGAATAGGTTTAGTAAAAAAGGAATTGCAGTTAAATTTAAGCACTTTTGCATTCAGGAATTAAATTTCTGTTTTTCTTTCTTGCAGTGGCTTAGTGACAATTGTCTTGCTAATGCATTTAAATTATACTCCTTAAAATTGTATTATCTGGTTTATTTTGTAGGAGGTCATCAGTTTCACAATATTGTATAAAACTGAAACCAAATCCTCCTGTCTGCAGCTGCAGTGTTAAATAGAGCATCATTGTCATGTGGTGAGCATGGCTGTCAAAACACTTCGGTCAAAGTGGGTAACATGAACAGTTCTTCTACATTAAATATTTATAGAAGAAAATGCAAACTCAGAAGGCTGCCAGCAGACAGACATTGCTTAAATACATTGTTGTGGTGGTGAGGGCATGAATCTTTGCACTGCAGCTTTAGGAAGAAGACAGCGAGCTGTTTCTCCTTGCTCACAGTCTCAACGGTATGCTTTTTCTGCATGTAAACATACAAGTTAAGGAACTGGAAATGTAAAACTTGAAAAGGAAAACAATAGCTCTACACAAATGATTTGCCTGCCAGCTTCCTCCAAAATGGTCTGTTCTGCTATGGCAGCCACAGAACAGTGCAGCACAAGCCTCTCTTGCACGCCTGGCCTTGAGGGCCAGCATGTCTTTATTTCAGGCCCTCTGGTGCAAACAGGTGGTGAACTACAAGTGGCGAGATGCTGAGGAGAAAACCATGTAATTAAATCTGGCAGTGTAGTATAATAAATCTCCCTTGTATTCTTTAGCTTTCTAGACGCCTTTCGAGCAACACACAATGGCTGTGATTAATGGCTGTTGTATTGTCTTAAATAATAAGCTTGAGCCTTTGGATAGGTGACATAATTTAGCCGTAATGAGCATCAGCGTCATGTGTTTGATCTCAATGCTTTGAATTTCAGTGTCGTTGTTGCCATGTCCTTGAGAGATTGTTTTATGCTGAAGAAAAAACAGTAAAGGAGGGGGATGGGAAGCAATTTCTATGAGAGTGTGAAGAATCCACCCAAACTGTTGCTCTGAGGACATTGACTTTTTTGTTGTCTCTCGTTTTTAGACATGTGAGATGAAAGTGATTGAATTGTTCATAAACTGGACCCACTGTTATTTGGACAGATTTTTTCTTTGATAAAAATATTCCTTGCTGGGAGGTATTTCATGACAGTACCAGTGATGGGTGTTTCCTTTTGTGTGTCAAGATACACCAAGTAGCCATAGCAGGGAAAAGGCTTTTCGATCCTTTCCACACCATCGCCTCGTCCATCATCACCTCAGCAGGCTTCTCTGTTGTTTTCTTCCTTGACTGAAGGCAGCAGTTCTTTGATATGAGCTCCTCTTTCTTCACATTGCCAGAGTTCACTGACAGACGAGAAAAAACATTATATTCTCTTCCCTGCAGTACCTGTGAAGAGCTTTCCCCGTCTCTGTGCTGTGTATCTGCACAGCACTTCTGCAGAGCTGGGAAGAGAGGGCTGAGAAACTACAAAGCACATCAGACCTAATTATTCAGCCAGCATAAGGGCCTTTCTTTCCTGCTCGGGATATTTGCTTTTGCCTGTGTGGATGGTTTGACTGACAGGGTGTGCTGATTCCACAGCCATTGCGCTGTGCCACAGAAATGCTCCAGCCCCCCATCCATCCTCCTTCAGGCAGCCTGGCCCAAGCGGGCAGCCCTCATGGCTGGGCTTGTCACTGGAGGGTCAACGCACACTCTCCCTTTGTCATTATTCTTGTGGGCATGGTGGGGAAAGGGATTTAAAATCCCTCGCCCTTTCCTATTAAGTCTGACTCATTTTGTCTGGTTTACCGTTGTGGTAGAAAGAAACATAATGGATTTGTTAGGGTCAGTGCTTTACAATGTGACGGTTGACTTTGATGGGCAATAGGGCCTAGTTTGCCACTCCAGACAAAGGATTTGTAGGTCTTGCAGGCTGCCATCTGTTTCTAAAAGCAAGTTTTTGTGGAGAAATGATGCAGCTTGCATGCTGAAAAAGTTGGGGTCTTTTTCTTGAGAGCTGCTGTGCCTTTATATTTGAGCTTTTAATTTCAAAAGTAAACACGGTTTATTAATAGCAGGACTCCCTTTTGCCCTCTCTTAGGCAAGCTGAATATCCAAGTGATGTGTTGATGTCTTCTAAAATATTTGTATTTTAGAATGCACACACTGATCCCCAGAGTGGGTTCTGTTCTTAACCCCCACCCAAGCTCTCTGAAATGCAACATCTGTCTGCATTCAGGTTGTTTGCCGTTATTGTGCTGCATAAGCATATAAGACACAGATTGGAGAAGAAATAATATTCAGCATTCATTTGATTTTTCACTTGTGCTGAAATTTTGTCTTGTGCTTTCTTAAAAACAACAGAAAAAAACATTGATCGTACTCTGCCCCTATAATCCAGACTGGAAAGTCCTGCTTTCCTGCAGTGAATCTGCTGCAGAGTCTCTTAAATAAAGTGGCCAGCTGACCTGTAGGGCTTAGACATGCTGACAAGTACGGTCTGTTTATGTGCAGTGTGTTAACCTGACTGTTAATGGATTGTTTCTATGTATAACTACTGGAGGAAGCACAAAGCTGCACAATCCAGGTCTGGAGGGCAGGAAGATGTCCTGCTGCAGGACATAACACAAATAATGAGTTAAGCCTCTGCAGTTTTCTTCTTTCCAGCTGCAGATGAACAGGACCTTCAGCACTGATAAAGAGATTCTGGCTTGCAGTCTGGTCCTGCCCATTTATTTAGCCCATTACCCTCCCGATGCAGTCCTTCCTCACACTCTTACAGTGCATTTTTCTTTTTTATTAAGGGGAGTGAGTGACTGGTGTGGGTGCTGTAGCTGTGCAGGTACACAGGAGCATCACTAAAATGGGGCTGAAAGTGCAGTGTTGTGACAAGTGAGTTAACATGCTGCTGCTGAATGTCACATTAAGTCTGTGGTGGCAGTCGGAGGAAACTGGCACCCTCCCCTTGCCCCTAAACACAGCAGCCCAAGGCCTTCCTCTGCGGGCATCCTGAGCATCTCGTCAGTCTCCTGCAAACCAGTGTTTGCCAGCCACTGGCAGAAAGCTGGCAGGCTGCACCAGGACTCATGCTCTCATTGCCCAAGTGCCGTGTTTCTGGCATGTTTCTGGCTGTTCCTGGAATTAAGCTCCCCTCCAAACTTGCTCCCAGCCCTGGCAAGCGGCTTGGTGCAGGCGGCTGGCGAGGGAGAGGGGCCTTGCTGGCTCCCCTGGCCTGCCCTGCTGGGCAGAAGGAAACACGGCCAGCAGCTGGCGGGCAGCGCGAGCAGCTCTGCTTCCCTGCCCTGGCTGCCCTCACGGCGCTGCGCCTCAGCCAGGCAGCGGGCAAAAGAGGAACTTTTTTTTTTTTTGAGGGAATTAAAGGAATAAAATTACTGCCTTTGATGTGGTGGCCTGGTTCTGTACTGAGCTTTCTGCCACGGGAGTTGATAGCCTGCTCCTCTGCCAGATTTTCCTCAGAAGGCTGGAAAACAATGCTGATAAATACCTGAGGCCTGGAGAAGTGGCATTTCTGGTCAAGGGACAAATTTAAATGCAGGTGTACCCACCTCTCATATGAAGAGCTGATACATAGTAGGCAGTCTAAGCACAGGCTGCTTTTACTGATTCAGGCTCCTAAGTGCTCTACCTGGCCATTTTGTGGAGTTTAAATAGTTTGCCAGGGAAGGACTTGTCAGGTCCTGCCATGTAATCTAGACAGCTTGGGATAGTTGATGCTGGTGAGTTTGTTTGGAGACCTGTTGGTGGTTCAACCATCAAATATCTGTCCCAGGTGTGAGCCCATCCAGCTACTTCTAAACTCATTTCAAGTAGCAGAAAAACTTTGTCTCCCTTTTTAGGTGCAGCATTGCTGTGGTGTCAAGTCCTAACACCTATATGGGACCCTTGAAAATATGGTTGAGGAAGCTCATAATTTCCATGCAGTTAATTTTAAATTTCTGAAGCTGAGACTGTGTTGACTGTACAGGGTGACACAAGAAACTTCACAGAAGTGCAGTCATTAACTTAAGAGGATCCGATAAAAATTGAAAGCGTTTTGTTTAAGAAAAGTTTGCATCAAGTACTTCTAGGTAGCTGTGTTATCATTGTATCTAAAATGAGTATTGAGTTTGAGAAGCCAATGTTCTTTATGACCTCTTTGTAGACTCCAGGTTTTTGGCACCTTTGAAGCTATAAAATTTATTGAAGTGGTAGGTGTATGATGCTCAGTATCTTTTCTTTTTTGTGTAGTCTGTATCTTCTACACCATAAAAAGAAGAAAAATAAAAAGATAAAAGAGGGGGAATGGCAGGGGGTAAACTACTGAAGAGTGAGGTCAAAAATGGTGGAATCATCATTTGTAGAAACAGCAGTTGATTTAGTCAGTTTAGCCAAAGAATCCTTGGCTCTATCAGAGGAGAACTTCTTCTGCTGTACTTAATTGAATTTGCCAAGCTGGAACAAGCCCTGGCATAGCAGTTTCAACCCCTGCCTTTGCTAGTCAGCAGCATTCAGAGCTGCAGAGAAGTGATGAAAAATGCTGAGCAAATGCTGTGTGAACTGGAAAGTCAGCACTGAAATGCCTTCTTGACCTGGTGGTGATGGTGGGTCACTTCCTTCTTCGGAGTCAATTTGGGACGTTTGGCACATGTCCAACACTCAAAAATGAGTTGTGTTCTGCAGGGATTTTCATCCTTGCAGAGGTCTGTGGGAGCGCTCGGGGCTATCCGGTCGGGCGCTGCGCAAGCTGTGCTCTGGAGAATGCGTCGGATCTGATCAAGCTTCCTCTGGAGAAGGAAAACTCAGATTAGTTGGGAGCTGCAAGAGGAAGCTAGGAGTTTTCACATCCCATTACGTAGGAGCATTATTTTTGTCTGGAAGAATAAGAGTTACAGTGAAGGAGCCTAAACCCTAAATTTTAGTCCTGGTGTGGCATTGACTGTAGGAGATGAGGAGCTTTATGTTCTGTCATTCTGCAGTGTGCTGGACAAAATGTGTTATTTGTACAGGCGATGAAAGCGTTGGCTATGAAAGCTGCAGACATTTACACGTACAGTTGGATGGTTCTGACCAGTTCAGTGATGAGTGGTTTCAGCCTGCCTAGTGACATAGTGGGGAACTAACATCCTACCAAATTAGTTGTTACTTTAATTGGGAAGGAGAGGAGTGGTGTGCAAATGAATGCCTTTCATTGGCGTTCATTTGGAGCTGTGGATGTAGGAGCTGCTGTTTTTGTTTGATAAACTTGATAAACCTCATCTGCTGCAACAGTGATTTCAATTGGAGGAAGATAAATTGAGGTGGAGAAGGAAATTGGAGGGCACAGGCTCAAGCCTGAGCAGGAGGGTTGTTTTAATAACCTTGTCAAAGCCATGTTGCTTTGGTTCGGGATAAATGCCAATTCTTCAAAGGTCTTAAGGTGAAAAAAGCAGAGACTTCAAGTTGTTCAGGTATATTTGAATAGAATATTTGAATATATTTGAGATGCCTCTGAAAAGCAAGCCAAGTTTCAACCAGCCACGACAGAAGGCTATGTAACTTCCTTGAGAAAACAGGAAGGTTCTCTGCTGGCTTTGTATTCCCAGTCCTGGAAGGGGAGCTTTCTGTTGTGCTATCCAAAATGCTGGTTAGTAAGATTTCGTGACAAAAAAGGAGGAATTCAATGCAGTAGGAGGAAGAGTGATGTAGGAGGAAGAGTGATGTAGTTTATCTGTGGACATGGGTGTGCCTCTGTGGGCGTGTGAGATTCCTGCCCTGGATTAAGGGCGACAGTGTGTGCTTCTGTTGGACCCAGAGGAAATGACTTTCAAGTGCATTGAATAGTGTTGGGGGTGTGTGTGTGAAGAATAGAAGGCAATGAAGAGAAGTCTTTTTCTAACTTGAGTTTCATTTTCATTTGATGCACTGCATTAAAATAGCCCAGACACAAAGCTTGAAGTTAAAATGCACACTAAAACTGGAATACAGACTACTGTTTGGAAAAGCTAAATTGCACAAATTTGTAGAGAATGAGAAGTCTAACCTAAGAAATCAGCAAAAACAGTAAGAGACCTGATAGCTTTTCTAGGTTATAAGGCAAAAAAGATTCTCAAACAGAAGTGATGAGTTGGGAATGCTGAAAATCAAAGCAAAGGTGCACAATGCACAATTTTTTTGTGGTAGATGACAACAATTCTAATGCTTGTTGAAGAGCCTAATTATTCCATAAATCCTAATGTTCCACCAGGAGTGATCTGAATCTCTCCAAACTTTTCACTTATGCTGACAGGAGAAATCTTGACATCTTGTTCACTCACTCTGTCCTTTCTCTTGTTCATTCACTCAGAAAGTTGTAGAAGAGTGAAACAAGAAATCAGGCTTTTTTTCTGTGTGTGTGTGTGTGTCTGTGCACGTTCATGATAAGTCAAGATAATGTTCTTAACTTCCTTAAGGCTCTGAATATAAAATCCATATTTCAAAATCTATGAGGTAAGAAGCAAAAAGGCATAAATGGAAGTGCTTTCAATAAATGTTTCTAAGAGGATTTGTTGAGATAGATGACATATAGGGATTACCTCATATATATATATATATATATATATTTGTACTACAAGATGAACTAATGTTAAAACTCTAACAGGCAAAATCACTGTATTTTTTAAATGGGTACAACATTTACATTTTTCTTGTGATACGGCTCTGACATGCAGTCATTTCCACAAGCTTATCCAGAAAGCTGTGGAAGCGTGAGCTCAGTTACATCCACATTCACTAAAATGTTCCGTGGTATTAGAAGCAGCTAATGGCTGACAGCAGTCTTTTTTCCTTTCCCTTTGAAGCTTTCAAACAGGCAGCATGTCATCAGCCAAGGTGTTGGTTTTCAGGGCTGCATCCTCTTTGTCCCACGTAGTTCTCCTAGGTGAAGTTCTGAAACAGGCTGCAGAAGTTGTCGTGCTGTTGGAGCACTGAGTGAGGACTGAGTTGACCATTTCAGGGCAGTGGTGGTGGTTACTGCAGCTCTGACAAAGCATTGGCTGCAGGAACAGGAGAGATGCAACTGTTCATGGCAGATTTTTAGGGAGATCTGTAGCTTAGATGCACTTAAATGCACAAAAAGACTTAACCAAACGATCATGCTAAAAATCCCATTGGGATCATGGAACAGATTTTGACAGTTTTCAAAGTCTTAAGTCCATTCGGTGTCTGAAATTCTTTCCTTCAAAAACAATTTTCAAAAGAAGTTTTCTTATCCTCCAATCTTTGGCTATTATATTGGAGTATTAACAAAACGGAGAGAGTTATCTCAGGATCTCTAAGCCTATTTTGCAAGGAGGAGTGTGGTGGAAGAGGCCTCTAAGGACTTGCTCAGACAGTAGATACCCTTCAGAAGAGCCCTCTGCTCTGGGAGCTTCATCTTTCTTCACAATACTTAACCTGTACAGTAGGAAAAAGGTCTTGCCATTCTCTTTGCCTTCTATCTTATCTTTCTACATCTCCAAAGAAAAGTAGTTTTCTTTTTGAAACATACCAATTTAATGTAAGACAGCTAATCATAGTTGGGACGAAATGTTGTATTACTGGGTTAAATTTTGTTGGAAGGCTGAATTAAAAACGAGGATGTCTCACTTGGGCAAACACACGTGTTTATTAAGTAGCTTCAGATGCTGTTGTGTGCTGCATATCAATGTCTGTCTAGATTGCCAAAGGGTCAGCCTAATGCCGGAGATGATTCAGAGTGCTTTCTATTACCCAGAAATGGGTGGCTAACTCTTACATGGCAATTCCAGTCCTGGTTGTGTGCACTGTCCATCTTGTCTAAGAGCTGGTATATGCTGTTGCTGTGGAGTATGAGTCATGGACAGTGTTATGAAATAATTCTCCTGCAGGGAACACATCTTCATGGTTACCCTTTGGAAAAGTTGATTTACATACTGAAATAATAGGGAACTTGTGTGTGTGCACATTCATCCTTCTGCTGTGCCTGTGACAGGCAGACATGGGCAATGGACAGTCAGCTTTTCATTCTCTGCTGATATCACAGTGAGTTTTTGTTTTGCTGTCTTCTGTGCACCCAGAGTTCTTCTCCTCGTGATCATCCCCAGCATGTGAAATAATTCAGGTGATGCCTTTGTTCAATTTGTTTGCTGGATGGAATTTATTTCCATCACTGTATTACCTCTCTATTGCAACTTGTAACCTTATTTTGGTAGGTAATTTAGTCAGTTGTAGGAGTGAGGAAAACAACATAGCTAGTGATGATATTTTTGGAAGTGAGAGAGAGGATTGCTTCCTTGAGGCTGCCAGGTTGACTTTCTGCAGATTGTACCAATGCAGGCAGATTTGTCATTTTTAAAGAATATGTTTACTGTTCTTTTACACAATATTAGGAATATTATTACTCCTTCCAGCTCAGGAAGATGCTGGACCTCTCCATTAGTCTAAGAAACTGTTGCAACAGTGCATGCATTGCCCCAAAAGGGAGTTGGTACACCCTGTCCTCTTGGAAGCTTGTCTCAAATGGTACAGCAGCCTCACAGTGCATGCTCAACAAGCCATGGTCCTTCAAACAGAGGCAAGAATATGAAGAAATAAAATATTATACAGAGTGAAGCTTAGTGCAATCATTGCATTAAACAGAACTGCCGTCCTCCACAAAACTGGTTGAAACAAAGTTATGGACTCATCAATATGGCTTTCATTCATTTCCAAATGATTCCATCAATACTTTGCTCTTTGATGCATTCATTTTATCCAGTTCATTTGTTATGCAGCTATTACTTCTCACCAGACAGTTTCAGTCCTTCACAGGAAGCAACTTGGTATGACAAAGCTCAGTTTTTGTAAGTGTTTTTTGCTCACTGCAGGTCTGCCAAAAAAGTGTACATGTGCTTGTTTATAGACCTCAAGTTTGGGCTTGCATATAGAAAATTCCCCAGAATCCTTATAGGAAGAGCAAAAAGAGCCTCTAGCTTCCATTTTAATTTGTGGCCTTGTGTTGTGTTTGGCTGAGGGTTCAGCAGATCTTCCCCTCTGAGCACCCGGGGAAACAATGGCAGAGGCTGACAGAGGTTTGGGAGGGCTCCCCTCCAGGGTCCTGTTCCCAGGCTGCATGTCCTTCCCTGCCCTTCCCTTCTCCTTTCTAGGCAGTATCCCAAGCAAGCATTGGATTCCCAATTCCTCAAGAGGAATAGTGATACTAAAACGCGGCCTTCTCTTCAGAATTGGTGCATGGTATCTGTGGGGTTGAGGAAGTAGAAAGTCTTCTTGCCAAAACTCTCCTCACAAAGGGGATATGAAGTACTTTGACTATTTAAGCAAAGTTTAAGTTGTCCCACTGTCTATGATGGTTGCCTGCATCAAGTCTCTTGGGGAAGAGGAGAAGGTGGGTGGGCAATCTCTTTGGAAGTTGTGTGAGCACACGGCGTGGCCAGCACTGGATGCTGTGTATGATTTCTGAGTAGCAGCTCCCGGCCCGGTTGTCACTGATGAGAAGATCAAATATCCTTACAGGGTAAAACACAACTGGATGTATCTTTTCAGTGTCATCCTGTAATTAATTTTTCCAGGGCTTCAGTTTACAAGGACAAACCTTTCAGTTGTATGGCAAGGCCAGTCGTAGCTCTGAGGGGCTGCGTGAAAGGAGTGCATTCTTCTAGGGCAGGAGACACCTCACTGCTTTGCTGTGTCTTGCAGAACTGCAGCATCTGGCTGAATGAAAGGCCTTTGCAGGTTGTATGAAGTGTTTGGTAGGGCATGGCACAAGGTAATGCAGCACATTGTGAAAGATTAATGTAGAACTTAAAATCTTGCTTTAAAAACTTGTTAAACTTTAATTATAACAAACACGGTGAACCACCACATTAAAATGTTAGAACTTGATGTTCAGTGTGCGAGTTCAAGCAAGCGAAGATCATCCTGAAATATGCATGGGAACAGGATTTCCCCTGCACTTCCTCTTCAGAACTGTAGGGAGGAAGCATCAGAAAATGAAGTGTGACATCAGCAGTGCCAGCTACAGGAATCCACATGGATTTAAGTCAGTAGGTTCCTATCTATAAAAGAGCTTGCCCCAGGAAGTAAAAAGCAATTGTTTATCACCTTCTTAATGGGGTTGATAAATCTCTGAGACCTAAGGAAAGCTGCAGAGCACAAGAGGAACCTTAATTATGTAATGCAGCTACAGGTTCAATATGAGACTGAAATCCCTGTCTGTACTTCCAGGATTTGTCCCCATGTTTTATTCAGTTGAGGATCAGGCCAGGTAGTTCACCTGACAATGTTGTTGGGTTCATCCCAGTCAGGTGAGGGATGTCACCAGGGAACTGTGGAGTTACAGTCACCTTACAGGTCTCGTCTGTGGCCATTTTACAAGCTTTCTGGCTTGGCCAGGCATTGATTTTTTCCTTTACTAAAGTGGTGTCAATGGCATGGCATCATTTGAAGTACTGCATAATCCTTAATGAAGGACTGTGAGAAGTGATTGACTTGGCAATGCTTTGGGTGCTCCATATGGAGAACTCAGGCACTGTTCATACATCTCTAAGAGGGCCTCTTGTTCTTTGGTTGCAGGATTTGTTCAATAATTAATAACTTTTTAGAAAAATAATAAAATGTCCCTAGCTTATCACAGGAATGGCTGTTCCAAAGCAGTGAAGAGCCTCGGGCTCTTCATGTGCAGGTTTGTCTCATGGTAGGAGTTGCCATGGTATAAATTATAAAAGCAGCATCTTTTATAAGTGTTATAAACTTGAATAGCAGCATATTATTGGTCTGCCTGTGTGTGTGTGGAAAAGTGGGAGGGAGGAAAGAAATGAGCAGTAGCCTCCTAAGAGGGAGTTGCTGGCTACACATTTGGAAAACCCCACAATTACTCCTTCATAAGCCACCTTTTGGTAAGGTAGCTATGGGAACCTTCTTTCAAAAAGAAATAACTAAATATTTTTCATCATCCCACATTTCAGGTTGGTTTTCATTTATTTCATTCTTGGCTTCCTTTCTTCTGTGTCCTAGCAGTTTTCTTTTGCAAGTTCGGGGCCTCAAGTTCTAGAGAGAATGTCTGTCTTTCGTTTTCATTTTTTGAATCAGTGCACATTGAAATCCTTTTTCCCTTTAAATGAAAATTTCCACTCTTCAGAAATTTAAAACTTCTTTTGCCTGTGAACCCAGAGACAGTTTCTCTGAACTGTTTAAAGCTGGTGTTGCTTGCTTCCTTTTCTTCATATCCTCCCCATCCTCCAGGTGTCTTTTTAACTGAAGAGGCTGCAAACACCTCCAAGGCATCACCAGCCTACCATGCACCCCACTGGAGCTTGTGGAGATTTTTATACTGTAATTAACTTGCAGATGTTTAACATGAACATTCTGTGGATCTGAACTTAGCATAATTTACTATCTGCAAATAAAAGAAGGACAGGGCTTTGCCATAATAATGAGACTTGTTAACCAAAAGAAATATGAAAACCTGGAACAGGGATGTCCGAGTTTTTTTTTGTGGCACTTGTAACAAAGTGAATTGACTCAGCTGCACAGGTGTTTAGAACAAAGACACAGGAAATAGAAAACTTTGATTTCTATCTTATAATGAAGCCAAAATTAACTACAAGCACAGCTTGTGGTGCCTATTTATAGCCAGTACAAACCTTCTTGACAGAACACCTGTATCTCCTGACAACAGTCCAGCCAGTGAAGGCTGCTGGCTCTGGCTTAGATGTGAAGAATTCCTAGTGACATGAGCCTATGTTTTATTCAGTTTCTCTGATGCTGCAAAGATCATAATTCTAAAGCTCTGATTAGAGGTGACTAATATTATACAAGAGAACATGAAAGTGCTGGGGTTTTTCCACATTATTCACCACATCAGCTGTACTTTTGCAGGGACCCGTGGGGTCCCAAGCACTCCTGAAAATTTGATTGCTACAGGGAATGAAGTCTCAGCATGAGTTAAAAGTGAATGTGTTCAAGACAGACTGAAGAGTGTGTTTGAGCAGTAGCAATAGATATAAATTTGTAAACGGGCCAGTGAAATGGTAGTGATTAAAGTTCTAAGAAGAAGAATATGGATGTGTCTGATCCTTGCTAAATACTTGACAAGAGATGCTAAGGCAGCCCTAGAACAGAATATTCATCTCTTCCTGCCTCTTCCCCAGCTAAAGCCTGTGCAGAAGAAGCATGGATGAGAAATTAAGAAGATGACAGCTACTGTAAGGATAGTAAATCCTGTTCCCTAAAATGAAGCTTCAGTACCCATCTACGTACATTTTATATTCTGCTTCATCTCTGATGTGGTCTTGCAGGATCCCATAATTTTTGTAACTGCTTGAAAAATGTCGATACTCTTTCAGAATTAAGGCAGCAAATTATACAGATAAGTACCAAAAGATTATTTACTTTTTCTTTAGATCATGGACATAATAATCACTTAAAAGTTACCGTATTCACTAACTTACAAAAATGCACATTATGCTGTCCCATAATATACAGGCCTGTCCCTTGTAGTGACTACAACATGAACATGTTCCCATCTGGTTTTTTGCTCAGTTGTTTATTGTAATTCAGTGTTTTAAACAGCTGTTGCTGAATAATTGAATGTGTCTCCAACTCTATTTTCAGGTGAGTCTTACTGCTAATGTGTGAAAAGTAACAGATGCTTTAGGGTGGTGGCTATCTTGAGTTCTTTAGGTGAAAGGTGTAAATGCATACATACCAGGTAGACCTTTCTTATTCATAATTTATTTATTTCATTTGCTCCTTATTGTTCCCTATAACATCCCTATCTACTTGGGCTATGCATTTGTTTGGCTTGGTTCCTGTGGCTTTCTTTTAAGATAGCTGCTTTCTGTTCTTTCTTATTTCCTGAGGGATAGATGATGTGCCAGAACTGTGTCATTTTTTACTTTGAAAGACTAAGTCAAATTTAGAATATTAAATTCACATTTTTGGGTGAATGTTGCAGTGAAGTTGTCATTTTACTGAGGACTGTCATTGTTCATCCAGTCTTGCTATGGTCTGTTACACAAAACAACAGCTACAGGAAACATATGGTGTCGGTTTTAGTGTGTTAAACAATTCGTGATTTGTATTCTTAACCTGTTTATTGAGCCTGATTTTTAGTAACCTCCATCAGTAGGGTTGGTTTGTTCTCTTTATTGGTGGGGCACTGCGTCTGTTTACAACACAGATGTCTGTCTCCTGCAATAGAAATTGAGCTTTTTATAGAGCCGTTTCAATGTTTTTAATATTCAAGCCCACTGCAGTCTCATAACTTAACCTACCAGCTGAAGTGAAGGCTTTCAAATGAGACTCTTCACTGCTGTTCCTATGGTTACACTGGAAGAGAAACCTGCTAAATGGGAGCCAGAAGGGCAGAGAAAATCTTCTAGTAGCAGTTGCTGTCATTATTGCAAGTTTATAATTTCTAACTTGTTTTCATTTTCTGTGCAGTATTTTCTTTTTAAGAGGAAGTGTATCCTTCTGAGGATTAGTGGCTGGTTCTGTTGGAAAACAGTAGATAAAGATGATGGAGACACACTCCCAGTAAACAGGTTTTTGTTTTGCTTGCAAGAGGATTTGTATTTTTTCCCTCTATCAGTTAACCTAAATTGCAAAGTGCTCTTTGTGTGCAATTCTGAGAGACAGTTCCTGTGTTATCAGTAGGTGACTTGCATGGGAACTATGAACCAGCATCAATGCACACCTTCCTATCAGATGGTGGGAGTAATAAGTGGTATGTTAACTGCTATTGTGTGGAAATAATACATATTTAAAGCAAACAGCCATCAGTTCCTTGAGTGCTGGAACAAATGGAGCCCAGGTCTCCTGTGGATTTGCCTTGTGCATGATTGATTTTTGCCATCTGAGAGCGAGCACAAGCATTTCCTCGCAGCTGGGGCATTTTGTGGGGTTTCCCTTGTGCTGCATCTCCTGGGGGAAAGCACACGTGGTGGGAGCTATGGTGTCTTCCTCCCTCTGTCATTCCCACCCTACAGCCACCTTTGGGTTGTAGCAGAGCAGTCTCCCCAGTTTCCCTCTCTGTTCAAAAGCTTTGCCTGGGTGAAAACATCCCCAAGCCCTGTGGCATGAGTGCAGGCAAGTCAGCTTTTGTATTGCAAAAAAACCAGGATAATTTAGACATCCATCTAAATAACAGTTGAGGACATGTTAAACCAGAGCAGTGTTCATTCCAGCTTCTCTCTGGATGCCTGAGTTTGCCTTGCTTTTTGCATTATTGTAAAGGGTGGATAGAAGATCACTGCAAGCAAGGAACAAAAAAAAAAAAATCTGGTGATATCCACGTATTTCAAGCTTTCCTGCTGTCTTGTAATACTGTTTGTAACTCAGGTCATGTGTGAGTAAAGAAATATGGGGTTGCAATAGAGATTGTTTAGGAGGGGCTGAAGGGAAACCAGCAGGACTACAAAGTGGGAATTGGGTCTCTGCTTCCTGTTCTGAGTAATTTCAAGCTGTATGTCATTGTATGGTGCATACTGAGGCTATCCGTGCTTCTGTATCAGTGGTAAAGTGTCAGGAATACCTGGGGCCATGGGGTTAGGAATAGCAACAAGATGTTGGGGTATTTGGAGGGAAAGCAGCAAAGCAACAAACTGTAGCAATGTACACCTACATGTCAATCAGGGTTTGTGATCCATTAATTGCTATTCGTTGTGGACTCTGCCCTTTGAGTCAGCAGCTTGGCTCTGGCCTGTGTTACTGCCTGGCACCAGGGCTGGGGTTCTCTCACCCCCTGTTCTGCTGCTGCCAGAGAGACAGCCTGGCTGGGTCCTGCCAGGGACAACCACCTCAGAGCTGCACTGTTTTCTCCAGAACATCCAGAGGATGCAGGGTTTGGTATAGTGATGGTGCTCTCATGCTGTCATTTCTGGAATAGCTGCCCTGAAGAAAGACAATGTCTTATGTCCAGCACTTGGCCTAAACCTTTCCTATTGGGAAGCAGCTTGAGGTCAACATAAAACATATTTTATTTTAAATTTATTTTATGAAGTAAATCCCAAGGTTGAAATGTAGTTGTGAAGTTGAGAAAAACAGGTGAACAGGGATGAAAGGAAAACTAGAGCTGTGCTTTCTTGGACACCTTCTGCTAGCCAAACATCTGACTGTACCTCCCTACTTTGGGGATCCTCATGTTTCTCTAACCCCCCATCTCCCAAGAGCCAGCCAGCCGTGTGCTGCTCTGATACCTGGCTAAGCCTTATGTCCTAAGGGGCTGATGGCAAATCACTAGAGCTTTCCATATCAAATCTTTTAAATCTACATGAGGTGTAACAGTGATCAATGCACCTTGCATGCTCTGGGGCTTCACTCAAGACCAGCAGTGACTTAGCTTGGTCACAGGGAACAGTGTAGCCAAGGGATTACCACAAACTCACTCTTCCCTGAAGGGTGATGGGTCAGTGAATGCACTGCTTGTCCTGTGCTGGATCTGAGACTTCTGCTAAGCTTCATCTGTAGTAATGTTTTAGCAGAAGTGACTTGCCAGCACCTGTGCAGTAAATAACTCTGCCATGGTAAATTTACTGAGCTGTTTATTGATGGTTGCTGACTGCTAAGAGACTGGCCTTTCTGCCCTGTCTGCTACTTTCAGGGAAGTGAAACTACTGTTCCAGAAACTCGTGGTTTATTGGTGCTCATCTTGAGATGCTTAAAATCTCCAGTCTTTGATATGGTTATATTTATGTAGACACAGCGAGTCTTGGAGATAAAATGGGGAACTTGAGAAAGACTGTTAACTGCATGAATAAATTCTGAATTTAAAATTAGTAACGCTTCTCTCTTGTCAATACATAGACATATAAAACTTCACCTTGTACCTCCCCTCCCCTTCTGTGTCTGTTTTTTCTTTTTTTTCTTTTCAGCATCATCAGTAAGACTGGCTTTTGCTTTTCCCTCTGTGCAAAAGATGTCTATGATTAACTGATAAGGAAAAGGTGTTTAGATTATGACCTGAGGCTGTTTACTGCAGGGCCAGGTCCTTCTGCACAGAGTTCCCCAAATGGCTTTAAATGCAAAGTTCCTTTGGTCTATGCCACTTTTTGTTGTTGTTTTGGTTTTTTTTTTTAAATAAAAGATGGCATATTACTCTTTTGGAGTGTTGTAGGTGACGTATGAAGTAAACCTAAAATAAGGAATATCTTTCTTTAGATGTCTGTAGTTGCTGGGATCTCCTTTGATGGCTGGACACAGCACATAAGAGATACCACACAGAGCCCTCTGTTATTTAAGGGCTGGTTTGGAGGATTCCAATGCATGAGAAGCTGGGCAGGGAGCAGACCCTAAGCATGTTCTGGACTGCCTGAAAATACAGCTGGGTGATGGTTGAGATTCTTCTTGCATGTCTTCTTTCAGTGTATTAATGGTACATTTATTTCATTGTGGAGCAAGCCATTTTTGGTTGATATCACCTCTTTTGGGAAGCGGGAGAGGGAAATTTAGATGCAGTCTCTCCTCACTCCAGCAAGCAAAAAATTGAACACATTTTTCATGCCTGAAGGCAAGTGTTCTACCTCTTAGGTTGTGTTAGAGCAGCCCCTTGCTATTCCCTTAGAAAGAATTTTGGCCCCAGCCAGCAACTCAGCCCCACGCAGCTGCTCGCTCACTTCCCCCAGTGGGATAGGGGAGAAAATTGGAAGAGTAGAAATGAGAAAATGTGGGCTGAGATAGACAGTGTAATGGGAAAACTAAAAACAGCATGTGCAAGCAAAGCCAAAAAAAAGGGAATTCATTCACCACTTCCCGTGGGCAGGCAGGTGTTCAGCCATTCCCAGGACAGCAGGGCTCCATCACACTTAGCAGTGACTTGAGAAGTCAAATCCAAGCCATAGCTTGCTACTGTGAAGAAAATTAACTCTACTCCAGCCAAAACCAGCACAAAGCTGTAGCTGCATTTTGTGAGTGCAAAACCCTTGAAACTTGTTTGCTTGCTGGATCAGGCTGTGCAGGGACTGGAAATCAGGGATAAGTGGTGCCTCAGCTGTAGCTGACATGGGCTGGAGCCTTGTTTCTGGTGGCTGGGGGAGGAAGTGTGATGGGAAGGAGCATCCTGCAGAGCTGAGATGCCCAGGCCAAAGGAGGAGTTACTTAACAAATCCATAAACCCCTAATTAGTGAGCAGCCAACCCTGCAAATGCCAAAAACCAGGGTTTTCTTATATATAGAAGGAAAATCCTATGGTGCCGTATCCACTCTTGGACATGGGTTTAAAGACTTTTCAAAGACCAGAGAGCTCAGCAGTGTTGCTTTTCCATTAAATCCATTTTGTAAAAGCCTGAGTAATGCCAGCCTTGCTGACAATAAGTTTGTGAAAGCAGTTCATGTGCAGCTTTTACCTCTGTGCATGTGCTACCTCTGAGATGATGGTGGATTCTGTAATTCATGTCAGGAGAGCTGTGTGTTGTTCTGCAAACAGCGGTGATATTCCAAATCAAATCAAGAGACCTCTCCTGAACAGGAAACCTTCCTAACAGGATACCCCTCTGCATTTTAAAAACAAGGGCAGTGTGGGGATATGGGGGCTTATGAAGGCTGGAGGAGAAAGAGATGGGAAAAAATATGCTCCAGATATGCACTGATTGTCTCTCTGGCTCTGAAGAAAAATCTGGGGGCATTCTGCTTGTAATCTTACCCCACAAAATACTTTATTTTTAAAACTCCAGCTCTTCCCTGGTTTGGGGGTTTTGCTTAACACAAAGCTTATGCTTCCCATGTCTTCTTTGAGCCCAAGTGATGGGGCCTGACCAAGTTCCATCTCACACCTTCAGAACCAGGTTGGCATTGCTGGCTTTTAGGATTTGCTCTGTCCTTCTGTTTCATGCTGGGCTAATTTAGCCTCATCTTGGTAAACAAGAAAAGGGTCCTTATTCAACAGATTTGAGCTGGAGTGACTGCAGCTGTCGTCTGGTCTGTGTGCAAACCAATTTTGTTCATTCCCTCGCCTGGCAGGAAGCCTGCACCAGAATTGTGTCGGGACTAATCAGCATTAAACCAATGTCAGAGGGGCTGCAGCAGGCTGCTCTGTGGCAAGGCAAGAGCAACAGGGCTGTTTGGGAGGGATTAGCCTAAGTCCTGCTCGGGATGCAGCTGTGCTGGGAAACCGTGCAGAGTATTTTTCTTGGGCCTTGTTGTGAAAGCAGCCAACTGCCAAAAAAAGTGGCTTCACAGTGAGCAACCAGCATGATTTGCTGTGTGTGACTGTAGATACAAAAGCCAAGAGAAGGTGCAGTGTCCATGGAGCTGTAATATCCAGGAGATACAAATGGTGCCTTTGAGCACGCTGGGCTTTCCTCTCCTGGAGAGGCAAGGCGGCAGACAATGAAATGAGTTCAGTGTGTGGTCTGCAGCCAAAAGATGATGTTAGTGGTGCTGCTATTGTTAATGTTACACCATAATAGATGTCTTAGTACTAAACAACATGAAAACTGGGAGGTGGAAATATTTTGAATGGAAGACCAGAGGCTTGGCAAGGGATGATTCATTGCTCAAGTGCTTCACAGACTCTGTTTTTCTGCCTGGCATTTACCTTGCAGGTTCACAAGTGCCTCCCAGTTTGCACTGGAAGCATTAAATTAGAGAGAACCTGACTTACACTGTTTGCTCCAGAGATGCTGAAATATTGATGTCTTACTTTGCTTTCCCATCCCTACAGCTATTGAACTGTCTTTGCAGTTTTTCATCTCAAAAATTATTTTTGTCTTGCTCCTGAGCACCGTGATTTGGCTTTGAAGTCAGCCCTGCTTTGAACAGGGGCATAGACCAGATGACCTCCAGCGGCCCTTTCTGACCTGGTTATTCTGATCCACTCAATCCCGATCCCGCTGCTTTTCCAGATGCATGTTTTGGATGGTTCTACACCTGAAATTATTCAGCTGCCTCTGTGACTCCCTTGGGGGTCTGTCTGTGTATCTGCTCAGCGTTAGTCATCCCTTCTCTGGCTGCTGCTCTAACAGTTCATGGGATAACAACCTGAAATGGGTTCCTATGTTACCCACAGCAGGCACAGCCGTGCTCTAGATGCCTCCTAAACCTCTGCTAAATATGAGTCTGCCTAAATTTACATGTCAAAACTGTTTTCTAGTACAAAGCTAAGCCCAAATGAACTTTTGAACCGTATCCCTGCCACATGCTAAGCATGTTTTTGTTGTTTCAGAAGCTCATTTAGGGGGAGCAAGCAGACCTTCTGGTCTGAGGTGCCCCAATTAATTATAAGCTACACATCATAAGAAATCCTCCTTCTTAGGGAAAAATCTTTAGCAGCAAACCTGTCTAAGATGAGTGAACTGAGACAAAGGAACAGAGCAGTCTTCTGAATGCTTTCATCACTAGAAAAATCCTTCAGACCTCGGTGAAGAAGGACCAAAGGCCCAGCCTTGCCTTGTGCTTACTGATACATGAGCTGGTCTCCTCCAGCGGTGTCTGATGGCCAGGAAAATTTAGTGGGTGTGAGATTATTCATTAGGCAGAAGGCTATTAGCTGCCAGCAGTGCCTTCTGAAACACCATTTTGCTAGAGGGAGCTGAAAAGGTTTGAGATTTACTCTTAAGTGGGAGTAAAAGGTTAAAAAAAACCCGAACCAAACAAATAGACCACTAATGTTTTGAACCTGCTGTCCAGCTGGGTGCTAACAGAACTGGGCTTTGAAAGGAGCCCTGAATAGTCCTTGAATAGTTACTGAAATGGCTGGAAAATATGTATGAACCTCTCCAATTCTGATAGTGATTTTTTTTTTTATGCCAGTCCTGGCTGAGAGAATCCTGGCTTGCATCTGAGCTGTGCCCAGCTGGGCAGGGCAGACAGGGAGGGCCAGTAACAGAAATTTGATTTGCTGTAACCCAAGTCCCCTTTTATCTTTTCTCCTTCAAGACTGGTATTCTTTCCTAAACAAGCTACCACTTTGAGTTTCAGAATCTCTCTGTTAGTCTCTAGCCATTAAAAAATTGCTTTCCCCAGCGCAGTTGTTATGCTTGGATTCTGGGCACCTATTATTTCACGCTTCAATCATAGGCAGTGTGCTCTGCTGATGGCCAGTGGCTTCAGGCTGTTATCCTGAAATTGCCATCCCTTGCCATTTCTAAAGCAAGAGGTGTTTTTTTTTTAATTCAAGGCATTTGACAGGTTTGAGCCCCCTCCCTGTGGGTGCACAGATGGCAGCTAAAGGGATGCTGGAACGATTTCACTCCTACCTTGGTGATGACAAACCGGGTTTCAGGAGAGAATGGCAAGACTCTGCAAATCTGTTTGAACAGATCCTGCATTCCTGACAAATGTGGAAGGGATTTGGTGTTCCCTGTGGTGGCCAGTGCTGGGGTCTGAGGTCCTGCTTGCTTACTTATGCTCTCCTGATTTAGCATTATGTCCAGGGCTCCCTTCTTGTCCAGATTTCAGTTTCTTGCTTTCTGCTTCTTTTGCCTCAGGGCATCCCGTGAGAAGTGCAGAGCTGTTCTTCTTGTCAAGGAATTAACTATTCATCCTCAAGCAGAAGGGCTCTTCAGGAAAATTCATAGAATGGTAGAATGATTTGGAACAGACCTTAAAGACCATCTTGTTCCAACCCCCCTGCCATGGGCAGGGATACCTTTCACTAAAACAAGTTGCTCAGAACCCTGTCCAACCTGGCCATGAACACTTCCAGGGATGGGGCATCCACAGCTTCTCTGGGCAGCCTGTTCCAGTGCCTCACCACTCTCACAGCAAATTTGAGCTGATGCAGCTCCTTTCTGCATCTTAAAGACCACGTGTGGTTTCAGGTTTTGTATGTGCTCACCTTGCACAGACAGGGATTTGAAGAAAGGAACAGCTTGGACTTGAAATGTCTGGAGATGCATCAATTTCCAAGCTCGTGGTTTGACTTTGGAGTTTTGTTTTCTGTTGAGGACCTTTTGCAAAGCTGTGTTACTTTTTGTTTGGAATATGCTCTACTGTAGCTTCCTTACTGAACTACGATCTTTCTTAAAAGAGCACAATTTTCAAAATATTAAGTAAAAGAAAGGTTAGGGAGAGGGAAAAACTGACCTTTATCAGAACAGAAGTGAGTTTGCTTCTACAGATTAACACAAGGTTGCAGTGAAATGCATTTTCAAAGTGGGGACTAAAAGATTTGGGAAACATCAGGTAGTTTAGACAGTGTTGATTGCATGGCTTCTTTGACGTGTCCTGAACAGTTCAGGGAGATGAAGCAATGTTGTTGTTTGTCTAAGAAAGTGCAAACCTCTGTCAGAGGGTCCACCTGGGTGACTATTGCAGAGTCATGTGAGTCTGTGTGTTATCATTCGGGTAGGGCAACTGCACTTTGATCTAACCTGGAGAAGGAGCTGTACCCATGTGGGGCTCAGGTTTTGCTGCCATTAACTCACCTGCTCAAGGTCTACCCCTACAGGCTGTAGCAAAATCCATCATCTCTTTAGTCATGGAGAAATAATGGAGAGGTGGGGAGGTGATATGGGTTAGTGCTGTTGCAGGATTGCTACAACTTCCACCCTCACTGTAAAATCAAAGTGTTCCTGACCCAAATGAAACGTGGCTCAGTGCTAACCTGCAGCCTGAAACAGCTTTGTTGGGAAGTAACAGAGTGAGAAAGGAAGCAGGAAAGGTGAGGAAGATACCTGGATGGATGCACCAAATAGTTTAGATCTCTAGGATGGGTGGCAAAAGGATGTTTCTTCAGGGAAGCAATAATTTGGGAAGGGGTTAACCAGAAGCATCACCAGAACAGACAGTTCCTCAGGCTGTTTATAAATTGATACTCTGATGCTACAAAATACAGATTCAGGTTGAAGTTTCATATTTCTGTATTAAAATAAGTCATATTCAGGCTGTCGTGTCAGTATAAACAGAGAAGAAAGCTTGCTGAATTCAAAGCCTGGGGTGAAGTCCTACTTTAGCAAGCAGCCTTTTCCAGAAGCAAAAGAAGTGTTTTTTGGAAGCTTTGTTGTTTTGGCTCATAAATAAGTTTAGCTAGAAGTTTGAATGTTTTGGAATTCTTTCATGACCCTTGAATTTTCAGCTGTAGGATGTATGTGAGTGCTCAGATTCCTTTAATCTTATACAAACATACTGGTTTTGATTTCGAAGGGGAATTCTGTTCTCCACATGCACCGCCTATTCTTGTGACATCTTGGAGACCAGCCCCGTTGGACTGACTGGCTGTATACATGTGAAGCCCTTGAAATATTCATTGTAGTCTGTGGTAATCTAATATTAGTGAATCATCTTACAGAGCCCTTAACAAGAAAGTATTTTTTACATCCTGTTAGTAAAACTATGGACTTTATTTTAGCAAATATCCAGTAATACTTGTGCTCAGCTGTTCTCTGTTTGGCTTAGTGCTAACAGCTGTGGAACTGCTGAGATCTGCATAATTTTTTGTCAGAAATATTTATAGGTTGGGGCTTTCCTCTTGTGTGTGCTTCCTATTTAAGTATTAAAAAAATTTTTAAATTGCTTCCTTAATGTAAATATTTAATACAATGCACACAGACCTGTTAACCTTTGCATTGAGGAGGCATCCATCAGGGATGCTCCTGGTGTATTTGCATGTTGCAGAATGAATCACCACAAACCTGTCAAACCCTGAAGAGGTATGCAAATGCCTGCATCTCTTTAATCTGACATGTGTGTATCCTGTCTGATTGGAGATGGGAATTTTAATCCCACAGGAACAGTGCAGGAACTCCTGATGCTAACTCAGTGCTGCAGGGAATTAGGAGCCAGCTGGTGTCCAGGTTTGAGGATGGTCTCTGTTGTTGCTCAGGCTATTTTGTGGAAGAGCCCCAGGTGCAGGGGGGCAGCTTCTGAACCTGTAGCAGGAGTGTTCCTGCAGGGCCCCTCTCTTTGGGAGAGGGGAAGCATGCACGTGTGTGTGGTTGTGAATGCATTACACGTGGGCTCTCTCCTACACAGAGTAATGATCTTTAGTTGGTGGGCTTATGTTTTATAGGGAATGTTGAGGGGGGACTATCGAAACACACTTAAGCGCCCAAAATTACTCCTTTTTTGATTCAAAGAAGTAACAGCTTTTACAGTGCAAAATGATTGTGCTCTTTTTTTCTGTAACAGAATGCTCAGATTTAGCTGTCCCACATTGTCACACAAAGACAGCATCCTTTTCAGAGTTGTGTTGTGTTGCTATGCCCATACATTTTGCATGTCATTACTCACATTTATTAGGCCTTTGTACACTCACAGACACCATAGTTACTAAAGTGTGTTCAGCTGTGGTCTCTGTGCCTAATCCATCCTTGATGTGCTCAGTATGAAATTCTCTGTTTCCAGTGTGTAATGTTTTAACAGCTACTGAGTCTCCAAAACAGCATGGCATGCCTCGCCTCATTAGGTGAAGCGTTTTATTTAACTCCATAAAATTCCACTTTATACCAAAGGAAAGTGTAAAATATTGTAACATATGTCATGCAGAAATAACAGGAGTTATGTGCATTGGCCATGAGGGCTCTGGTGTCTGAGGTGGCACTAAAAGCCTTGGTTTTCAAGTAGTCCCCATAATTGGTGACAGCTCATGCTTATATAAAAATTAGAGCAGCAATTACGTGCCTTCTACCTGTGTATTTTTAGCATGCCAATCAACCTGGGATCCAGGCACCAAAAGATTAGTGGATTAGTGGTAAAGAGGAAACATTTGCTTAAATGACAAGTAATGTTAAAGTTATTTAGATCGCTGTTCTCTGCTGCTTTCATTTCTATTAGCAGGGCACTGAAATAATAGGTAAAACAGTTTGGTTGAAAGTGAACTTCAGTTTCTTACACCCCTTTTGATGCATCTCTCCAGCTCCTTTTTCAGAGTCCCACTGGCTCTCTTCAAGCCTGTTTCAGGCCAGGAGATGTTCCCTGTTCCCTTTTGTGACTCTCCATGGTCTTTTTACCTTTAGGGTCCAGAAACATCCCTGAAACCTGTGCTGCTCTTAAATGGATACCTACTGCTTCACAGAGGAATTTTTGCTGGAGTGTCAGTGGAAATGTGAGGGGAGACAGGGTGAGAGACTGGTTTTCATTGCTGTGCTTTGGCAAAGGAGAGACTTCTAAGATAGAGAGCCCTTTCCACTGACCCCTTTTGATTTTTTGTGGGACTTTACCTGTGTTCTTTAAGAGATCTTGTTGATGGCAGTGGGAGGTGTATCCTGGGGTTTAAAGCTGGGTTGTTGGGAAAGCAGGCAACCCCAAAATACACCAGAGAGGAAATGTGGTAGAAGCCTTGAAGTGGTGTTTTTGAGGCACAGGGGTTAGGACTGCACTTTTAGAATTGCCTTCATTTCCAGATGTCTGTGGGGACAAGTGGGACAAAGGCAGAAAGGATCTGAGGTGCAGGGACATTTGTGAGCTGAACGCAGAGACAATTACTTTTCTGGCCTTTGCAATGAGATCCATCTTTCCACAGATGCTTTGGCACCTAATATTTCCCCAGGTGTAAAGGGAAGCCAAAGGATTTAGTTTCTGGCAGTCTTTGTAAGGATCTGAACTAAATCTAGAGACCTGGTAGAAAGGATGCTGTGCTTTGAGTTTTCCACCTGGAGCCTAGTTTGGATCCAGAAATTAATATTTGTTCATGTCTTTGGATTTGAATCCTGACACTTTACAGTAACTTGGTGATTGGCTCCTGGTTACAGCTTTCTGTATTTTCAATAGACTTGGAAACTGGACAAAATAGGCAGGAGTGATAAAGCATAGATCTGATTGTTTATGCTTTGTCTGAAATACTTGGAGCTCTGCTGCAATGAATAAAAACCCTAAAGCTATATCTAACTAACCTGACTGGTAATGATTTACTTAAGGTTCACGCAAGCATAAAGAAGATTCTTCATGTGTCTTGCATGTACAGTTACTGTGCACTGGTGGCTTCTTAATGATCCTTTCTGTAAACTCACTGGCAGCAGCCTGTTCTTCAGATTGTAAATGAAGGTGGTGTTACTAAGACATGTTCTTGCAGAGGTATTCATGGAGTAGTTACAACAACTGATCTTTCAAGATGGTAGTATTTTTTTCTCTTAACAATGCTCTAACATTCTAGTTGACAAAACTCCATTGTTTGTTTGTTTTCAAAGCTAATAATAACTGCATCATCTGGGATGTTGTATAAATGCCTTGGTCCTTTGGTGACAGCTTTGCCCACTGTGAAAACACTTGCAGCAATATGCTGATCTGCAGCTATTGTGGTACAGCTGGGATGAAGCAGCTGAGAGCAATCTCCAAACTGAAATGGTTTTTGGGTGGCTCTTAAGTGGCAGTATCAGCTTTAAAGGACCAGTATGGCTGTGTGGGGAGCAGATCTTTGTCTCTCTCCATCTTGATTCCTGCTTTCCACCCTTCTCCATCCAGAAGTTCTGGTAATTTCAAGCCGTGCCTGAGGGTTCTGGTGACTTTCAAGTGTTCAGAAGGTTTTTCGTCTTTTCTTCTTCTAAAAGGATTCATTTGTTGAAAACTGGCAGAAGACTGGCTCTTGGAGACTGTCATAAGGACAATTTTTCATTGGCAGCAACTTAAACAGCAGTTTCTCAAAAGTCCCTAAACAAAGTTGGTGCTACACAAGGGACTCCTTCTATTTTATGCTGATGAAAGAACTTTGTTGCCTAAAAGAAGCACAGTTCTTTCTTTGCCAGACCCTTTTCTCATTGACACCACATATTAACCAAATTTTCACAAAGCTCAGCAGCTGCAGCCTTTGACAGGCAACAGTAGCCTTCCTGTAAGCCTTTGCTTGTAAAGGGTGTGCAAAAGAAGTAACTCACTGAAGTGAGGAGCCGCTTCTGGGCCCACCCTCTCTAAATCCTCCTTTAGCCCCACTAAGAAAACCAGCTGGTTAAACCTCCCAGGTGTGGGCCAGCTCTTCAAAGGACTGGGAAGAGGCTGTCTCTGCTCAGGGTGTTTTGAGCAGCCATCCTGAGTGCCAGTGTTGGCTTGTGGATTGTGCTGTTGGAAGAAGAAAAGTCTTCCTCGGAAGCTGGGAATAGCTTCCTTGTGGTCCCAACAGCCTGTGGAAAGTGCTGAGTGAAAACCAACCATGAGTCCTTTGGATCCACAGCTCCTGGGAACATCAGCAAGGAAGGGCTTTCTTTAAACCAGAGAAGTACAGTATGACATTGCTGAGTCTGAGGAACTGAGGCCTCAAGCTTGAGGGAGGTGGGTAAAAAGAAAGCTAAGCCCCTGGGTTTAGCTGGGTATGGAAGCTGCAGTATGAACATCTTCAGGCTCTGTTGATTTCAAAGTTGTTTAGTGCTGAAAATAGTCCAGGCCAAGTTAAACTTCTTTCTTTTCTTGTACTGATTTGTAAGCCAAGGTTAATTAGGGTGGCAGGAGGTGTTATATCAGTGAATTCATTCGCGCTCTGCTGCTGCATAAACACGGCTTTGGTGAAACTGCTTCTGACTTCAGGTAACAAAACACCTGAAACTCACCATCCTGATGAGCAGAGAGTAATGTTGGTGTATGATATGATGTGCATTGCAGAGTGGTTTAAAAAGAAACCTATCTGATCATCCCAGCTTAAAAGGTAACTGAATGGACTGGAATTATAAAAATAAAACTGGTTGTTCTTGTCATAAAAAAGCCCCAAAGCAAAATTTGCTGAAAAACTCCCCCTTCTTTCCTGCATTCTTGCACACAAACCTAAACAATAATAGTACAGGGATTTTCAGACTGATGGGTTCTGGCTGTTTGTAGGATTTGGTGGTTAGTTTTGGTTTCGTTTTTTTTTTTAACTTTTCTCTAGAAACACCAACTGAAACAAAGCAGTTCTTGAAGCCTCTTGTATTACCTCTGTCACAGTGCAGCAGAGAATAAAAACCTGCTTTAAGATTCATTTAAATCGAAAATTATATTTGTGAGTGCCTGTTTCCAAAACCAGTCTGAGAATGTGACATCATATTTTAACACAGAAATTGGGTGCATTTGACATTGATCCTGTCCCTGTAAATAAGTAGGAAGCCCAAGGATGAAAGATGTGCTGTGCAAAAGGCGTGACTGAGCACCTCGTTCTGTGTTCTGTCCATGCAGGGGGGTGAACATATGAAGCAAGGAGTAGGAAACAGGTTGTTTCCATGAGTAGGAGGCTGTCCAAACTTCACAGAGAACATGATGGTATCTAAAATGCCTTCATTTTCTTCGCAGTTCAGCCCAAGACTACATTAGTCTGGTGCCTGTTGCTCCAAAGCTGGATCCCCTACCCAGACAGGCTTTAGCATCCTGCTGTGTTTAAGGATCTGAGCTGGTGTTCTGCTCCTGCTTGAACATTTGTCACTCTGCCATCATTAATGTTCTTTTGGGAGCTGAGAGCTGGATCTCAAACTGTTCAATTTCACAATAATGTGTGCATTGCTCACGTGCTGTGTAACTAAACAATAAATTAACAGTTTAATGATGTGTGAAACTATAAATGAACTTTTATTTGTTGCTCAGATTGTTTTCTCTAGTAGTAAAAATGCTAATTCATTCCATATCAATTATTCAAAAAATACAGCAGATTTCAATATAAATGTGCAATAGGAAAGAAAATATGGCACTTGTATGTGAACAGGATAGACTAAGGATCTCTGGTGCACGCTTTCTTTATTCTTCCATGGATTGAGAGCTCATACTTGTAAAGGCAGCATGAACAATATGAGTGAATTCCACACCTTGATTTCTAGAGACAATAAAGGCCCGAGGTGTAAATAAGTCCCTGTGTTTATATTTATGCATCACAGGTCAGTTTTATAGCTGCTCCACTGTTGCCTGCTGATGCATTCAGCCTTTGGAGAAAGGCTCCAAGGTAATAGTGTAGGAGCACTGTGCCTTGGGTATCTGTTTATTAAACTCTGCCTGCCCCACGGTGAAAAATCACCCAAACTGACATAATTTAATTTTTTGGATTTGACAAGATTGTAATGCAAGTTTTAAGTAAAAGGAATGGTGTCATTCACACTTACTTGCTAGTGTAGTGAGATGTCTGTGGTCTCTTGTCAGCTGGGACATGGAGCTATTTTAAGACTCTTGACAATGTTGGTGCTGTATAATGTTACTCAGTAGGCAGATAGTTCAGTATTTTAATCAAGGACAGAAGGAAGAGATGCTGGCAAACTAAATTTCTCATGTTAGAGCTCTTCTTCATTCAGATGTGCAGTGACTCTTTTGTGTGAACAATTCTCCTTTCTAAAATAATTTTTTAAATACTGAGCCTTTTCCGAGTGTAATTAGTTTGTGTCAGTGGATGTATTACATTGCATTGTGTTTGTGTAAAGAATTAGGCTGCACAAGACAGGGGAGTGTCCATAGCTCTGTATGTACATCACTGTTGGCAATTTGACTTCTTGTGCAGGAGTTCTTGCATAACCTCTGTGACTGTTTAGCTGGATGATTGATGTTAATAGCTGGTCAAACTACTGAAGTGGGCAGCAAAACCAGAACCTGTCCCAGCGCATCTGGCTATACATTACTTCGTGAAATATGTCTTTCCTTTTCAGTCTTCTTATTGCAGAGGTAGTGGCTAAGTCTGTGGAAACTCAATGCAAAATTCCCTTTGAATGATAATCTTTAGGGGAGAGCTGAAAGGACAGCCTGGCAGAGATACTTGTAAAGGTAGTGTGGACATGGGCCATTAGTAAGAGGCATCTCTAGCTTTGACAATTGTTTGGTTTCCTTTAATTTAAATACTTACGCAAAATTTTAGTTCAAACAGCTCAAAATTAGAATCACCTGAGAAATAACTTAAGATGCATGGGGTGGAAAAACATCGTCCTGCAGATTTGAATGTGGGTGCTTCCCAAAGAAAACAGAAAATTATAATAAAAGACAAATTTGCATCTAAAAATCGCTATTGAAATAACTCCCATGCCCTATGCTGAGGGCTGTCTTCCCAAAAATATATGGCCTTGGCAGAACTGTCTGGGTGCTCTAAACTGATGTCTGGATTAACAGCTCAAGCAGGAGGTTGTAGCAGAGATACTCTGAATTTACACCTAGAGACTAGATCACCAGTGAGGTCACTGGCACTGCAGCTTTACTGTAGGTGCCAGGTCTGTAAAAATAGATTGTGCAATGCCTTTGTGTAGTTGTGAGTGCGACATTTTTGACAAAGAAATGCCATTACATCTGTGGAAACATTTTTATTTGTCTGCAGGAGATGAGCAAACCAGTTGGAAGAAACCTCAGTTAGACATGCTAACAGGACGTTCTTCCTTTAGAAGTGGTAGCTGTTGCTGGAAGACATTAAAATTGTTCATCCAAGTCCTAAACAGAGCTTATTTATTCAAATTTTAGTCTAAAAACACTCAGTTATGAGACAGAAATGATGAATAGCACTATTGGGTAACTTCAGTAAGTCCTGAAAATGGCATGCAGTACAGGATTGAAGGTGTAACAGCATAGCTAACAGTATTATACTAAAAAAATCTTCTTGGGCTTAGTTCAACAGTCGTTGAAGAACTCATGTGTTTTTTCCCCTAAGTTTGTCAGGCTCTGGAGGGGCTCAATATGTGAACAAAGATGTCTTTCATAATAGGGAAGCTGTAAGGCTGCATGTTGTTTGAAGTACTGAGAATTTAATCTTGTTACTAATTTTGACAAGTATTTCGACCATGTCTGTCATTGCATTCAACACCTTTTTAGTAATACTTTCATGCAAGGTTTTATTTATCATGTGGATTTACCCTTTGCCAGTAGTGGGGGGAAGAGATATTACGAGGGGGAGTATTCCATGTCTGCTTCGTATTTTTTTCCCTTCCCCAGTACATTTCATTTTGTTCATACTTGTTTTTTTTTTTTTATTTCTGTTTATTATGTTGTGTAGTCTTGTACCAATGGCTACAAGCAGATCTCCATGGCAAGAGCTCAGATACTGCAGACAAAACCTCAGGTAAACAAGGGTTAAGGATGAAACAATCACCAGGGCCTCTCTTTTTCTTTATTTTCAGTCTTCCAACTCCCCTTGAATCAAATTAAAGATCAGAGGTCAAAATCAAAACCAAAACTCTTGGACTTCTTCATTCTTTTACCTAATTTAAATCAATATTTGGTAAATTTTGTTCTGTTTCTTGAGACTCTCTTGGCAGATGTGGTTCTCCAACAAAGTCCCACTAGTGGTGTCAGTAGATTGGTGGAGAGGACACGTGCTAGATCTCTCTTAATAGTGCTTAATAGACTGAACAATAGACTGAACAATATCTTGCATGAGGCCACATTAGGGGATACCTATCCAGAAATCCAACAAGGCTTAGTTATGTGGATTTGTGAAGAAAGGGGACTGGAAGGTTCACCTCCCCACCAATTTCTGCTGCAGAGACACAAAGTTTGCTGACACCTCAAGGAGAATGTTTTGCAGTCTAGCTTTAAATAGCTATGCTGGTGAGGTTCACACAGACACACACCCCTCCAAAAAAATTTTCAAATAATTTAGATGTATTAATAGGGTACAATCAATCTGGTGTCTCCCGCTTAAATATGATCTCTCAATTCTTTTGCATGTTGACATACAAAAGGTAGGTTAGACACTTGCCTCCTCCTCAGCCCTCCACAGAAGTCACCACTATCCTAGAGACAACTCGAATTTAAAAATTTTGGAATAAGAACTGTTTTGTCTGCCTTGTCGCAGTCCTCCTTTTCATACAGTCTCCCTGCTGTGCTGTGAGATTATGAGAATATGTGGTCAGAAGTAAGGCCTTTGAGTTAAAATGTCCTGGAAGTCCCATTAGCCTCCCACTGCTGCCTGGGCACCCCGGAGAGGCACAGAAGCAAAGCAGCAGAGCAAAGGTTCTGCACTACTTAAACTAACCAGTCCCTGAACCCCACAATTAACAGCTAGGTTGCTTCCCAGCCAAGCACTGTTATTCCTGTTCCCACATGGTTTTCTCACTCACACATTGTGTGTTATTTGCTTCTCATGCAGGGTCATCCCTTTATTCAGTAAGCTGAACAAAGTTCCATGTGCAGGGAGAGAACCTAGCTGGATGAGCTGAACACTTTTAATTAGAGGTAGCTCTCACAGAGGTGGTCACCATGAGTACTGTGCATAGTTGTGCTCCCAGTACATTCCTCTAAAGGAATAAAAGATATTTTTGTTTCTGTAGTCACAGGCATTCCTGTCTACGTTCCAGAGCTTGGAAGGAGTGACAGATAGCTTGCATTCCCTGGACCACAGGGTGTGGGTGGAGGATGCCCCTGCCTGTTTGGTACATGACTTTGTATGCCTCTGTTGCTGTGATAATTAATTGAAACAGATCTGCTTAAACCTTAAGATCACGAATTTTTTTCAAGTTGTTTAGGAGTGCCATTGCACAGGATGTAGTATCCAGTTGAAACGGAACTTGAATCTGACATGTTTTACACAATTTTGGAAAGTACTTGAATATTTTTTTTAAAATATCCTGAAAGCAAAAGGATTCAATTCAAACCCATTTTTAAAATTTGCCTCTGAGAGGCAGCTGACCCTGTTAATTGTGCATGGGCACCAAGCATCAAATACAGTGTTTCTGTTTGTGTTCACAGTACTGTTACCAGCCATTCATATTTTAGAAAATGAGTTCAACTCACATTTCGTACTTGGTTCACTTTTGATGTGCCTTGCTAATCCTGTTTGGGAAGTTAGCAAAGAAGCACTTAGAAGCATGTAGGAGATTTAATGAAAACTCAGTGTTTGTCCAGAGTAGCAGTTAAGTAAATTCTATTTGCCATGTGTGACTCAGCAGTTCAGAACTACCAAGGCTGAGATAGTATCAGGTACCCTTCAGTCCAGATCCCTTCCCTCATGTTTGCCAAGATTTTGCTCCCTCTGGTTCTCTTCCAGCTGCTTGTCAGTGGGCAGCTGGCTGTTGTGATCCACGGCTCTCATCTGGTTTTGGTGAGAGCTGGGATATTTCCTGCTAATTTGGGCAAATGATGACATTTCACCCTCACACACAGTCTGCTTCCTGTCATATCCTTGTACTGTTTCTTCCCTGAATTATGTATCTCCTCTAAAAGCTTATCCTGCTTTACTTTCTCTGAGGCAGCTTTGTCTGGAGGGTGCAATGTCCTGTCCTTTCATGCAAATGACAGATTGATTCACTCCAGTGTGGTGTCTTGGCTCTTCTCTTTTCTCTTGTGATCACTGATTGAGAGAATTGTGTTTTCTCTGTCTGTGTTTTATCTTTAGTTTATATTTTTCTCAAACCACTGGAATAGTAAAATGCAAACATTGCAGAGATTCTGCAAAGGTAAGTTGTTTGTGCCATTTACTTTTCTGGATAAAATGAATCCATGTTGTCAGCCTACGAGGATGTTGTAACTGTTGTTTTTTGGAAGCTGGATTTCTTAAATCAATGCTTATGCTTGATAATAAAAGGAGGTGTCTGTCATCTTAGCAACTGCACAAGTATTTGCAGCAGCACACAAATTACTGGTCACTTCCAAAAGCCGATTGAAACCCTCATTTTGTCATTATTATAGTGGTTTATTAACAAATATGTGTTGTTTTTCTCCACTGGTTCTAGATGCTGCCAGCATTGCCTGTCATTTGGGGGGGGAGGGTGGTGTGGTGATGTCTTAGATGTGCTGGAAGCAGGACTCTCCTGAGCACCCCCAACACCCAGGACAAAGCCTGCCCCAATTTCTTTGGTGCCTATAAGTGAGCACAGGCAGAAACAGTAAATTATGTGATTAGTGTGCGTTGCTACTGGAGTCCCATTTACAGTTATGTGCTAATACCAGATGATTAATCAATTTAGTTGTTGACTGTCATCATCAGGGGCTATTTTTCAAGCGAAAGGTGTTTCTGCAACATCTATATGATGTGGAAAACTGTCCCTCAAAGAACCTGTAAAGGACTTAAGTGATGAAGTGCAAAAGTGGTGAGTGCCTCTGAACTGTACAAATTACCTGATTAGCATCTACCAGGTTACAGTAAAACTTTTATCTTTGTCATGAGAAAGGAAACCTTTAAAAAAATTTGGACTCCAGCAATCACTTGCTGTTAGTGGTGGTGAACTTAATGAAGTCATCCAGATGTTCTTCTAACTTTTAGTAGCAGCAGCCAAACAATTTTAGCATGTAATACTTGCCTTTCTGCCACTTCACAGTGGTAAGGTAAACTCTGTCACATGTGAGAATGATTGAAGATGTAATTGGGAAATAAGCTCATGCATTTTTGTTTGATTATGCAAGTACATTAATTACTGTTTGATTCTAAGAACCAAAAATGCTACTGAGTATGTCTAGGTACATCTCCGGAGAAAGAATTTTTGCTGGCGTTGCTCGTTGGGATCTTTATTTTTGTGAAATTTTAGGATTTGGTGGATGACATTATAGCTTGACTGCCTCTGCAAAGAACTTTTGGGCCAAAATAAGAGGTCATTCTGCTGCCATGTTCTGCAATAGAGCAATGGTCTCTGTTTTTGTGTACTTCAGTCTGAGCTTTGAAGTGAGCATGGAGAGGATCTTCATAGATCTTGTGCTCTGGACTGCCACAGCAGGTCGTGGCAAGTCTGGCCCAGCTTGGCTGGTGTGATGAACTAACTGGCTAAACCCTGACATGTCTCTTAATGTGATCCAGTTTAGCTGATAACTCCAGCTTTCTTTATTTCTATGCTGCAGACACTGCTGCTGGATTTCTGGTTTGCCCTGAGCAATTCCAGAAGCAGGCTGGCTTCCCCTGCCAGAGCTCCTCTTGTAGAATCATAGAATTGTTAGTTTTCAAAAGCCCTCTAAGATCAGCAAGTCCAACCATTACCCAGCACTGCCAAATCCACCCATAAACCATGTCCCTAAATGACAGATCTGCATGTCTTTTAAATATTTCCAGGGATGGTGGCTCAACCACTTCCCTGGGCAGCTTGGTCCAATGCTTGACAACCCTTTCTGTGATGAAATTTTTCCTACTATTGGGCATTAACCTTCCCTGGTGCAATGTGAGACCATTTCCTCTGGTTCTGTCACTTGTTGCTTGGGAGAAGAGACTGACCCCCACCTGGCTACAATGTCCTTTCAGGGAGTTGTAGAGAGCAAGATGTCCCCAGTCCCCTCAGCCAGTTCTCATCCTACCTTTTCCTTTCCCAGAAAATACAACTGTAGCATTTAATGCTAAAAGAAAAATAATCACAGAATCATTAAGGTTGGAAAAAACCTTTAAGATCAAGTCCAGTCATTAACCTGGCACTGCCTTGTTACTACTACACGATATACCCAAATGCCTCATCCACATGTTTTTTGAACACTTCCAAGAATGGTGATTCCACCACCATGCTGCTGCAATGTGCCTAAATCCTGTCTTCAAAATAAGTGTTGTATAGAAAGAACAATATCTTTAAAATCTTAGAGATGACTTGGGTAGGAAAAGATTTAAACCCCTTCTCTGAATGCACTTGAATGTGAGTGCTGTTGGAAGAGCTTGTTTGGGCTCCTCCACTGGGTCCCACTCTTGCAGCAGGGTGAGGTGCAATGCCAGCACCCTGACTCCCACATTCTGAGGGATTTCCAGCTGTCTGCATGCATCCTCGTGGAGGGGAACTCCAGCACAAGCCTCCACTTCCCCTTCCTGGCCAAGCAGGTGTTGGTGTAAGGAATGCCTGACCTCTGCCTCTTCTTCCTCCACCTGCCCCCACTGTGCAGATGCTGCTGCAATGGTCCTTTAAATGGTCTTTACAGCAAGAAGCCTGACATTAGTAACCTTGTTCCTGAAAAAAGTGCAGTAGATGGTAATTTAATCAATAGATTTTAATAGCTTCTTGTTTTGATTACAGTTTTGCATGCTGTAGACAATCCAGTGGGGGAAACTCCATTAACAGTATCACTGTGAAATGCAGTATTTGTGTGCTGATAACTGGATGCATTTCTGCTTGAACTCTTAATTTCAACCTTCCTCTTTGCACTTGCTGGATTCTTTGTGTGAAAAAAGTCTGTCCTTGAAACTTGATGTAGAAAAAATAAATGTTTAATTTTCACACAGGACTTGTAATATAAAAAAGATCATATATAATGAATCCTTGAATAATTTATAATAGCCAAGAGGTGCTCATATTTTTTATTGACCTTAAAGACAGCTTCTAACAAACTTGAGGGAAAGTGCTCTTTCAGTGACTAAGTAAAACCATCTCTAGATACTCAAGCTATAGGGGAAGGTCAAGAATCCAGCTGATTGCAAGGTCTTCTGTAAAATTTCAGCAGTCGTTTTTCTTTTGACAATGTATTTCCATTCTGTAAATACTAAACTGGAATCTGTATTGCAACTGTAGTAAGATTTTGTGGAAAGAAGGGCAAGGTTGAACAATGTGAATCTTTTTGTGTCTCTTTTAAAAGTAGTACCTCTGTTGAGAGTGAAAATGCCCCTCCGATTTCAATAAAAAAAAAAGGAGGGGGAGAAAAAATGGTAAAATGAAGGAAAGCTGCCCAAGCAGCTCTCAGTGCTGTGACAAGTCATTATTTCTTCATTTGTTGCAGGAGAGAATTTCGACCAGAGTCCCCTAAGAAGAACCTTCAAGTCCAAAGTTTTGGCCCATTATCCTCAGAACATTGAATGGAACCCCTTTGACCAGGATGCTGTCAACATGGTAGGTGGAGAAACTCTTTTCTCAAGCTGTTACCTGACAGCATCAGCTCTCAGGAGGTTCCTGGGCTGTTAACAGCCAGCCCTGGTGATGCTCTTGTGATCTTGTGATCTTGTGATGGTGGTGCTTCTGCAGGGACTAAGAACACCTACTGGGCATACTGGTGGAAAAGCTGTAGAGGAAGAGATACTGTGAAAATACAGAATACTTTCAGGCACAGCAAAACCAAAGTGCTGCATTTCCCTCATTAGTTCTAAGTCTACTGCATGACAAAACAAGTCTAACCACTGTCCCAGGGACTGGGTGAGAAGGGGTGTGGTCACCCAGGATCCATATCCACAGGTAGGAATGAGGGAAACCAAGGAATTTTTAAGATACTAATATCCATGTGAAACTTTTGAGTACAAAACACTTTGATTCTGCAGACAGCAAGGAAAAGAGGAATCTCTGTGCAGAAGCTGGAATTTATTTAAACCACAGCTTTTGCTGGGCCATCACTTTTAATGTCACCTCTGCATCAATATCTCTTCTGTACATCTTTTTCCTCTCAGTTAAGTTTGATGTGAATATCGGTGTGGTTGAGTCCCATGGATCAGGAAGGGAGGAGAAAACAGTCCTTGTAGTGGGGGCAGTGACAACTGTAAGACTGATGATCCACTGGGAATTTTTCTGAAGTGTTGATAATCAGAGGATGTTTCCAAAATCGACAAAGCACTTGCTAAGAACATAACCTGTCAAAAACAACAGATTACTGGTATTTGAGCTTCCTAGTACAGAAAATGCTATTTGCTTTCTAATTTAAAAGTAACCAAGTGTGATAATAATAACATTAAACAATGTTACTGCATCTAGCTGCTTTCAAAAATGTGTATTGGGTCTAACTCAGGACTGGAAAATTAGGGAGCCCTTTTCCCCAATGTGGTTTAGATGTGCTTTGCATTAGAGGAAGGTAGGACAGCATTCTAGCTACTTCAAAACAGAACTGACCTCATTGTGTGGTGCAGGTGTGAAGTCAGGGGAATCAAGAGAGGTGGGGAATACATAAAACCCACAATAAAATGGCTCTTGCAAATGCAGAAATGCATGTGGAGCTTCCCTGCAGTCATGAAGATGTACAAATCTGAAGTTCATCTCAATTTTCACTGAATTTTAACATTGTGCCAAGTGTTTAACATGGAGACAGGAGCTGGAAGTAGCAGTGAGACAGAGCTGATGCTGTGGCCCTGCACTTGCATAGAAAGGCAGAGATGAGCCTGATCACTCCCTCTGCTTCCTGACAGCTGGGGATTTCTGTCTTCTGCTTCCAAATGTGCACTGCTGGAGATGGTGTGGTATTTGGGCAGGTCTCCACATCACTTTGCTTATACAGAAGGCATGAGGGACTGGGAGCAATGCTTTGTCAGCAGTTAACATGGTAATAACTCAACTGCTAAAGCTGTTCATGCCTTTTAGTTCTGCCTTTGAATTGGGAGTGTTCAGAGGAGAAGTGGTGGGGGGTGTGCAGCAGGAATACAGCAGCTGGAATTGCTGCATTATTTATCTCACACATTGCCGTTGAAAATGTCTGATATTCATGAAGTGTGATCATAGTATCGGACAAAAATGGAATGCTAAAACCAGCAAGAGACCTATTAAAATAATTGAACTGAGCTGCATTCAACTAAAATCAGATAGGTGAAGAACACTTCTTTCATTTGCAGTGTGTCTTGGAGAAAAAAAAAAAAAGCATTTACTAACAGCAGCAGTATTTAATGATCTTTTAAATTATCTTTTGGAAAACTTCTTTATTGTTTTGATCTGAAACATCATTTAAAGCAATATCCACCTCTGTGAAACCCCTTGAGGCAATTATTGGCCTTGCTGATCTTGCCTTGCTGTATTAGATCTGCCTATATGTTTGCTTTATGTGAGCTTCCAGAAGCAATTTTCCTCAGAGAAGAAAATGCATAAATCCTTGAAGGTTAACTTGTGAGAACTCTGGCTTTGCTGGATGCCTAAGGAATTTCAATTGCCTTATGGAACCATCCTGTCACTTTAAAAATAGCCCCCTGAAGTCCCAAGCAATCAAGCTGCCAAGGAGTCATGTCTTCTCTCTCTTTCAAAGTATGTATCGAAGTACAGAGTTCCCCTAAATAGGGATGTGTGTCTTCCCCCTATTGCTTTTTGTGATCATCCCTACCTACCCTCACATCCTATCTTCTGTGGCCCTTCTGCAAGTGAGCGTTGTGCCAAACTGAAGTTCTCAGTAGAGAGAAACAGAATTTTTTTAGGAAATGAGCCTCCTATTTTAGCCCTCTGATTCATTAAGGTGTATAAATCTTTGCCTGTATTTCTGAAGTCCAAGGAAGCGTTATCTGTTGATGTCTCATGTACTGAAATAGAAGAATTAAAGGTTCCCTGGTGGAATTTGAAGGAGCAGGCTTTAACACAAACAAAAGCATTTTTCTCTCCACCCTCTCACCCACAGTGCAATTTGGGTATGGAGTTTGCTGCCATGGCATGTTGTGAACATGAGAAATACGCAGAGGCTTAAAAAGTGAAATGAAGGCTCTGATGGAGAAGAGGTGAACCAGTGCTAGTGGGCAGTGATCCAGAAGGGGACCTTTGGGGCAAAATTATCTGGTACAGCTTCCTATAGTTTTTACAAACCATCTTGGTTATAAGCCTTGTTGCAAATATAGTGTAATTCCACATTTTTCTGCTGATGGATGCATTTAAATAGAAACAGTAAAGTGGTCTGGAAACTAAAATGCTGTCCTTTGATCCGTAATCTTGGATAGTTTTCAATGTTTATACAAAGATGCAGTACAGGTGACTGTGTTCTTAGCATTAGTGAGCCAGATTCACACCAGCAGGCTAAGATTTCACCCCCCTTAGCAATCCCAAGCCTCTCTCCCCCAACACTCTCCTGTGGCATGTGTGACACAGATGAGGTGGGAACTGATTGATGTCCAAGGCTCTAAGATGAAAGTTTTCATGAATTAACCACAAATTCAAAGCTTTCTGCATTGCTGGAAAATGAGTACAGGCTCTTCCTTTTGATCTTGGCTTCTTAAGTGACTCCTGGTCACTCCTCCTGCCTGGGTGCTTCACATCATCTTCTTTTTTTTCCTCTGCATTTTCCTGTGTCCTCTTGTAGGGCTACCAGCAGCAGCAGTCTCTGGGTCAGGGTTTGCAGCCAGGGTCTTCAAGGGTCAATATTCTGCATATGTCAAGCTGTGGCTGAAACTTAATAGATGGGCATCCCTTTGTGTGTGTATACCCAGTATATAAAGGACAAGGGAATAATAATTAAGACTTGGAGGAAATTTATTTAAACAGCCTGCTGAAACTGTCTCAGCTCATCTGAATTTCCCTGATGCTTATCTGTTCTAGATTGTAACAGTATATATAATTTGCTTATCCAGGTATTTTTCTGTAAAGTGAAGAAAATATAATCTCTGATAGCATCGAGATTTAAACCTATGATTTCAGCCTGGTTGGCTTTGATGAGGCCACTACTGAAAGCCTACATTCGAGATATAAATTTTTATTAAGCGAGCCTGTCAAAAAATGAGGTTAAGAGAGATATTTATTGTGCAGAATAAATTTAAATAAAGTGTGAAACAAGGATTTTTTTACTACTTCTTTATTGGAGAAGCCTTAACCATGGCACTGTTGTTAATGCCTCAATAAAAACTGTAAAGCTTTTGAATAAAAATGTGGTTGCTGTTCAGAAATGGTTCGAGCTGCAATTTCATGGTTTGTGTCAGCAAAGCTCATCAATTGAATTAAATTCTTCTGCCAACTCCAGGCTACGTATTTCCCTATACATTACCTTTTTGAGCAATACATAAGAGCTGTCCTAGATAAAAACAAGGGCCTGATAGCCTGTGGTGAAATGAGTCTAGACCATTTGCCTTATTCCCAGCTGAGCTGCTAGCAGCTTTATCAAGCTGTTAAACGGTCTCTGCAAGGTGCACTGCTGAAGTTCAGGGTAGGATGTGCCTGAAAATATGTAATTATTTCTCTTGACCTCTTCCAGCATCAGAAGAATGTCAAGGTGAGACATTAAGGGGATGTGCTCAGTCACACGTAGGTTCCCATCCCGTGGTAAAGTTGGCTTCTGTTGTTGCTTTTTTGAAAAGGAGCGACACTTTGAAGGCTCTCCCTCTCTTCTTTCCTTGTTTTTCTTCAGATGGTACAAATGAAACTTTAGTTCTTAGTTTATGAACATACTGGTTTAGTTAGAACATGAGGAGTTCCCTGCTGATGCACATTCAAACAAGTTTTGCTGGATGTTTGTTATTTGGTATTAGATGGCTGATAGCATTCCCAAAGAATGTCTGGAAAAATGCCTTGAGTTATCACTAGGGCCGTGCTTCAGAGAAACACTCAGTGTAGTAGAATCACTGCAAAGGATTTTGCTGAGTGGTAAATCATAAATGAGGCTTTCATAGATTTTGGGTGTTTCCCTCCCCGCCCTGCCTCTTTTTCAGTCTAAGCTATTTGGTAGCACTTAGAGAAGAAAGTGAATGTAATAGCTGCCAGTCAGTTGGGGTTTGGTTTGTTTGTTGGTTTTTTCCCCAGAAAATTAGGGAAGATCAAAGAATTCCAAGAAGTCTGTGTAATTTAAATTCAGTGGTATAAGATGCTTCCTTGGCTCTCTGATTTTAGAGTACTGTGGGCACGATACATGCAAATGAGAACAAAAGTGGATGTTTTTATATGATGCTTAAGTAAGCGACACAAAGACTGTTCAGTAGTGAAAATAGTTTCACAAAGTAAAGAAAATGAGTCGTAATGACTTAATAGATGGGTCATTTTGGAGGGTACTTTCCTTTCTTCAGTCATGTCTACCTCTTCTTTTAAGTAGCGTCAGTTTTAGGCTGTTTGTTCTTGGATACTTTTTATGTTTAATGGTAAATGGCTTGTTGTGATGCAGCGGATAAAAAGAATGTGCTTGTACAGCAAAAATAACAACATAAAATTGCGTCTTGGATAACTCTGTTTCTTTTCTCCTTTCCTAGCTGTGTATGCCCAAGGGGCTGTCTTTCAGGACACAGGCAGACAACAGAGACCCGCAGCTCCACTCTTTCATCATCACCAGGGAGGATGGCTCCCGCACGTACGGCTTTGTGCTCACCTTCTACGAGGAGGTCACGAGCAAGCAGATCTGCACAGCCATGCAGACGCTGTACCAGATGCACAATGCAGAGCAGTACAGCAGTGTCTGTGCCTCCTCCTCCTGCAGCATGGACTCCCTGGCCAGCAGCATCGACGAGGGCGACGCCACGTCCCTCGCCAAGCTCCAGCGCTACAACTCCTACGACATCAGCAGGGACACGCTCTACGTCTCCAAGTGCATCTGCCTCATCACCCCTCTGCCCTTCATGCAAGCCTGCAAGAAGTTCCTGATCCAGCTCTACAAGGCAGTGACCTCCCAGCAGCCACCACCACTGCCCCTGGAGAGCTACATCCACAACATCCTCTACGAGGTGCCCCTGCCGCCCCCCGGGAGGTCGCTCAAGTTTTATGGGGTTTACGAGCCCATCATTTGCCAGAGACCTGGGCCCAACGAGCTGCCACTCTCTGACTACCCTCTGAGGGAGGTCTTCGAGCTGCTGGGCCTGGAGAACCTGGTCCAGGTTTTCACCTGTGTTCTTCTGGAGATGCAGATCCTTCTGTACTCACAAGGTGGGCACTAATCCAGCAATTCATGTTGCCAGCAGGCAGTTCCTGGGCCGCTGCAGCCCCATGAGCTCATATGATGTTATATGGAGTTAATGTTGATCTTTGAAATGTGAGAATGCATTAAAAAATGTGAGAGAAATGAGTCTGTTCTAATGAAAGCACTAAATAATTGTTTCCTCCAGGCAATGTAGGTGCTGCTTGTTTAATTATGCATTGTATTTATCACTTGTGACAACTAGCAATAGAATACATTTGATTATTATCCTTACACTGCCCTTGATCATGCTGCAAGACAGCATGAAATTAATCCTGTCTTCTTCAAAAATACCAGCAGAAAGTAATATATCTTTCAGAAGACACTCTTGCTACTTTGGTTTTCAAATTACAGCAGCATATCGAAGTTAGATGAAGTTTCCTCCCTCCCGTGTGATGGGTATGTTCTTGTTAAAACACTTAGAGTTTTTTAGTACTTGGAGGCTAAAGATCTAACGATGGGTTGAAACTGAGTGGAGTTACAGGTCATTCTGTTTTAGTCTTGCCTGAGATATTTGAGAATATTTGCTGACAAGGATGCTGGTACTTTTTTTTTTGAGACACTAGTACTGTAGTTGGCCAGGGCTACATTGGCAGAATTTGCTTGCACAGAGCCTGTTCATGCTGAAGTATGCCAGCAAGCTTTTCAAAATTGGGTCTGTACCTTTTCTCTTACTGTTGTGTCTTTCTGTAGTAGTGCAAGACTCTGCTGCAGGTTTGGAGAATCCCGACTTAGCACTGGGCATGCTCTGAGGTTTTACACCCCTGTTGCTGTTTCCTGTACAATGTTGGTTCCTCTGAGTCTGGCCCTGGTGATATTCAGGTGCCCAACATGTCAAGTTCAAGTTACCTGTGGACTTTGAAGGGGATGTTCAGACTTTTTGGATGTTCCTCTAAGACTCACTGGAAGCCTGTCCCTGTAACTTGGGCTCCCAAATGGCATCTGTGATGCTGACCCTAAATTGGGAAAATGTGCTTAAGTGAAAAATTTTCAGGGGTATGGGGAGTGGTTTCATCAGAGTAGAATGAAAAACATGGAGCCAGGAGGTACACATACCTTTTATTAAAAAGAGGAAAAAGTATTGAATACCTGGACTTCTCAAGAGATGTGGCTTAAGCAACAGACAGCTTGAAATGGAGAGGGGAGAGAGGACAGGAAATTGTCTAAAATGAGTATGGGTGTAATGAACCTTCAGGCTCCAGAAGGAATCACTTGGGTTTGTCATATAAAAGAAAAGGTCAGTAAGTGTGCAATGGTAGCACTAATAACTAAATGACTGAGAATGGGGAAGAATGTTCAGGGAGGTGGAAAGAGGGTAGTTCTTCTGCAAATGACTGAATTCAAAGGATTGGTAGTTCTTTGCAGAGCACTTCTCCACATGGACTCCAGGGGTTTGCTTTCAAGAACTGAAAATGAAAGGTTTTATCTTCTCTTGGTTTGAAGTGTGAGCAGAAATCCTGCTGTTAGTTTTGATTAGGCTGCTTTTCCCCTCCCTCCTGCTTCTGTGTGTGTGTGTGCACTTATCCCCTTTCTTCGTCAATTTGAATTGTGCTGCCTTTGGTGCTTTACTCTGGGCTTTGATGTTAAACGGCAGCACCGCTGAAATGCCTCCCCACACATCCCTACTCATCCATCCCACCCCTGCTTATGGACTCACTGCAAACTGTGGGGTTTTTGAGATTTTTTGGGGTTTTTTTCTTTATTGCTGACAGGTAGTAGCATTAGGAAAAATGTGCTTGTCGGGTTACATTTTAGTAATATTTTGTGCATGTGGAGAGCAACCTGTATATGCATTACTTTCATAGTAGTCCTTGAGATAGATACAAAATACCCACTAAATAATTTTGACTCGGTCTTCATGTCCACCAGAAGTTAGATAAATAAGTGTAGTTCCCCCAATTACTGGCTGTAATTTAAGGGTTTACTTGTTTTGCTTATTTTCATTGTGGTTTTTTTTTAAAGAAAATGAGACACTGAGAAGTAATCCTTTTCACCCTCCAAAATTCAGATTTTTTTTTCTCCTGTCTCTCTCTTCTATTTTTCTATCTAGGGATGTCCTTGGCATGACTCTTACTTCCCTGTCTAATATGACACAACTTGATGGTGCATGGGGAAAAGTGTATAGTGTGTATTAGGGAAATTCTGTGATTATGTAAATAGCAGTGTAATGCTGGTTCCCAGAGGTGAGGAATGTGGAGTGGAGGGCAAGTGCAAAGCCTCAGTTTTGGCATACCCTGATAGCTGAGTGCTTGGCTAATTGTGCCCTGTGGCTTCTTTTAAATGTCAGTCAGCAGCTATTTTTCTGTTTGAGATATAACCAGCCTAGATACTACTGAAATTGCCTCTTTAAGCTTTGAGATCCATCAGGGAGAAACACTTTTTTAACCCTCAAGTTCTTTTGAGGCAAAAGATGAAAAAGTTTTGGCTTATGTATCTCTCGTTCCAAAATAACAAATGAGAGAGGGATTTTTCAAGTTCATCCTCCTTTGCCTCCTTGCTTTAAGGAGGATGGACTCATTGGACTGTGTTTCCAGTGGCCTGGTCTTGCTGCAACCGTCCCAAACTCAACAAGAGATCAGTAGTAGATCCACTAGTTGCAATTTCAAGCAAGACAGCATTATTTACCCAGAATCAGAATTCACTGACTTAATCCTATGATACTCAAGGAATCAGAGTGCTGAACCCAAACCTACTTCAGTTCACCGAACTATTTCAGTGAGAGAGCTGCTATTAACATGTATGGGAAATGTGAGCTGACTTTATTTTGGTTCTCCTAGCCCTGTCAGAAGTAAACTTTTCATTTAAGCTTGCCAAAAACTTGTGTTGTTCTTCTAAAGAATAAAGACTTCTTTTGGAGAGTTGAGTGAAAATGTAAGCAGTGAAGGGCTGGCAGGAAGGTTGCACAGAGACTGTACTGGCTTTCCTGGAGTGGTTTTTCTCAAGGGAACTAGGAGTTGAGGATGAAAAAGTTTCTTTTTAACGCTGTAGCTGAGACATAATGTTTCCAGCAGCCTGAACAAAGCCATCTAAGTCAATGAAGAGGTGAGGGTGTTGGGTGACTTTACCCAGCTTGCCCTGGATGTGTTCCCAGGCTGATAGGAGAGCGTCTGGCACAGCTCTGCCATGGGGACAGGACCAGAGGGTGGCTGTTTGTACCATGGCTGGTGCAGTCATCTCTGGGTGTCCAGCTGCACTGTTCATGGTGCCTTAGGGGTCAGTGGTGTCCTGCCACTTGGGAAAATGCAGGGATTATAGGGGACTGTAACTTCACTTTACAGCTGTGGTGATGAAGCAGAGGGCTGAAGGGACTGACAGAAAAGAATGACAAGCTCATTTTTTAAGCTGCTTTGTTTCCAAACGTTTTGGACTGCATACCTGGATAACTGGCAGGGAGCTGTGCTTGCACCTCAGTGGCAAGGCTGAAAAAATCAGCCCTTACTGTTGATGCACATGGACTTCCAGGGAGTTAATCAGAGCCACTGCTGCAGGGAAGTGCCAGCTTTGGTCTGCAACAGTGGTACAGAAAGCTATACTTGAAGGCATTAGAAGCTGAACTCCTGTAGCTTCAGGTTGCATCTTTCTGCATATAGGGAATATTTTTTAGATTAAATAGAGACAGATTTTAGCATTAGGTCTTTGAAAACCAAGAGGAGGGATTAGATAGCTTTCCCTGCAATTCTTCAGGGCACAATCTTTGCAATGCTCTTGTAAGTGCCCTTTATTCAGAGAACAGCTCTCCTGTGCAGTTGTGTAGATGGAAGGGTCTTATTTATGTCCACTCTGCGATAGCTGCTACAATTTTCAGAGGATAAGTGACAAAACACCACTGGTGTGAGATTTCTGCTGGAGAGAGATGAATTAAACTGTGAGCTCTGTGGAAACCTCAGCAATCCATTTTGTATGTCTGCCTTTCTAGGGATTTAAGCATGAGAGGGAACGTGTGGATGAGACAGAGATAAACTTCTTAGAGCTTAGGCTGTTTCTACTCATTATAATTTTGAGTGTTTTCCAAGTTGTTTTTCCAAGGGCTTGAGTAATTGCTCCTCCAAGATTGAAATATTCTTTGCATTTTTTTTTTGATCTTAGAAATTATTATACAAATGACTATGCATATATAAAGTCATTGCTTAGAAAAAGATAGTGTCTGAAAGATCTTTCTTATGAAGTCTGTTTTGGGGGAGATTTTAAATAACTAATACATGCATAATATGTTTGCCTTTTAAAGCATTGTTACACCAAATAGTTACATAGAAAACCTTTGCTCTTCTGCTTATTATTTAAATAGTTGCCGTTCACACTTCAGAGAACAATTTATATGGGGACAAAATCTGTCTTTGCTGTGAAAGAGACCTGGGTTTAGGGTCTCAATAGGAGCACTCATAGGAGGCTGCAGTGTGTTTTCTCTGGAAAGGAGACAAGTAATTGGATAGAATAATAAGAGAATTACATATATTTGTCCTTTTTAACTTAGGTGAAAAGACAAAACTGTTTTTTAATTAAAAGTTGCTTAATTTTGTTAGCCAAAGTCAGTATAGCCTGAAAAGTGAAGGTTTTAAAGCATCTGGAAACGAAGACTCCTGTTTGTGTTCACAGCTGTAAAGGAAGATTGGGCCAGTACTTTTAGGACTATGCACACACACACCACCACCTCTCCACTTTTTTTAATTGGATCTTGTTGTTTTCCATGATGAAACATCTTTGTCCTTTAAGAATGAGGGGAATAAAGTTAAATTAGGCCTTTTGATTGCAGTTATGGCAAATGCCAGATAAATAACATGGCAGTCTAAAGTGGTCTTGAGCAGGGTTGTTCCCTGCTGGAGTCTGTGTCCTCCCCATCATCTTGCCTGGGGAGCCTGTTTTGCCCCAGCAGCCACAGGGGAGAGCAAGGAACTCCCTGTGTTCAGAAACATCTTCATGTGTCCTGTTTGTCAGCCTTGCCACAGACTTTTGCCCTGTTCTCAGAGACTTAACCATGCTGGTAATGGGAGCTAACTCTTGAGGTGGCTCTTAATCATAAATTAATTTATGCTGAACCACTGATGGCAGGCTGTGGCATGGATAAATTATATAAATGGAAATTTATTGAAGCAGAAGCTTTTTACATTAAGCATTGGCTAACAAGGGAAAAGGGTAAGAATTGGCCTCAATGAATATTGGCCTTGGAATGTTTCCCTTGGGACAGAGCTGACCCCTAAGTCTGAGAGGCTAATTCTTACTTCAGGCAATTAGATGCAGGTTTGTTTTGACCATTCTGTTTAAGAAAATATGCAAATATGCAAATGCACAAATTGCCACTCTGCTTTTATCGTAACTCATAATTTAAATCCTGTGCTCCATCAGTGGAAAATCCCCTCTTCCACCGGGAATGAAGGGCAGGCATTGAGATAGCAGGGGTCACTTCCTCAGGGCAGTCTGCTGGTTACAGCCCCATGTCACTGCACCTGTCCAGGTTCCCTGAATGCAGCACTGCTACAGGGTGATTTCTACAGGGAATAAACATTTCCTGAGCCATTTTGGTGCATTTTATCTGAGCATCTCTTGAAAGTCACCTGGACGGGCTTGTCAGGCGTCGCAGCTGCTGGCACACAAACCAGATGAAAGATGGAAGCTTCCACGGCACTTTGATGTCTGCAGGACTTGTGTGTGCTGCTTCTGTGGAGCTGTTGAGATCTGATTTGAAAACCTTGGCTTTCATAAACAATTTTTCTCTCCAATGTGAATTTCAGATGTTGTTTTTCATCTGCAGTGTGCTATATATAAACATCACAGATCTGAAGGTACCCAGACCCAAGGCAGGTCTAGTTATGCTCTGCTCCTGACTCATGCTTAGACTCAAAGCAGAATACTAATTCTTGTTTTCCATTTTTTTTCCAATATACCTGGCTCATCTAATTCATATCTTATTACAAAAAAAAAGCAGTTGAACAGCACTTTTTAAAAATACTGAAGGGGTAGCATGTGGCAAAACTATCGGTCACAAGAATGTTTTAAAGCCTGTTCAGGTGTTTCCCTCTGAAGAATCAGCTTTTATTCATTAAGATTCATTAATGTTTTTTTCTTCCTCTATTGTTGGTTTGGTTTATTTTGTTTAAAGACAATTGTTTTGTGCATATTGATAAGGTACTCTTTGAGAACATAGTCTGATTATCATCTTCGAGGATACATATTTAAATATGTGGCTTTGCAAAGCTGCAGTTATCCTTTATGTGTGCTCTGAAAGCAGTAGAGGAAAGGAAGTGGTGTCCAGGTAGCTCATCTTTTCATATGCTTCCTGGTGCTTTCAAATTGTATGTGAAGTGAGACTTCAAAAGGAAAATAAAGGAGCACAGTCTATTTTTAAAGCCTTGGACTGGCTTTAGAAGATCCAGGCTGCAACTCCAGCTCTGTGGTCGGCTTTCTGCCCTACCTTTGGTAGGCTACTGGAACAGAGGGTTGGAAAACAGCCAAGTTGTGCTTTCATTGGGAAGGCTGGAGGTGTTGAACCTGGGATAAGAGTGCACTGTTCCCAGCAGGAATGCCCTTTCTGGGTAGAATTGGTGTGTGTGCTCTTACACATGCCTTATATACATTTGCTGAGAGGGTTCCAGGTTAAATTCTCGTCTGGTTTGATTTGGTTTGATTATGACCAAAGATTTGAATCTGTTTTGGGGGTAGCACCTGAATGAGATCTTAGCTGTTTTGAGCAGGGTTAACACTGATGTCTCTTTCCCTTCTCAAAGCATCTTGGTTTTGCTTTGCTGCAGCATGGGAAGCATTTTGAGATATCAGACTCCTTTGTAGCAGGAAAAGTAATTTTTATGTTGAGCTTTGTGACTAGCTTAACATCTCAGAGCTTCTATACCCGGTTTGTAAAATGAAAAGAAGATTATTTGGCTTTGTTTTCTCAGTCATTGCCTCTGTTTGAACTTTAAGCTCTTTAGAATAGATATTTCTGATTGGCTATTGTCCTGTTATTCTGTTGTGGAGAATCAACATCAAGACAAATAATTGTCAAATCTTGTCCTCTTTCAGAAAAGCATTTATAGGGAATTGATGTTCAAATGCTGAAACCATTTCCATCTCCAGCAGAAAATACAAGCTCCTTTCAGGTAGTTGTAGAGAGTGAGAAAGTCCTCCTTGAGCCTCCTTTTCTCCAGGCTAAAAACCAGTTTCTTCATCTTCCTCTCACAGGGCTTGTTTTCCAGCCCCCTCACCAGCTTCATGGCCCTTCTCTGGACACACTCCAGCACCTCAATGTCCTTCTTGTCATGAGGAGCCCAAAACTGAACACAAAATTCCAGGTGTGGCCTCACCAGTGCTGAACACAGGGGGACAGCAACTGCCAATGCATGCAAGAAAGGTGGAGCAATTAGATGGAAAGGAGATCCAGAGTAAGAGAAATTTAAAGCTCAGAGCCCATCTGCATGCTGCAGAGCAACACATCTGCTGTTCAGGACACTTGATTCATCTCTGGATCTTTTGGGTCCTTTCTCCAGTGTCCTGCGCTGCACAGCCAAAAGAAGGGGAAGCTCTCTCAAAAATGATTTCAGGCCTTACATGATAGGTGTCTAACCTTGTACAGGCTTGAAAGTACATAAAAAATAACAAGTTTCTGGCTTCTTTAAACAGATATCAAAAGAACCATTTCCAGATTTTTGAATATTATTTTTCTGGAGGAAACTGGAATTTCCCTCTCTTCAGTCAAAACTGCTGGGTGCATAAATGTTTTTTATCTGTGCTGATCGCTGACAAGCATTGCTAGATGGCCTAAGAATTTGGTCATCACTAGAAGTCCATCTTTTCTCAAAATTTGTGCTAGTGACCATGTTAAATGTTATCAGTAGCACCAGTGTGCATTTCCAGAGTTGAATGCCCTTACCCAAAAAGGTACTTCCAACTTTGCTGCCAAGACCTGTTTCTTCATGTGGCTGTGTGGATCAGAACAGACTTTGAAGGTGTCTCATGTGTACTAAGACATGCTACTTTCTCTGTTTGTTTGTTTGGTTTTTTTTAACCTCTAAGGCTTTCAGAGTTATGAAATGTTATGAGACTCCTGAGCTTTGCCAGTAGGTATTATAACTTGAGTTTGTATAAATGCTCCTCAACAAGACAGCAAATGCACATGTATAATAATAGACCATTGCATGGAGAGGGATTCATAAATGACTGATCTGTAGCTGGGAGTGATTTTGAATAACCTTGAGACTGACTTGTATGCTTGAAAATAATTTTGAAGACTGACTGGATAGCTATTAGTAAGACAAGATGAAAAATGTTTTTGCCCTGCCAGCTGACCTTCTGCAGATCGAGGCTGGTGTTCCACAGAGAGTTGCTAGCACGGAGAATGGGCTATGCAATTTGTTGTTATAATTTGCATATTTATTCAAGATTATCTTGCCAGTGACCTCCTAATAGCTGAGCAGTGTCAGGTAACAGTGCTTTTGCTGTTGTTGATGTCTGCTAAGGTCTTGGGCTAGGATGGTGAGGAAATGGGAGGACCACGCTGGGTTCCTCTCCAGGCAAAAGGAGTCAGTGGGGCTGTACAAGAAAAGCCTTTTTACCTGACTCAGAACCAGGATGTTCATACATGTATCTTTGATTTCCTGGAGTGGGGCAGAGAGGATTAGGAGTGATGGGCACAACCCAAGTGTTACCAAGGATCTGGCTCTGGCCTTGGTGAGATGGAAAGTCTTTTGGTTGGTCAAGCTAAATCTGTTGAGACTTGGGTTTGGATACAGCCATGGAGCTTCCAAGACCCAGGACTCTTTACCTGTTTCCAGATGGATTGTCTGCAGTTTGAGATTTGCTGAAAGGATGACCATCTCTATAGTACCAACATGTGATTTATTTATTTATTTCAATTTTTAAAATAATTGTTCTCATATATCCCCTCATTTACATTAATAAATACGTTGTGATATTGCATTGTGCCAACTCGATATTTGATAATTTGCTCTTGCCCAAATTCTGAAACATCCAGCTCATCTGGATCAAATTAAATTTTAATTTAAAAAATAATGAACGATGTGCTTACTTGAATCAAAATATTGCAAAGCAATGAACTAGTGGATTAAATACAAATTTGGGAAAGCCGTGCAATATAAATATATTAGCTACACAGAATAAATTTGAGAACTAAATTTATATCAGGCTTCTGTTTGGATTTTACTTATAAGCAGTGCTTTTAAATACTTAGGAACTGTAAACTTCTGCTAGTATGTGGCCAAGACAAGTCTTCTGGAAAGTACACTCAGCCTTAAAAATAGTAGCAAGTGGAGGAGAAGCAGGCAGGCAAGAGCAAGCAAGAAACTACAATGTTTCCTTGAAGTTCACTTCTTTCTCCTCTTCTTCCCTTGTAAAAATATATGCTTTTTGTGGAATTAGAGTACTATTATCCTTTAATTTAAACAGGACTTTTGGTATCCTTTGAATAAATTAATTTAATGACAGAATGGATCTAGGTAAGACATGAATATCTATGCTTAGTAGTTTGAGTAATGAGTTTTGATGAATTAAATACTGTTTAAAGTTTTTAAGTAGTCTCATACTCCAAACCACATCTTATCATATAAACATGGTTTCTGTCTTGTTTTGCCACTGGTGCCCTTGCCAAACAGATCTGAGAAGCAAAGCACAGGGAGATAATTCAGTATCTGTCTCTCTCTCCCCCCATGTCTAGATTATCAGCGTCTGATGACGGTGGCAGAGGGAATCACAACGCTGCTGTTCCCGTTTCAGTGGCAGCATGTGTATGTCCCCATCCTTCCTGCCTCTCTCCTGCATTTTCTGGATGCTCCTGTTCCCTACCTGATGGGGCTGCAGTCCAAGGAGGGAACCGACCGCTCCAAGCTGGAGCTGCCTCAGGAGGTCAGTGTCTGCCTTTGGGGTTGCTGGCCTGAAATGCCTTATTTATATTGCTGTGGCTTCCTGCTGGAAAATCCCATGCCTGGTGTTGGGAGGCTTCCCTGGCACTGTGGAAACTGATTGCCAGCAGCAGTGAGAGATTAGGGGATGTCTCCACAGCCCTTCTTGATTCGGAGTTTACTGAGTGCCACTTACGGTTTTGGTTTCTAAATGCTTCTCCTGCTATTTGTTGTGATGCTGAAAGTTTCTCTGTTTTCCCTACATCATACACTTCACCAGGTTTTGTTACTATGTCAGTGTCACAGTCCTGTTGACAGAGGGCTTCACTCTGGAAGGATTTTGATGGGTCTGGAATCTCAGGTGCAGTTGCTAGATGGTGGGAACCTGTCCCTGTCCCTCTGTGCTGCTGAAGAGTGTGCCTTGTCCTGCCAGCCCCATCCCATCCTCACATGAGCCCATATGTTCCTGTCTGGGTCCAGGTCTATTACTAGACCAGTATCCTGGCCTCAAACAAACCGGATTTGCATTAATGCTGCACCTGTGAACCACTTAGAGAGAAAAAAAAGGAAGGAGAGGTCATCCTCCTACTCTAAGGGTTAAATCCTAGGTAGGTGGTAGATGGTGAAACGGAGATTTTTCTCCTCAAAATTTGACCCAGATGAATAAAACTGCTTAATATTTTAACCTGGCCATACAGCAGAGTCTTCGGGATATGGCTAGCCTGTCTGCATTCCACATGGTGGCTGGAACCAGAGCATGCCATGCTTTTTAACTTAGGTTTCTTCTTAAAATCAGGGGGAGCCCCAAGAATAGCTGTTCATACAGCAGTAACATCTCCTGACAGTGGCAGTGCTGAGCCTTCTGCAGGGGCCTCTCCTGGGGACAGAATCCCTAAGGCTTCAAATACCTGCTCTTACTGAGAAGGCAGGTGGGAGCAGCAGCAGAGGAGAATATTCAGGAGTGGGAGTTTGTGTGTGGAAGTGGAGGGATACACACAGGACAGGGATAATACTGTTTTTAATAAAGGTCTATTTTAAGTATTGCATGAAGGTGACTGAGTCAGCCTTGGTGGCATGGAACTGCAAATCAAGTTTTACCTCATGGATACAGTGACCAAAGCACGTGAAATCTGCATTGGCGTGGAAGTTAAGCTGCTATCTAGCTATGCTCCTCAGTAAAACCATGCTAATACTACATAATTGCTGTGATTTTTAAAATTATTAGTCACATGCTTTTGGTTAGCAGATTAAGCTGTCATTTTCCTTAAATTAAAATTTTAATGTGACAGTATTTGATATTGCGGTATCACTGGAATAACAAATATCACCAGGGAGAGAAGAGTCATAGTGGGGTGGAATCTGCCCCCTCCATGATGTTTAACAAATGAGTGAAAAATATCAGCATTTATGAACACCACAGGTCCAGTAACTGTGGGAGAGGGAAAAAAGGAAGGCATATTGGACAGAGAAGAGCTTGAATCTCAAATTCCTCTGGACAATAAAAAAATCAAAAATCCCTCAGCATGTGAGCATTAATGAAACACTGTTTGCTTTAGCATTCCTTTATTGTTCAGGCCAGGGGCTAGCTTTTCAAGCTCTTGCTCTAAATATAAACCATTTGTTTGTTAAAGATAAAAATTCTGACAACTGGCCATCATGCTGTTTTAAGGTTACTAATCTCCCTGCATTAACTTTAATCATGAGATGTTTTTGAAGAGAGAAGTGAAACCAATTCCCCAAGGGTTTTCTGAATCCAAATCTCATTTTTCAAATTTTGTAAATGATATGCAGAGCTGAAATTAAAAAGCCTTTGAAATGAAATATTGATAGATAAGAAGGCAGTCCCTGAGCTAAAGAAGCGTACTGACACATACCACAACTCTTTAATAGCTGCATAGTTAAATAAAGCAAATCGTTGTGTATGAAGAAATGCTTTTCTTTGTACAGACTAAATTTATTATGAAAAAGCTGAAGGGACACTTCTGCTTTACCAAATGAATCCTAATACCCTTTAAAATATCTATGTGAAAGGTAATTAATGTTAATAAACATGTCCCTGAAATATCCAGTGTATTATAAATATGTTTTCTGTGGAAATGTATTGTCCTGCTGACAATGGACCTTTTCAGAAAAGGGGGAAAGTAAGTTCTTTCCGTTCACATAATCTGAAGATTTGTCTATGCTGTTTGGTAAGAAGTAAAGAACAGTACAAGTGCCTTGAAGAAGGCAGAGAAGCTATGCTAATGGCCAGGTCAGGCTAACAAAGACCTGCTGCTGCCCTGCGAGTTTCTGCAGCTCCCATTCTGCAGGTTTCTGCCAGGATTAAACCCATCAGAGCTCAGCACCTTGGGAATCTGGCCTGGTTTGAGATTTTACTCAGCACTGTGCACTCAGACAGTGAATTTCAGATGTAAGCCGCAGTTCAGAAGATCAATTACTGTTTTTCATTCTGCTATTATTCCTGAGGGTGCATTTGCAATGTAATTAATTTTTATGTGAGGTTCTTCCATCCCTCCATCGACACTTTCCTAGTAAAAGTATCTGCTCTGCTAGATTGATGTCTTCACTTAGCTTTAATCTTATGGGCTGAGATCCATCTCCATTCATAGCAAAGCTAAGAGCACTCTCTTTAAATCTGAGGCAGAGGAGATGCCAATATTAAAAACCTCCTTGGAAAGAGGGGGTCACGTGAGTGGAGAAAGAGGGCTTGGCCTCTAGTGGACAAGCTGTACTCAGACATGATCCCAAAGGATTTACATGGGACCCTCTTCTGTAGTTTTGCTTAAAGCAGTGTCATCTTTGTCACTGAACATCTCATTCCTTGATAGCACAGCTGCAGAGGCTTCTTGCAGTTGGATCCTGGTAAAATAAATGTGCCCATAAAATGCAGTAATTCACACAAAGGGTATTTACATGGGCTGAGAAGTGGTGTGTCCTTGGCTGATCTGGAAGGGCATATCAAATCTTTGCAGTGGAAAGTTTGGGATCTGGAAGTCCTGAGGGAGCAGGAGAGGACAGGAGACTTTATTTGCCATCTCACTGGCCCTCAGTTTTACTGAAATCTGAAATGCCATGGGCTAGATAACACACCTGAAGTCTCTTGCATATGTATGTGCTTACCCTTCTGTCTGGAAGCACCCTGGGGAAAAAAAGGCTGCATTGCAGAGGAACCAGTTCAATGCCACTTTGAAACTTCCCTTTGTATTTCAGGCAAACTTGTGCTTTGTAGACATCGACAACCACTTCATCGAACTGCCAGAGGAATTCCCCCAGTTCCCCAACAAACTGGAGTTTATCCAGGAGATCTCCGAGGTTCTCCTGCAGTTCGGGATCCCTCCAGAAGGCAACCTGCACTGCAGCGACAGCGCCACCAAACTCAAGAACCTGGTTCTGAGCGACCTGGTGAATGACAAGAAGAACGGGAACATCCCCAGCAACGCCCTCAGCGTGTACGAGCTGCTGAAAGGCAACGAGACCATGGCCCGCCTGCAAGCCCTCGCCAAGAGAACGGGCGTGACCATGGAGAAAATGACCATCACAGCCCCCCTCACTGAGGAGAAGGATGGGAAACTGTCGTGCGAGGAGCTGGAGCTGAGGGACTACAAACTGAACGTGCAGCTCCGCGAGGTTTTCGCCAACCGCTTCACGCAGATGTTCGCGGACTACGAGGCCTTCGTCATCCAGGCTGCCCCCGACATGGAGTCGTGGCTGACAAACAGGGAACAAATGCAAAACTTTGACAAAGTAAAGATAGCCATGTATTCGTGTTTCCATCTAAAAGTGCTTTGGAGGGGGTGGGAGGATAGCTGTATTTGTATATATAGCCTAGGTACTCTCTAATCTGCCGTTCTTCATCTGCCTCACCGAGAGATTTGTCCGTTTCCATTACACAGGGTCAGATCTCCTGCCAGAGTAAATCCATGCACATCCACTGAGCTGCTCAGAGCCATCCTGCCTCATACAAACCAAGCTGGCAGGCTTCTGCCCAGCTCATGGGGCTGCTCCTGTGGGCTTGGTGGAAGGGTAGCAATGCAAAGTGGCTTCTTTTTCTGTCTTTTTTTGTTTGTTGAGAGGAGAGGTGCACACATGAGGCAATTAAATCAGTCCTTCATGTTTCCTAATCTCACAGTAGGGGTTTTTGGTAATGGGTACTGTTGTTCTGAAGAAGGTTATCACTTCGGTATGGCACAGGAGTACTGTTATGACTCTGTTGTAGTGTGTACACAAGAGTGAGAAGGAATCCTTTGAGATTAGAAATGGGGATATAAAGAGATAGTAGACTAGGAAAAAGAATGAGAAATGTTGGGAGGCTTGCACAGCTGCCAAGTGACCCTGAAAAGTAGATTGTGCTCTTAGCCATCAGCTTTTTTAGATACAAGTCCTTCTCTAAGGAGGAGGTTAGAAGGGTAAACAATGAGGAACAGGCTAAATACTGATCTGCATCAGTAAAAATGCTGCCATACCTTTATTGGTTTGTTTGTATTGAGGCATTAAACTGCAGCACTCAAAAGGAGGGGGTGGTTAGGCAAACTCTGCTCCTACAATAAAATGGGCTGTTAAGTTTAAGGTTTTCAAAGCTCAGTTAGAGGCTTAGACATACCGTCAATTCTAATTGGACATTCACAATTAATTGCCAGGTGTAAAATCACAACAGACCATTAGCTGAAGAGCATTGTACATCCCTTGATATGTGTGACACCTTGGTGAGTAATACAGTCCCAAGCAGGGATGCCCAGAGCAGAGGTCCCAAGGGGGCAAATGTGGTGGGCTGCCATGCATTGCACAGGGTTATTCCTATGGGTGATGGCTGCTAGGTTGCTTTGGAAAAGCTGGCAGCACGAGCACTGCTTCAGTAACTCCACATTCCCTTTGTTCCAGCTGTCATGAAGTCTCCCAGACTGGTTATTTTTTACAGTTGTAAACCCAACCCCTGTGCAGATGAATTCACACCTCTCTGAGAGGTGTTTTATGGTGGGGAAGCCTTGTCCCCGCTTTCCTGCTGTCTGCTGGGTCAGTTCTCTGCCGCAGGATGGCTGAGCGTGTCGATGCTGGGTGGGAACGAGGCACTAATGAGCTGTTCTGTGTTTCAGGCTTCCTTCCTTTCGGACCAACCCGAGCCTTACCTCCCATTCCTTTCACACTTCATCGAAACACAGATGTTTGCAACCTTCATAGACAATAAGATAATCTCCCAGTGGGAAGAGAAGGACCCTTTTCTACGAGTTTTTGACTCCCGAATTGAGAAAATAAAGCTATATAATGTCAGGGCCCCTGCACTGCGGACATCCAACTACCAGAAATGCAGCACTTTGAAAGAAGCAGGTACGTTCAGATGGGCTGGTAAAATATTCAAAAGTACAACGTCAGTCACAAAGAAATATAGGTCCTCAGTCATCTGAGCACTGCAGTTGATGAGGAAGTCCTAGAGCTACCTGAGGAGGACTCAGCAGTGTCCTTATCTCCTCTAAGCAAAAACTTTAGCATGCTTTTAAACACCAGGAACAGCAGGAGCCTTTACCTTCCCTTTGAGCTCTCCTAGGCTGGTGCCTGTAATAAACTCAACCCAAACCATGGAACTGGCTCACAGTTTCTCATTACAGGCAGCTCCTGTTCCATTGCCAGGAGAGCTTTCCTTCACCGTGGTGGTGGGACCAGTGCCAGTCACACCAAGGAGTCAAGGCCCTGTGTCTGCTCTACTGGCCTTGTCTCCCCCTTCCCATAAAAAGACTTTGTTTTGCCTTACACCATTTGGTTAGAGCAGCAGGGGATGCTGGGGATGTAATTCTGTGTGGCATATTCAGTACCTCCAGCAGTAGATGTTCAGTGTTAATGAACAATACACTGTGTACTAAAGGCTTGGGTTTTCTTTCCATTACAGTCACAGGATGCATTTTCAAATTCAATACTTGAGTTTCTTAATACTTGTGCAAGTATTTATTTCATTTCCAAGTCATACAGGGAAATTATACTCTTCAGTTTGTTGGGACACATTAATAAACTGGAGTAAACACAGGGATTCTCATGTTTTTTTTTTTTTTTTTTGTTTAACTCCTTCAGTGTTTTACTTGCTATAAACATGGCAGAAATACAAATCTGTGTCTGCTTAACTTTTTCTGTCTACACCCAATTCTGATTTGCAGGTCGACTGTCTATTCAGCGTCTAGTTTTGGCAGATATTGTGGCACCAGAACCTCATTTTCTGTCTTGTGAAAAGCAGCAAACTGATAGTAATACCAACTTTCCTTCATATTTACTGTTCACAGTATATGTGACCCCAGCACTGATCCAGCACTTGTTTGTTTAACCCACTATTTTTGGAATCCTTCAAACCCTCTGACCCCACACTACTCACTCCTTCTCTCCAAAATGGAACCATACAAAGTGATTTTCTTTTTAGAGGGGGAAAAAAAACTTGCTGAGTTTCTAATGATAATGTATGTAAATCTTGTGACAGTTTCTTTCCCATCAGTTTTATAAAATAGGAAATGAGTTCTGTGTTGTTCTTGACAAATGTAAAATGGATTTAGCTTCCACATTTTGCATATGCATTCATACTCACGAGTTCTGATACGCTGAAAGAACAGGCCTGCCTGTTATGGGCTGTAAAGAGTTGAATATTAAAGTTGCTAATTAAATGCTGAAGTCCCCCATACACTTCATTTCCCCAGTTCTTCACAAGTTAAAAGGGTGACAGGTTTTATTTTCATCCTGCTCAAGATCTGATCTTGAAACCCTCATGTCCTTGAAGCAAATGACTGAACCATGTTAACTTCTGTGGAGCAAAGATTCCTGGGAAGCCCTGTCCCATTTTACCATAGCCTTCCCCTGTTTCCAATAATCTGTTCATCATCTTGATGCTGCTCAGGCCTTCCTACAGTTGGCTTTGCTTTTTGAAGGCCTGTCATCCAGTAAGGTCGTATCCAGTTTCAGGAGGAGGATCATTATAGTCCCAGATGTTTGCAAAACTCAGGTATCTCCCCACCATTGCATCTGCCCAGGGAATGTGTCTGGGGCAAAGCAAGGTGCCCAGTCCCACAGAGGTTGCAGCTGGCCTTGGAGGTCTCTGTCCTGCTGAAGAAGCCTTAAAACCAAACAAGGAATTGCAGGGAAAGATAGCAGTGCTCTTGCCAATTCCTAATGCACCTCTAGACTCCTGTAAATACCTGCTTGCCTAACAGCTAACTTGCTTGCACCAGTGCTCGTTGTGTTGGGTAAAGAAACTAAAAGCAAAATTTAAAAAAACCAACAGCATAAGTGTCTCCTCACTTCTGTGAGTGGCAGATTTCTGTGTCTGAAGTCACTATGTAACTTCCTAGTGGGTTTGCAGGGCTCTGAGCATGGCCACTCGGGCGGCTCGGGACGCTGTGGTTCACCTGTGACTGTCCCTTGCAGCCCAGTCCATCGAGCAGAGGCTGATGAAGATTGACCACACAGCCATCCACCCTCACCTGCTTGACATGAAGATTGGCCAGGGGAAATACGAACAAGGATTTTTCCCAAAGCTGCAGTCAGATGTCTTGGCAACGGGGCCCACCAATAACAAGTAAGTGCACGTTGAATTTTCTAGATTTGAAAGTGTGTTTCTCATGCCAAAGATTCACATCTTTGGACAGAAGTCCTAATTTTGGGTGGCATATAACCAGTCTAATGAACCCAGCAACTCTTTCCATTTCTGGTTTGTGTGGGCTATGACTTTTGAATTTACAGCCGTAGTTTGGGTTATGTCAGGAAGTGTTAGCTCTGGTTTGGGGAAGAGTTCTCACTGCTGTGTTCTGTTGAGTGGTAAGTACCCTGTCTTCTCATACATATTTTTAGTTTTATAATTGGTCATAAGAGTTAAAATTAATTACTTGGCTGTTTTGCACTGAATATGATCATTTGGAAACTCAAGCCAAAATTCAGATTTTGAAAGAAACATTGGTGTTGAAATGTCCATATCATCATGCAGAATTAAATTAATGCCCTCTCTGTTCCTCTTTTTTCTTTATCTGTTACTATGTGACCCAGAGATTTCTATAGCTCTCTTTCGGTTTCCTCATTGGAATACCCTGGAAGAATAACTTGGTGAGGGTGGAAAGTGTGTAGTTCTGCACCTGGATTTCTCTTTTGAGTCTGATTACGTTCTGTGGTGCACTTTGGTAAGAAGGTAGGGGTACCTCTAGCTATGGAATTGAGCATGCTATTACATAATTCATTTACCTACTGTAAAATGAGAACCTGGAGCACTAGTATACCTCACATTTGTACAGTTACAATACAAAGTAGTTACTGTGAGTTACTTTTTCTTTGATCTCTCTTCCTTCAAAATCCGTGAATGAGGGGTGTTTTTCCTTCTTCAAAAGTGAAATATTTGTGCATCATTGATTACAGACTCATTAAATTATTGGTTCAAGCCCTCACTTCCAGTTTCTGGAAGTTGAAATGTGGGAGCATAAGTAAATCCAACAGCTCCAAAAACTACAATTGCCCAAATGTCAAAGCTAGCTGTTGTTTTAGACATGTGCATGCACACATGCTGCTCTGAGCTTCTGCATGAGGTGCCCACTCAATTCTATTTATATACCTTTTGTGCTTACCACTGCTAGCTAAGCTCTTTTTAATACCCTGCTAGGAACAAGAATTGCAAATTATTAAATGAGATATCCTTAAGCATTGAATGTTTAAAGAAATGCAATTCTTTAAAAGAAATCTAAAATAACTCCAGAACCAATCAAAAAGGAGGAACGCATATTTCAGAGTTCCTTGGCTTTCAGTCTTCCTGCAAATGGAGACAGAATTTTATGGATAATGGTCCCTTGAGGAATGGAGGATTTCTTCATTTTGTGAGGTGCTGTGTTTAGCACTCTACTTCTTATCCTTATGGGTGGGTTTCATTTTTACCCTGTCAGCAACAGAGTGAGTGTGCCCAACCTGCTTGAAGTCGCTTACATCTCCTGGCTCTGTTGCAGAATCCTAGTGAATCTATGAATAAGCATCACATTAAAAATAGTTTTCCTTATGCCTTTTGAGGTGCTTCTGTTAGATTGGTACCTATTCTAAAATGTGACTTTAGGTCCTTGAGTGATAATTTTGATTTAGATTGCATCATGGTTCAGAATTTGTAAGTACCAAAATCCCACTACTTACCACAAAGCGATGGCAAAGTGACAAATGTTTGGAATTCCTCCAGTTGTATATTGCCAAAAAGGTTTGTAATTGGAAAATCTCAAGACCATCTGTTTGTATCTTTTTTCTTCCTGGTTTTCATGTGAGCAGCTGAGAAGACTCTTTCTCTCCCATCTAAGACATGTAATTCTGCTGCTTTGACACCCACATATAGAACAGCTTTTTCATGCTTTCTACAAATACAGCATGACTCTCCTGACCACAAAATCAATTGCAGCACAGCTTTCCATTCATTTGGATGTCCCAGTGTATGACTCTTGGAGATACTTTCAAATTGGAGGAACTTTGTGTATGGGTATTGGGTAAGGGAGCATTTCAGCTACGTTCACAGGCACTTCAGATGTAGCCATTGTGTGTTTATAATATAAAAATTGATGCAAAGGATATTGCTATGTAGAAGAAGATTATTTTTTAGGCTTCAGTTTTGCCTAGCAAATTTTGTCCTGCATGTTGTAAGGAAGTATGTTTGTGGGGAGGGGGGACTCATTCCCATATTGCATTCAGTTGTTGCTGGACAGTAGCAAATAGACCAGTTCAAAGCTGTTTTAATGAAAACACGTCCTCAGTGGCCAGCATCAGGGATTTATTGCTTCCCTTTCTGTGCTGATAAACTAAAAAATATATAACTAGAGCTCATAATGTTATCTAGCTCTTCCTTTCCTGTAACCAGGAGAAGCCCTAAAAATACCTCTATCAGTTACTGGGCTGTTATATGTGTAGTATGTTATATCTAAATAACAAATTTAATGCAAAAACAGTTTCAGTTCTAGATCTTGTATATGATCCCAGAAAACCACATTGCCTAGGCATCAGAAATTGTTTGGGAGAAGAGGTGTCTGGTACTTGGCTGGGGTTGGAGAGCAGGGCTTGGGCACAAGGGTGTGGTTGACAGCCACATTGGATCACTTAGGATCATAAAATCATTCAGGTTGGAAAAGACCCTTAAGACCATGGGGTGCAGCTGTAAAACTACCACTGTGAAGACCACCACTGGAACCTGGTGCATTTGAACCTGAGCCCTGGCTAGACTGGGATTAAGGTTTGTTTCAGTACAAACCTGACAGGGAGGGTGGGACAGAGAGTAAGAGTGGGACCTCCATAGGTATAGAAGCCAGGCCCTAAGAGGTTCCTTAGGCACAACATTAGGCATGGGGATCCTGAACCCACCTAAACTGTGAGGGCTTGAAAGGGGGAGCTTCCTGCATGGGTAAATAGTTGGATAAAAGATGAAAAAAAGGGCATCAGAGTAAATGGTCAGTTTGCATAGGGCAGGGTTGATCCCATTAGCATGTGTAAGTGTGAAAACACCAAAGTCTGTAGTACAAGTCAAGTCTAATGATGTGTTATGTGTCAGCCCATGGCTGTGCTCAGCTGCAGACTTTGCCCCACTCCTGTCATTCAGCTGCCCCCTCCTCAGGGCGTCCTCTGAATGTCTGGACAAGGGGGTGAGCCTGTGCTCCTCTGGCCCCAGCCAGCACCAAGCTGTTTGCTGCTTTCCCTTGCCTGTTTGGTCATTTCTGGGTCAGGACAGCACCTCCTCTTACACTTGCTCCTATTCCTGGTGGCATTTAGAGTGCAGGTATCTGCTGAGAGTCATCAGGGCTGGTAATCACCCCTTTCCCTGTGTTGCTATGTGGTGTTGACTTGCTCAGCCAAGCAAGAACTTCACTGAAAACAACTCCAAACTTCAGTTTACTGAAAAGGAATGAAAAGTTAAAAAAACTCCAAATAATTAAAAAACTCCAACAACCAAAGCAATGAAAGCCCACCAGAAACCCTGAACAAGCAAAATGCCACACCCCAACCCCCTACCTCCATAAAATTGGAGAACAGGCTCCCAGACATATGATTAGTTTCCCTAATCATCTTTTTGTTCAAGATCACCAGAACATGGAAAAGACTGCAGAATATGCAGATCTGAATTTAAGCAAAAGATAACCGTTGTATGCAAATTATTTCTACAAATTAAAAGAAATATAATTTTTCTGTAAATAGTAGAGCAATTCATCCCAGCTAAGAGCAATTTAAATTAAACCAAAACACCCACCCCAGCCAGTTCTGTCCTCCTTCCCATCAGGCAGCAGGGTCCCACTTGAGGGCCTCCCTCTGTGCTCATTGCCTTTGATACATCCCCCATGTCATGGGAAAACCTTCTGAATCTCCAGAGAGCAACTGCAGCTTCCCCTGGGTACAAAAGCATCCCCTCCACGCTGCTCTAACCTTGTAAAGCAGTGCCTTCTGCAGAAGTCCTCCTAGAAAGCATCCCAGGAGAAAACAGACCGAGTCCCTTAGGCAGTTTCTCTGATAAAGAGCTTTGGTTTCTGGCGCCCTCATTTCCTTTCTCAACCCCCAGCACCACACTGTGGTTTCTACGTGTTCCCTTCTTCCCTGTGTGCATTTTCTGCCAGGCTTTAAAATTGTAGCTGGGACTCCACTGGCTGATGCATTTGCAATGATTCTGGAGTGGAATTTGAATGACAAAAAGCCAAGCTACATAAACACTTCATGCTTTTTGATTAGCTAATTGTTAAATTAGGGGGAATATGCTTTCAGTGCAAAATTAAAACAATGAAACAAGCTGTGTTTTCCATCGAATTGATTACCTTGTAACTTAATTTGTACTAAGAAGCTTGATAAATGAGATTAAATATTGCAGAGGAAAACAGTGATTCCCAAGCATGGTAATACATTTGCATTCTGGTGACTTGTATTGAATGCCTGCAAAGAACAACTGAACTGCTTTTTTTCTTTTTTCTTTTGGTTTTCAGTTAAAGGTTTTGCTTTGTTACACATTTAAAAAATGGCTTAAATTACCCATTTTTGCCTTCCTCTCTGTTTAGCCCTGCTTTTCCCCCTCTCTTCTTTATCAGAGCACTGCTTTCCTCCTTGCTTACTTTCCTGACCAGCCTGTTTCCTCTTTCCTGCCCTGGCCACTTCTCTCACCTGAGCCCTCTCACTTGTATTCCAGCTCCCTGTGAGCTTTGTGCTTTTGTCTGTGCTCTGTGTCCTACCTGACCTGCAGCAATCCCCAAAGGAGGGCACAGTCCAAACCTTCAAGCACAGATCCTGCTGTACTTGGCCTCTAACCTCAGGCTTTAGCTGAGTGACACGTTGCTCTTATCCATGAAGCAGATTTCTGAAGTTATTTGTTTGCTTTCTCCAGGCATTTGTTCCTGAGCTGTGTTTTGCTGATCTCACCACTATGTCAATATTTATTTATGCAATCCTTGCATTAGGAATGTATGAAATTGGTTCATTTTTGTGCTCCAGTTTGTGGCACAACTTGTGTGGCGCTGTCCTGTGGCCTCCATCATCAGCCCCTGCTCCAAGTTGGGAGCTGCCCAGGGTTTATCTGCCTGGTGCTGTGCTTCTCATTTTTAAATAGGACTATTGTTTGCATGTTACTAACATTTAACATCAGTCAATGATTTTAAAGGAAATATGATGCATACATAATGCAAAGGGGTTGAATCTCTGTATTATGACAGAATTTTTTCTGGTTTTTAAATGAATTATTTTTTGTATGGGAAATGGTCTTTCTCTTTTAATAAGTGCTTCATATTTATATGGTCTTTTACTACCTCCCTGTCTGCTGGGTACTGTTTTAAGGCTCTCTGTGTTCAATGAGGCAATCTTTTTTTTTTTTTTAATCAAGGCAAACAATTGCAAGTAATATAGAGTAGCATCTCTGCAGCACATCTAAGTGAGCGTGAAATGAGTCAGCAATGAGCCATCCATACATGGCACTGAGCTTATTTAAATTTTGTGAGTAGTAAAAGCTCACCTTTTGCATAAGAAAATCTGAAACAAGCAGTTACTATACATTAAGTAACCTAATCTAGCAAATGAAAGCATGAACCACTTGTATTCAAATACATTCATTTTCAAGAGTAAAACCTGACTGACAATCTGTGCTTAAAAATGGTTCCTGAGATAGGAAATACATGCTGTGGTGACTTGGAACCTGATGGATAAATACTGGCTGAAACTATCTGTGAACTCCAGCAGCATGGTCATGTGTTGCTGTACATATTGTCCCTATTGCACCCCTGTCTGTTTTGGGTAGACATCATTTCTTCATTTCTCCAGGGAGCTTTAAAAAGGGAGGCCAGGGAAAAGGTAGGGGAAGAAAGAGAGATGCACACGTGGTCACAGCACAGCGTGGCCAGTGCCTGGTGTGAGGTGCTGTTTTGCTAGATGGTTTCTGACAGTTCAGCCCTGGTGCTGACTACCTTACCACTTTGACTGAAGAAATGTAAAAGATGATACTTAACATGTGATGTTTCAAATATCACCATTACTTTTCCTCCAGCCTCTGCAAACCTATTCCTATGCTTGTTGGGTCTAATTTGATATTAAACAATGCTGACTTGACTGCCTTTATCTTACAAAGGTCTTATTTGGAAGTGCCTTATTTAATTTCTATATATTCAACAGAGCACAGTCTTCCCTGGTCCCTCCTCTGAAATACTGCTGCTTTTCCACAGTCCCTGGAGGTGAGGAGCATTCATCTGTGGACGTGGGAGTTAGATACAGAGAGACACACTGAAATGAGCCTTTTCTCACTTCTCCATGGAGGCAGCTTGTCCCTGGGCACCCCACAGCACCACACCCAAACTGTGCCTGCTCCAGCCCCAGAGACCTGGCACTTGTAGCAATGCTTCCAACAGGGAGGAATAAATGAAACATGCTAGTAGTCCGTGCTCCTGGCTCTACCAGGAAATCATAAAGGGGAGAGGGCATTTTTGGGATCAGGGAGTAGTTGGGCAGCATCCAGGCTGAGCAGCAGTGCTGTGTGAGCTCCCAGGTGCCAGGCAGCTCGGAGCTCATCCCTGCAAGGGACTGGCCAGGAGGGCTTCATCTCCTCAGGACAAGGAGAGGAGGGACATAGGCAGTAGTGGTTTAGCTGAAAAACCCAAGTCTAAGGACTGACAACAAGCAAAGAGGGAGAACAGCTCTCCTTGCTGCTTTGGCAGCACCTGAGCTGAGGTGTGAATATGGCAGCAGCTGATGACAGGGCCAGGAGAGGCATCTGCATGGGATTTCAGCAGCCCAGAGGAGGTGGTGTGGCCACTGGGGCTTTTGTCCCCCTTAAAATCACTTCAAGTGAGCAGAGGAAGAGCAAGAGCAATTTAAAATGCAGTCACTGCTGAGGAGAGGGGAGGGAATAGTTATTGTAATACCAGAGCATTGTTTTGGAAAAATGCTGTGTGGGCCAGTAAAGAAAAGGCTTTAAAAGATTTAGCTGCTTAATCCTGCTTATCTGCTGTTGGATCTTCACAAAACCTCCTGGAGAGATTCAGAGCATCTGAATGCACAGACCTCACCCAGTGACTCAACAGCTCCTCTTCCACAGCTTAGAGGTTGGGGAAGAGGGAACGTGCAGCTGACTGGGTGTGTAATTGCTCCAGTTTTTTCATAAACACCCAGTGATCTTCACTTTTCTATGCTTAAATTGTTCAAATGGTTCTGGTGAATAATCTGGAGAATGGTCTGTGTCTTCTCCCAGATGAAATACAGCACTGGAATTAATTGAAAATGCTTTAATGGTGCTGTATTAGTTGTAATTATTCTGTGGCTTTTGTTCTTTCACCTTTGGTGAGACTTGTTCCCTCAAAGGACACTTTTAGCAGTGATTTCATCTTCCAGTAACTACAGAAATGCAGGTGGAGAGGGATCCAAGCTCTGTCAAGAATTCAGAAAATAACCATAGAAATTGGAGCAGAAGAATACAATATGGGTAATATTTGATCTATAGCTTAAGTTTCCAATGTGTTAATGGCATTCTATGGTGTGAAACATAAGCATGGTACTGACTTGAAATAAATGGAAGGTCTCCAGAGCCCAGTAGCTAAAGTCACTTTTATATCTGGTAACCTCTGTTCAAGGGAATGTTTTTCTGCTACATTGCTACTTGTTGAGATTATTGAAATGTAGGGATTTATTTCCCCCTCTTAGTCATCTAACGAGGCTTTGGCTGTTGCTTCTGAAAGATAAATTTTAAATGGTGACTTACTGAACTCAGGGATTGTATATTTTTAAGACTTCTGTGGAGGTGCAAAGACACTTCTGTCAGTGATGTATTCCTCTGAGGAGGTATCAGTGTTTGCTGTGCAGACACCTATTGGGCTGTTTTGTTTTGTTAGCAGAGACTTGAGGCTACAAAAAACTAAAATTGCTTTAAAAATAAATTTGTTGTCATATGGGATACTGAGGTGATGAACCATAATTACATGCAGACCCAGATTTCTTCCTTTGTACTTGTTTTCTTGACGTTATTTGTGAGGTGGGATGGGAGTTCAATGTGACTATTAAAACAAGAGTTCCTGTGACTTTTATTTCACTTGATATCTGTGTGTTTAGCCAAAATTCAGTTTTCAGTTGACTCACTGGGGGAACTGGTGGAGGTAGTTACATACATGTTTGCAAAGTCCTTCTCTCTGGAAACAGAGGGATTTCTTTGTTTATCAGGGGTCACATCTCTGCACTTCTCTTGGGTCAGATTCCCCTCCCTACAGCTCCCCAGAAGTTTGCCAAACGTGTCAGAACCCAAGTCCAGTTCTGTGCAGGAGTTTTCTCGCCAGGCATTCATCTGCCTGTGTTGCCAGCTGAAACTCCTTGCCCAAACAATTCAGATCCTAAATCTTATTTCTATATGCTCCTGTTTGGGGTGTGCACAGGAATACATGGATTTGGGGTCAGGAGGCTGCTGTTCTCGCCAATACCACCTGTGTAGAGAGAGGAAAAATTCAAGTATGAACAGGTGGAAAAAAACCCAGGCTTGCTGAGATATTCAGAAACCAAATGCAAAAAAAGATAAGGTAAGAATAGCAACATGATAAATCCCGGGAAGATCAGTATTGTTTATAACCTTCAGACATAGGTGCACCCAATATCACAGCAGTTACTATTGCAATGAGAAGCTTCTCTCAAATAATTCTGGGAAGTACCACAGAAAGTGGAGAAAGGAGAAGTAGCACTTGGCACAAAAGAGGAAAATCGTAGAAGTTGCAACTCAAAATCAAGCATTGTATTTTGGTTTTTGCTAAAGACACTGTTCTTATCAAACTTCATCAAATGCAGCAGTGGTGTTGGGTAAGTAAGGACAGTGATGTACCTGGTGGTGGCATCAATGCTGTGGCACGATGTGCATTTCAGGTGCCAGCACTCTCACTGGGGACCCTGGCAGGCAGCTGGGCACGTTTCCATCAGGATTTCTGTCCCTTGGGTGTGTGCTGGCCTGTCTCCTGCCAGGTGGCTTCCCATGAGGAGGCCAGGCACCCGCCTTTACTGCAACATCCAGGTTTGGGCTTCCCCTTGCTGCAGACCTGTGGATGTCCTTCAGCTCCTGAGCCAGCTCTCCCTTCTGGTTCCTGTCTGCTGACCTGTGTGCTGTCTCTGTGCCTCCGCAGCCGCTGGGCCAGCCGCAGCAGCACCACGCAGCGCAGGAAGGACCGCCTGCGGCAGCACTCGGAGCACATCGGCCTGGACAACGACCTGAGGGAGGTGGGTGGCACCATCTGTGGGCAGCACAAGCTGTGATCCAGGAGCTGGAGGTTTGGACCACCGTGTGCTTCTCACCTGGGGCAGTTTTGTGGCTCCTGTTGGATTTGTTTGGGTCTCTGCAACCGTTTAGATGCTGTTTCGCTCGTCACAGATGCTTGTGAATGTTGTACACAAAGCACACAACATAAATAAAGTGCTTTTAGTATTTTGGAACAAGACAGCCCCCATTGTCATCAGGAAAATGGCTTATTTGCTGATTTAGACCCTGGCCGTGTTACTGCACACAGGAAGCAGAGCCCTGGCAATGCAGCTGCCAAACTCTGGCCAGGGTGGAGATCTCTGGGAAAGTCAAGTCTGTTGCCTGAAAAGGCTAGCCCAAAAACTGAGACTAGTCAGGAGTAAGGGAATAAAAGGTGGGTATTTATTCGAAAGGCCTTCAAAGGTACATTTAGGGCAGACAAAGCCCCCCAGGGGCATCACCCAAAATGGACGATGAGTCAGGAGTTCTCCACACCTTTATAGGTTTGGTCCATTTGCATATCAGCATAAATTCACCAATTAAAACTTTGCAATTTCCCCCTAGCTCCCTTAGCTCGCTCTCCCCCTTTAGAAGCTTGGGCCTGGGCACTCTTAAGTGGCCTTGAAGAGCAAGCCCAGAGAGGCACTGTTATGTCTATAGTGAACAGCAGCTAACAGGCTTTGAAGCATACATGCCAGGCAATACAGAATTCAAAAAATATAAGGGTTAAAACCTAAGGCAACAAGCCCTTTAATAAATGTCAGCAGTGTAGAAGTGAAAGAGGCAGGATTCTTCCTTTTTTTAAATTTTTTTTTAAGGAATTTTTTTCCTTTCTCTTACGTAGATTTCTGACATGAGTAAGCCTATTTGAAATGTTAAAACTTCGGGGCCTTTTTATGCCTAAAGCTTGAAAACTCCCATGCATCATGTAAATGTCAGTCACATACATGCATTTCTTTCCCATCTTTTCAGTTCCTCATCCTTCATTAAATATTTTCTGCCACATTTTTCCATTGATGTCCATATGCTTCTTTTGTATGTCACTAGCAAAAATAAAACACTCATGCTGTTTTGTGGTAAATCTTGCTGTATAATATTGGTCAGGGTTGGAGGTTGCCCTCCAAAACCACTTGAGTGGATGAGTGGACTCATCAGCTGTAGCTCTGAATGATGTTTCATGGAAACACAGCAAAACAGCACTTGTACATGTTTGTTGCTATTTTTGCTAACATGGCTTTGCAAGTATATTTTAAACAGTGCCTCGTGTGTGTATATCTCAGCAGAGCCTTTTCAGTACTTTGTCATGTATTTACTTTCTTCTTTTGTTGGCTGTGGATCATATGCATGCTTCTTTTGCTTTGTCTCCTCTTTCTTTCTGGCTGTTCTGCCATTGGGGCATCTGCCTCCTCTTAGCCATCGGAGGAGCTTTTGCTTCGTCAGAACTCAATGGCCTTCTGGGAGTGGGATCAGGGACCACCCCCTCCTGCACGGCCTCCTAAAAAATCCTTCTCTGAATGCTGCCTGGTATGTTGTAGTTTTTCTTGTTGAAAGCTGCTTCTGAGATGTTGTTAGCATGAGGAACCTCTGTCTTTGCTGCGTCCCAGACCTCCCCTTTTCTTGTAGAGCATGAGCACGTCCCTGTAGAGCTTGGAAGTGTGGTTATAATCAGAAAAGTAGCTGGAAACAGGCTTCCACACCAGTTCCTTGGAATACATGATGGCTTCAAGACTAAAAGACAAGAATTTTATTTTGCTTTGCCTTTTTTTTTTCCTCATGTTGCTCGCAATTCAGCTAAGGGTGTCAAATCCCAAAAGCATTGCTGTCTGACTGCTGGATCATTGCATCCCAGTGTGGAAGAGGGTGGTGCTGCATGGATGCTGATGAATAGGCAAAGGGTGCTCAACTGATTCTCTCAACCCACCCTGATTTTTCTCTGCAACTTAAAAGAGTTAATTTTTTTATTTTAATATAACAAGACATACACTGAATAAAGTAAGGTCATCTGTGTTTCATACTCTTCAGACTATAACCACACTTTTTATCTCTTCACATTTAAAAAGAAATATTAGTTTTTCTAGTTATATATTCCCTGTATTACTTTTTCACTGGTTTTGCTGTTAATTTTTGCACTGAGTGAGAAGCAAGTCACTTGTAAGTTTGCTTGCTGAACAACACACTTCCATCATCAGGGATTTTTTTCTTTTATTCCCACTTGTAGTTTTTCAGCTATTTTAAAATCCTTACATTGTTGGTGAAACTGTAGTTGCCTAACTGAGAACTTCAGTGGAACACAGCTTTTCATGGCAGAACATTCTTGTCTGATCTGTTGGAGTGATGCTAAGTGGTTCTTGTCCAAATTTCTGTGTTGAGAAAATCCAATTGTGTCATAAAAACTCTACTCCCATTTGGGAAAAAAAAAAAAAAAAAGTGAGTTATTTCAATTACCATTGATGTGTTTGGATTTTGCTTTTGCTTTTCCTGTTAAACTGGAAGGTGTCCATGCCCATGACAGAAAGGTTGGGACTACATGATCTTTAAGGTCCCTTCCAACCCAAACCATTCATTCTATGATTCTATGGAATACACTTTCTGCCCAGAAAGAAAGCTGTAAGGATGCAGCAGGCCATAGTGACCTCTCTCAGTTCCCCAGAAAACCCAGGCAGCAGCTGCACGAGGTCCCTGGAGGGATGTGATCTGCTCCTCTCAGGGAAAGAGTGTTCATTGTCACATACCAACCCCCAAAGAGGCATCATTAACTGGACAAAAACATATTATGGAAAGAGCATTCCCATACCAGGCTGTGAGTGCTGTTTTTCAAGACTTCTCCTTGGCAATATTCTATTATCTTGCTCTTTTTAACAAAAATTATGAATAGTGCTTGAAGAACATTTTGATAGTTGTGACCAACTTCTCAGCCTTACTCAGCTGATGGTGTCGAGATCTCCCTGATATTGGAGTCAGAGGTCACTTGTTGATTGGTTTGTGGGTTTTAGCTTAGGAAAAAAAAAAGCCCAAAGCAAAAAGATACCCCACCCTTGAAGACAAGGCAGTGGAGCAGGAAGGCTTAAAAGTCTTTTATTATAGCTTGGATTGTTTTTTAAAGAGTGTGCTGATTTTTGACCATATTTAACAATTACCACCCCATAGTAAAAAAACATGAATATCTGAAGTGTCAATTTTGTTTAAAAACTTCTTGTAATCAAGAAGTTAACTGAGAATAGAGTCAAGTCTTATGTTTCCCACATAAACTATCCAGATGAAAAGTGTTGCATGAAGTCTTTCTCCTTCGCTAGGTGTATTTCTGATTCTTGTAATTTATTTTTGAAGAATTTTTTTCTATTTCTGTATAGTCTGGTCACAAATTAGACAATTTTAATTTTTTTTTTAAAGTGAGAATCAACAGTGGAAAGAAACTTTTCTTAATGTTTTGACTTTATTGCTGAATGAAGGTATTGCACTTTATGCACTTGCTGTGCCCAACTTGATGCTAGTGACTAACAACACAGATCACTGGCTAATGTTGACTGATTCTGTACCATGTAGGAAAATATCTTGCTTTTTCTGTTGTCAGAAGGGATCATTCCACTTCTCCAGCTTGACACCTAAACATCAGACAAATCAAGATTTTGTTCCTAGATTAACAGTAGCTCATTCGTTTTCACCACCTTGCTTGCCTAGGATTAGGATGAGGACCGTCCCTCTTACTTGTAATATCTAAAATCATTCTCTTTGTTTTTAGAAATACATGCAGGAGGCAAGGAGTTTGGGAAAAAATTTAAGGCAGCCCAAACTGTCCGACCTCTCTCCTGCTGTGATTGCACAGACCAACTGGAAATTTGTGGAAGGGTTGCTGAAGGAATGTCGCATGAAGGTAGGTCAGCCCCTGTGTGCTCTCCCCTTGATTGCAGTGATCTTAAATAGCATCTGCAGATGGTCTCCTGCTTCTCAGCTGGAAAGGCATTGTTCTCTTGGAATAACCAGGTTATTGCAGGGTGGATATTCCTTTAGCGTGACATTTTTCAACAGCTAAAAAAGAAAGGTGTTGTTGCTCTTCTGTTTATGCAGTTGAAGTTGACGGAAAGAGTAGAAAGGACAGGAAGGAGAATCAGTATGATCAGACATCATCTGGAGGATTTCCTTTAATTGTTCATATTTACATGTAGCCTAAACAGAATGGACTGGAGACCCTTGGTCAAAAGGGGAGAATTCAGAACCTGTGGCTTGTGCACATTGTTTATGCAGAGCAAATGGAGTATAGCAGTTTCTAATATTAAAGAAGCTTTTATAGCCACTTCTTTGTTGCAGTTGGTGGAATGCTGCATTACCTGAGTGTTAAACTTTCATGGCTGTAACAGGAATTAAAACAGAAGCTGAGTAAAACTGAAGATGTATTCTGTACTCTGCTTTGCTCTGTATTCTGCTTGGTAATAAACCAAAAGTGTAGAAATAGGACAACAGATAAAGAGTATACAAATAGGACAACTGGAAGAGGCTTCCCAGGAAAGTGGTCACAGCACCAAGTCTGCCAGATTTCAAGAAGCATTTGGACAGTGCTCTCAGACACATGGTGTGATTTTTGGGGCTGTCCTGTGCAGGAGCAGGAGCTGGACTTGATCTTTGTGGGTCCCTTCCAACTTAGGATATTCTGTGATTTGAAGTAATCAAGCAAACTTTTTAAATATATTATTATTATTGTTAATTTACAGTCTTTACAGAGAGATTTGAAGTTTCTCTGTTCAGGCTATTAGCAATGGTCTCTAGATTAAGTGAACTCATCTATAAATTCTGTTCCTTGTTGGATAACATTTGTAGAAACCTTTGGGATTTCTTTTTAATAGACTAAACGCATGTTGGTAGAGAAGATGGGCCATGAAGCAGTGGAGCTGGGACATGGAGAAGCCAACATAACAGGTCTGGAGGAAAATACACTGATTGCTAGTCTCTGTGATCTGCTGGAAAGAATCTGGAGCCATGGTCTGCAGGTCAAGCAGGTTGGTAGCTGGAAGCTTAGGACTCTGTACAGTACTCTAGCAAATACTGAATGCCATCTCTGCCTTTCAAGCTGCTACTCAGTGGGGTCATTCCAACATAAAGCAGGAGGTATCTTTGAGCTCAGAGTCCCTGGTTCATATCTTGAAAAGGTTTGAGGAGTTTTGGGTGTTTGGGCTTTTTGGAGGGGGGGATCGTTTTGGTTTTTTCCCTCTGGAAATGGCAGCAGTCAAGTATGTGTTTGGTTCATCCCAACCTTCATGAGGGAAACCCAGAGGGAGGACAAAGAAACAAGGTGGGTGGTGTGACTGGTAAGTCAGTGGGATGGTCCTCTCCTGTTCCTGAGCTTTCATGGCCAAAGAGAGAAGGTTTAGTTGTCATTACTGAACATTTTAGCCATTTAAATGCCATTCCATTATTCTGCCATGTTTATTGGCCTCTTTTATTTTGCCTGGTTTGTTTAAACCTACATACTACATATTCCATTTTTCAGGGGAAATCTGCTTTGTGGTCCCATTTGCTTCAGTACCAGGAGAGAGAAGAGAAGCAAGAGCACAGTGCAGAGTCCCCAGGTGAGTTGTTGACTCCATACTTCACAGCAAATGAACTTGGGCATGAGAGGAACAGTGAAACCCATGCACCCACATGAAACCCATGTAGGATTTTCAGTGTATTTGCTTGCTGATATCACATTTACATTTTTAGACTTCTCATAATCACTGTGGGGGTGCCTTGATGTCTGGACAAAATAATTTGAAATCACTGGGGGCAAGGGAACAATCACTTGGAAAAATGATTGTGTGTTTGGAAAGTGTTTGGAAAATCACTTGATGTATGTGCACTACCTTCATTCCCTTTTAATCAGCATTGAGTGAGGTATGAGAAGCAGTGCTTCCACAAGAGATGATTTCTGAAGAAGCTGAAAGTGTGGAGCTGGGGATAAGACAGCTGACATTTTTCTTTCAGTCAGCATAATCTGTGTGTCTCTCAAATCCCAGTGTGAATAACTTCATGTCAGTAAATCTTGATACTAGTGGGGGCTACAGTTCAGAAATTGTGTAATTAGTGTCTGTCCATCAGTCTGGGTGTTCAGTTTATACTTTAGCTTGGCCTTCTCTAATCACTAAGTTACTTCTGTGTTACAAGAGAGGTTGGTTTTGTAATAGCCTTGAGATTTCCCTGCCCAGTGGCTGGGCCATTGTAGTAAAAGTCTCTGAACTTTAGTGGGTCATCTTCTAAGGACTCTCCAATTGAAATCCTCCAGATGGGAACTTGCATGATCAGTCCTCAAAGAGGCATTTATGGACAAACTAGTCTCTCCCATGAAAAGATTTTTTAATAAGCTTCAATGAGTAATGCACTAAACAATCTGGCTGGCAGGCACAAATTCCTGGGAGCCAAATGTGTCGCCACAAAGCGGTTTGATCAGAGCAGAGCACAGAAATGCATGGCATTCTTAGCATTGAATAGGTTACTGTAGCTTTATTTTATAGAGTTCTCAGTTGTGAGCTTTCAATAGAAACATCTTACTAATAAAAGTCATGGCTGTACAGATTTATGTTCATGTATTTCATATAGGAAAAAGCAAGCTAAACCGCCAGTTTAGTGATGGATTAAGAAAGGAATAGGTAATGTTTCAATATTTTTCATTTTGTCTACTTCTACATTTCCAGAATAGAGTTCGTGACAATGCACAGAAACAGTGCAGTTACCAGCCACTTCAGTTTATTTTCAGCTGTGTGTAAAACAAATGCACTGCAGACTATTCCCATGGTGTTTTATTAACTTCATGTATTTTCTCTGCTGTAGTTGGTGTTGGACCAGAAAGACGAAAGTCTGATACAGGAATTACTCTGCCTACATTGAGGGTTTCCCTGATACAAGATATGAGGTATGCAGTTTGATTGCTAAAGCATTAATTGTGGTTTTAATTGTGCAGCATAAGGGAAAGATCCTCACTGGCTTTGAGACCACAAAGGTTAAGGAGAATTAAACTTTCTCTTCAGCCCACATTCAGATATAAAACACGTTGCCTTTCTATTTTGAAAAACTCTTTTTCCATGTTCACTTATCTGTTTTAGGTAAAAGACTATGAAAACCACACATATTTTCCCGGGATTTCTGTTTTCCCGGGGGGGCTTTTCCAGCAGTAAAGCCATCTTCTACGAATAACTGCAGATACATTGAATTCCTTGGTATTTTTAGTTTGTTTCTTTTTGTTCTTTTTAAATTACTGAGCGAGCAAGTACAGTTGGTAGACCAAGCAAAGGGACATAAAAACCTGCTCACAATGCCTGAGCAATATTCTTTCTTTTCAACTAGCATTTTGTGGCAAATAGTAATAAAGGTACGAGTTTAGAAATTTAATCAAACCTAGAATTTGGGTGAGTTTATAGCTGGGATGTGAAGTTAGGGCAGGTTCTCTGCAATAGATCACAGCCTGGCTCTGGAGACCTTTTCAAGCAGTGTTTGTTTGGAACCAGAAGGATTAGAGAGTAAGAAGAAGTGGAAGCTGGTGTGACAGCAGCAGGCAGAAGTTCTTCAGGGCATCTCCTTGATCAAGCCACTGCCAGATCAAGCCACTGTTTTGACACTTCTCTTGCCAGGGCTAAGGATTAGCAGTGGGGTAAACACGCCCTGAAAAGAGAGGAGGAGTAATGCAATAATGCTTATTATCTGTAAAGAGCTGCAAGCAATTGCTGGCAATTAAATGTGAGACAACATGAGTACTGTTTCTTGTAATACCATGCCCTTCTTACACACAAAAAATCTTATGGTAAAAATAAGAGCAATTGTGGTTAGTTCACAAACCCCTGATTACAGTGATGTGATTTTTACTGTGTGTGCTGAAACAGATGCATTTTTTTTCTGATGTGAGATCACACAGATTAGTCAGACTTTTCTGAAAAAAAGCCCACTGTACTTCCCACCTGCAGTGTGCATCCTTTCAGTTTGATGCTGTGTGGTTTGAGTCCTGTGCTCTGATTTTGAAGAACATGACATGCCACGTAAGGCTAGAACAACATGCAGAAGAGGGACAGAGAATACATACAGTGTAATTAGGAGTGTAGTGCCAAGAGGTCATTTTGAACATGTGTCTGCCATTTTAGCATCTCTCTCATGGGATGTGGCAGCTATCCTTAATTCAGTCCTGGGAGACTGACAGGCGTGCAGAGGATCGGTCTGAGGAAGGGATGAAGGAGGATCTGGAGCAGAAACTCCCGTGCTGGGAGGGGGTTGCTGACAGAGGAGGCTGTGTGTGCTCGCTGCTGCGTGCAGGGCTTCTGTCTTCCAGTACTTCCACTGCAGCAATGAAAGCCCAGCACGGATCTGAGCTCTCTTGTTTGGGTCACAAAAGTCTTTCTTGCTGCTCTTCAGAGAAAAAGTACAGAAGCAGAACATTACCTTTCGTAATATCTTGGGTATTTGTGACTGTCCACAAACATGTCTGGTCACAGAAAATGCTGGGCAGAGGGTGGGTTGAATTTGTCATCTGTAATCTCGTGGCATGCTTTCTCCTGCTTGGAAGGAATGCTGCCTCGTATTTGTTTGCACACACAGATTCAGGCTGAAGTTAGAAGGATGGGTAATTGTTAAATTGCGGGGGTTGTGGTGCTAACTAAACTAATGGCTAGAGGATTAAGCATTGCCTTAAGCACGGCTTGTTTCTGATGGCTCATGCAAGGTTATGTAAACAACTTAAAAAGCGGGGCTGAGTCACAGTCATGCTCTGAGTGTGTCATGAGCCTGTGCTACAGGTACTGTGCTGTGTCCTCTGCCTCCCCCACAGAGCCAGGCATCACAGACAGGGTAAGGAGGATGCTCAGGGTGTTTATTTTGGATCTGTGCATGGAGTCTCAGCACGAGCTTGTTTAGGGGTATGCCCTTCAGCCTGTCCCCTGGCAAGGATCTGCAGCATCATCCCTCCCCTCTTCCAGCTCCCCATGAGACTCCTGCTGCAGCCTGCTTCCAGCATGGCCTCCTCCTTCAGGCACACACACACTGAGCATCCAACCCACACAGGCAGCACCAAGGCTTCCCCAAAACCTTTGGTCCAGCTGGATTCAAGTTTCTGATCCTTAGCTCTTCCTTCTGTCATCGCTTGCGTTTGTGCCCTTCATGCCTCCCCTCCTGCAGGGAGCTTGCAGGGGAGGGTGTGAGCTGGGCACTGGGCCCACAGCAATGATGCTTAACCTGCTGTGTTCAAAAAGAAGGCTGAGCAAAGACCTGCTGCCTACCTGGGGTGAGCTATAGGCTCACTGCTGACTGTGCTGGGCTGGGGAGCATGCACACCATCCTCGGGGCACGGCGGTGCTCAGCAGCTGGAACCTCTGCTGTCAGCACAGCTGTTTGCAGAGGCTTTGTCTCGCCATACCCCAGGCTTACATTTGACAGGATAAATAGATTTTTCTTTATTACTAATGGGATTAAAAGCAAGTCCAAACCAGGGGAGTTGCATTGAAATGGCTGTTCAGTGCCACTGACAAGAAGAATTTGCTGTGCAGTGGTGAGCATACGGTGCTTACACTTAGGTCACTGATAAAAATAGAGCTGTTCTGACTCTCACAACTGACAGTGAAATAAATTTGGGTTCCTGCATGCTCTGTTCTGTTACACTCTGCTTTTGCTGACACAAAGACTGATTACTGAATCTTTTTAATATCTCTGGCAAGGTGCATGCTTGCAGATCCTTATTTTTCCCAAATGCACAATTAATGCTAATCTAGTCTGAACCAGAAACAGGTAATGAAGAGGCACAGAGCGTGCATGGAATAAGGTTGAGTCCATCTGTACTTGAATCTTCTCACAGTGAAATAACATATTCTGCTCAGTGTTTCATATTAAATGTAATTCAAGCTGAGCGCTCTGGGGGAAGGGGAGGGAGGGAGATGATAGTCTGTGCTTTGATCTTCCCATCTCAAAAGACTTGAAATGTCTGAGGAGAGTGTCCCAACATGATGGAGTTGAGTGTAGCACGCATCCTGTTTCTCAGGGATTCCAAATCATGGGTCAGCTCTCTGGGCTGGAAGGGCTAATGCTGGCTGCCTATGCTTTGAGCCAGAAGGGCTTCCCCATGCCAGGAGCAAGCCTTGAGCCTTGCAGATCAGCCTGGCAGAGACCAGTGCTGCTGGGCTGTGTATCCACTTCATTTCTGCAGGGCAAACTCGTATTTCTGGACAGCTCTAAGTTGTTCCTTGCAAATTTGCCCTAAAGGTCGCGGGCCTGCTCCATTAGAGGCTCTTTAAACAAGAGAGTGCTTTTCTCAAATAATGCAGGGTCTAAATATAACACAAAGCACAGGCTTGGGTGTAACAGATGGGGGAAAGCACGAGACAGTGAGACTATAGTAGTCAATGTAAAAAGCATCAGTCACAGCATGACTTTGTTGGATTTCCTTTGGAGTAAATATTGCCACATTCCCTAACACTCAGCAATGCGTGGAGGGCTGTCAAGGAAGATGCAGGAGTTAGACAGTTCAGATCAGTTCAGACTTCAGCTGATGGTACTTGAAGCCTCCCATGGAGATTTGGAAGTCTAAATTGCTTGTGCACTTAACATGCAGACTGCATGAAAATTAAGAAATTGCAGCCTTTTCTTTCCCATGCTGGAAACTGTTACTCATTTTTCGTGTCATTTATTTAACCAAGTGGGGAGTTTTTGGAAGCAGCTTCGCCCTGCCATGGCAGTTCTCTTCCTCTTCTAAAACTCCCTGTGCTCTAAAACTAGAATTTCTGGCATTCTCCAAACTGAAATGTGGGAAGTCTAAAATAGAAAGAAAAGCAAAACCATAGAAGAAAGCCCCTATGGAACAGTTCTGCTTTCCTACAGATGAAACATACGGAGGGCTGTTCAAATTATCACTGATGCGAGGGCCTCTTATATCCCTAAAAATGTGATTCTGCTTGCAGATTCCTGTTGCTGTTTTTGCCCCAACAGTCCTTAATTTCTCAGATTTCCCATTGCTGCTGCCCTCGAGGGGTTTATTAGAGCCTTTAGAGCTGACTATGGTTTGGAGAAACTCTCAGGACCCATGTTTGTCCTCTGCCCTCCCAGACACACCCGTTCCAGTCAGCAGCTTGAGGGGGCAGCTGAAATATAGCTGGGTCTCACAAGGACACTGCTTTTTTTAAGTGTTAGCAGTGTCCATGAGAACACCCACCTCTGGCAATGCAGGGATAAGCAGGTTCACCCCTCCTCACCTTGGCCAGGCAAACACAGGGCAGCTCCTCTGGGCTGCCATGCCTGGGGAAAGCTGCCTGGGGCTGCCAGGGCTCTCATTGCCACAGTGCAGGGTTCTGGGGGGCCCTGCTGGGGAACTCTCTAGAAATTCTGTCAAAAGATGTTTTCCAGTTCACCTGCTGCATCACACTGGATGTTGCCATTTGAAGCAGGTAGAATTTGTGTGATTCATTCATTTTTATTCTGCCTCACGTGTTTCAGGCATGTCCAGAACATGAGTGAGATAAAGACCGATGTGGGGCGAGCCCGAGCCTGGATAAGACTTTCTCTGGAGAAGAAGCTTTTGTCTCAGCACCTGAAGCAGCTGCTTTCCAACCAGGCACTTGCAAAGTAAGCCAACTCTTTTCCTCAAAGCTTGCCTTTCATGTCTGTCTCAGTGGTGTCTCGAGATGCTTCTGTTCGGGGTGCAGCCAGGCACCCTGTTTGGGTACTGTGGTTTCCACCTAGAAGTGATTGAAGGGCAGAGGGTGGCTGAGGGAGGAGGTACTGCCCACCCAGCAGGACAAAAGACTGCTCATCTGCACAGAAAATGCATCACAAATTTCAGGAGGGAGCCATTAGTTCTTGGTCACATCCCTGCATTGACTCAAGCCCTACCATCACTGTGTCTTGTGCAAATGAAGCAGCAGGGGCATTTAGAAAAAAACCCAAACCCTAGGAAAAGAAAACACCCCAGCTGTTGCAGATAGCTCTGGCTCTGTCATGAGTTACATGCATGATTTGTGCCAAAAGCTACCAAATACTCAGATGTGCTGATGGGAGGAAAGAGGAGCAAGTGGAGGCAGTCACCCTGGGTGATCAGCCAAAGGCATGGTGGCAGACCTGTCTTTTCCTGAAGTTTCATCTACATCAGTGTACCTCAGCATCTCTTTGGGAGTCTGTTGCCTTCATACCACAGTGTCTGCCACTAGCTCTGTGCTGTCTCAGATTGGGGCCAGGTTAACTCCTGGTGTTTTAAAGCAGCCTTTGTGCTGCTTTTATACTGGAATCCTTGAACTGAGAGAGTGGTAGGACGACCCCAGCTGCTGCTTGGTGCCTTCTGCTTATATTTCTTTAGGTTAGATTAGGGTATTAGACAAGACCATTCCACAGTGGGAAGGTAAGGGGAAGAAATGAGGTCGCTGTATGTTGGCTCAGATCTCCTGCTGTGAGTTTATATCTGTGCTTTGCAGCAAACCCAAAACTGAGGTGAACTCTGTAGCCTTGCTGTGGGAGAGTGGCCTATAAAATATGTAGCACATTCACATGCCCTCGGTAGGTTTCTAGCAGCTTGTGTTGGGGGGAATCACACCTCCCATTAAATCCAGTCTTCATTTGGTGTTTTGAGATTCCAACACCTTTTAAGATACACGGTGCTGTTTCAACAGCAACAACAAAAAAAAAATGCAGTGTCCTTTTTTCCACCAGGAAACTTTACAAGCGTTACGCTTTCCTGCGCTGTGAAGAAGAACGGGAGCAGTTTCTGTATCACCTGCTCTCACTCAATGCTGTGGATTACTTCTGCTTCACAAGCGTCTTCACTACAATCAGTGAGTTGGAGAATCAGTTTTTTTCCCCCTGACTAAAAATTAGTTGCTGTCATGATTTGTAAGAGACGATGTTACTGGTGCCTGAGTTGCCGAGCCCTTATCTGGAAACCTTGGTTGTTGCTGCCGGGCTCCTGGGTGCTGGGTGTTGCTCTGGGAAACCAGCTGGAGAGCCAAGGTTATATGGGAGTGCTCTGGATAAGAGCATTGCACAAAGGAGAGTAATTAACAGAGAGTGCTGCACTCTGTATAGTTTCTTTCATCTTCCCTTCCAGACAAGTCCTCTACCTCCTAATGCTTCTTTCTGGCCTTTATTAAGTGTGCATTCTAACAGCCTGCTCTCCTCAGCCTGAGGAGGAGATGGAACATTGGAGGATGAAATACAAGGCACTTTATGCTCCACTGTGTTATTTTAAATCTCTTTTTGTCTCTCCCTGAATGCCAGAAAGATCCCCTTTCTCAGCCTCTCTTGTAAGGAGGAGAGCAGAGATTGAATTGAGACCTGAAAATGAATCTTTTTCTCTCCAGTACTGGTCAATGCAGAAATGCAGGATCCCATGAGGTGACCTAATTATTTGGATTCACCTGGGCAGCCCTTATTTTTAATTTCCCTGCCTGTTTGCAGTGAAGTGAAGCAAGTTTTACATGGCTGTCAAAACAGGCACTCATTCTACTTTCTCTCCTCTTAAAGCAATAAATCCCCCTAGAACTAGCACAGCGCAAAGAGATTTATTCATCCTTGATTACCTTATTTCTGCAGGGCATCCAGCTTGACAGCTTTCTCCAGTAGGACAAGTGCTTGGAATTTGAGGGTATTTTTTTTTAGTCCAGTATCACTGGATGGCACACAAAAGTTAAAAAGGCTGGCTTAGCTTCTGCAGTCAAAAAGGCAGCTTGTGAAACATAAGGGGAGAGAGAGAGAATCTTGCAGTGCTGGAGGTGCAGTATTGGAGTCAAATCCAAACTGGGGTGGGTGGCAGTCCTTGTCTTAAGCATGGATGGGTGGTACAGATTCAGAAGCAAAAGAAAAAGAGAGAATAGGAATAGAATAAGGAGGGGGCTGTCCACAGGCACAGACACACCAGATTTGAGACTGTGGTGTTGCTAGCCATGCCAGCATTTCTCACTGCAGCCTTTCAGTGCTTAATGGGGGCCTGTAAGAAAGATGGGAACAAACATTTTATCATTTACCTGTTGCAGTAGGACAAGGAGTGATGGTTTTAAGCTAAAAGAGGGTCAGTTTAGATTAGACATAAGGAAGAAGTTTTTTTCACTGAAGGTGGTGAGACCCTGGCACAGATTGTGCAGAGGAGCTGTGGATGCCCCATCCCTGGGAATGTTCAAGGTCAGGTTGGAGGGGGCTCTGAGCAACCTGGTCTGGTTGAAGATGTCGCTGCTCCTTGCTGGGGGGTTGGACTCGATGGCCTCTAAAGGTCCCTTCCAAGCAGACTTTTGCCGTGGGGACTTCCAAGCCGAGCCGCGGGGCTGCAGCTCCACCGTGCGGCCTCACCGCCTGCCCGCACACGGCACAGCCCCGGACCTGCAGGGGAAGGGTTTGCCGCGGAAACTGCCTTCATTAAACGGGGAAAAACAGCAATCGAGACTAATGTACTTCCCCCTCTCCCCGCTCTCAGTGATCCCTTACAGGTCAGTGATCATTCCCATCAAAAAGCTAAGCAATGCAATAACCACGTCAAACCCGTGGATATGTGTGTCAGGAGAACTGGGAGATACTGGCGTCATGCAGATTCCTAAAAACCACCTAGAAATGACGTTTGAGGTGAGTACGTGCTCGGCACTATTTTTCAATTTGAAACGTGCTTCCAAGTAAACATGAATTTGCTGAGGGGTTATTAAGGGCACAACATTTCAGATTCTGTCAGGGTTTTCAGAGTCACTGTAGGTTCAAATATGTACAGGAAAATAGTGCTGCCTGCCCCACCTCTCAGAGGTACCACTTTTTGCTGCTTTTTGCTGCTGTCCCTGGGCTCCTCACCTCACCACTCTATTTCCACGTCTCATTCCCTTCCATGCCTCCTTGCCCAGTTTTCCCTTTTAACGCTCATTTACAACTGCTTATCTTCCTTCCAAGTTTCTTTTCCCTCCTTTCACTCTGTCTTTACACTGACCACCACCCAGGTCCCTTTCCACCTCTGGCCAGTCCCAGATTTCTTCTCAGCCCGTTCCAGCTCCTTGTCTGGCATTGCTGCTTTCCTTCCAAGCAGCTGATCTCTGAGCTCTTCCCCATCCCAGCCTCAGATGCTATCCCTGGCAGTCTGAGAGCTGCCATTCCCACTGGGCTCCCTTCTCCCTGCTTGCTGGGGTTTTCTCTGTGCTTTCCCCTCTGCTTTCCCACCCACCAATTACAGGTTGGCTCGGTGCCATGCCAAAGCAGCTGGCAGCAGGAATTGACGGGAAAGCCCCATCAAGCTCCCCTAGCTCCAGGCTGTACCATATCCATTAAGGAGTGATTTTGTAGGAAAATCTGCTACTAAAATTCAGGTTGCATCCACTGAGCATATGCAGACTGATCTGCAACAACAATAGCAAAACAATTTTTGGTGAATGTAGGTAGATTTTGACATAGAGAGGATATTTTTGTGATAAAAGCCCGCCTCTCATTCAGGTATTACTGTTTTGTAGAAAAGATCTCCAGGCTTCTAACAAGCCAAAATTACATATTTAGATATTTCTAAGGACCATATTAGTGCTGTTCTGGATTATTCCTTTGCCTGAAACGTTCCTAAAATACCAAGTTGGGTACCCACTATGGAAAATATCAGCCCAAGCTGCTTGCTTGGCAGCATCAGAAGCCATGAAAACCAAGGTTTTTCATGGGAAGTGTTTAGGTGACGTTAACAGATGTTGCTGCCAGCCCCACCTACAATGACATATTGCACTGGAATTCACAGTCCCTTGTTTTCCTCCTCCTGTGTCTTTATGATGCTGAGTCTCATGTTAGTGATTTTTGTTTGGCCCAACAATAAGCAAAACGATTTTTGAAAACAATAAAGATCTAGGGACTGCTTCATAGTGTAGAGTGAGTCAACTGAAGGTCAGTATGCTCAAAATGCATTTTTGAAATGCTGTTTGTATTGAAGATGTATTTCTTCTGTAAAAGCACACCTTTTTATCACCTTAGCTCAGAAATTTGTAACTAATGCTTCTCAGAAATATTCAGAGTGAGTGCTCACAACAAAGAATGTAATCTCTTCACAAGCTTTTAATGGTTTTATTTCTTTTCTCCTCTCTTAAAATAATTATGCTGCTTTTCAAACCACTCCGCGTGTTTGGTTGAAAATACTTGTTCTATAAATCAAAGGAAACTGAATAAAAGCCTATATTTGAGACCATATGTGTGCATGTGGTGGGGGTGTGTGTTGTCTGTTCTTTTTTAAATGAAGTGAAAACTGTTACTCATTTCAGTGCCAGAACCTGGGGAAGCTGACGACCGTTCAGATTGGCCATGACAACTCAGGGCTGCTGGCCAAGTGGCTGGTTGATTGTGTCATGGTCAGGAATGAAATAACAGGACACACGTACAAGTAAGCAACAAGTTTGAGTTCCCCTTGTGTGAAATCCTTGTCAAATTTAGAGAAAGCAACAAGGCAGCCACCTTCTCCTTAGCTGATGGAGCCCTGTGGGCTGATTTGAGTCCCTGATAGGGTTGGGTTGGTCTCCCCCACCCCCGGTTCTCTCATTTTAGAAGCCCCAGTTGAAGTCAGATCATCTGATAAATATTAAATGAGATTTGAACGTAGGATTTTCTTTGCATCTTTCTGAGGCAGGACAGTCAGTAGGGAGATACTTCTGAAAGGATTCATATGCTTGTGTCTAATAATTAAATCTCTTGATTTAAAGTAATATGGTAAAATTGTGCACAAATTAACTCTTTAAACCCCAAGAGCTGGAATCACAGTTTAGGGGAAATACTTGGTTTCTTCTTCTTTTAAGAAACTCTGATTATCAAAGAAAAGAAAAGGTTTTGATAATTTCTAAATCTTCTATTGAGTACATACCTCTGTGTCAAAATGATCTCCTAGCTCATCCTTGGTTTTTCAAAACCTCTGGCTAAGCAGACTTCATTTTTTTTAATGTGAACTTGGAAAACTGAAATTCAGAGAGGTGAGCTCCAGAGCTCAGAGTTGGCCACAGTGTATAGGTGAAAGTAGGAGGAGATGGGGTACAATGACTGGCAGTATGGACATATGCATGGATTTCATTGGAACTGTGTATGGAATCCGAGAGTACAGCAATAGAATGTGAGGTGAGCTTTGAGTATGAGGAGATATCACAGCTTCAGCTGGCTGGGAAATCTGTAGGGATTTAGTTGTTAATCATCACAAGGCTTTTAAAGGCTGAATATCAGTTGTGGTTGCAAGGGGAAAATAAGTGGGCAGAAAACAAGATGTGGACCATGAAATACGCGTGTAAGCCGAGCTTTGCGTATTTCCCTGTTGGCGAGGAGGAGCGCTTGTGGGTGATCAGGGGATGCTGCCTGCAGGGCTGTGGTGTGTGAGAATGTTCTGGAAGCAGAGCATTGCCTGCCTGCTGTCAGCCTTTGCTGGGTGCCAGCCGTGCCCCCGGCTGTGAGCTCAAGCTGCATGGCCAGGGTGGCTGACCTCAGCTCATCCCGGCCGTGCGCAGGTTTCCCTGTGGGCGCTGGCTGGGCAAAGGCGTTGACGACGGCAGCCTGGAGCGAATACTCATCGGGGAGCTCGTGTCCTCCGCGGCCGACGAGGAGCTGGGAAAGCAGTGCCGCACCCCGCCCCAGCAGAAATCTCCCACCGTGACTCGGCGGCTCAGCATCACTTCCCTCACAGGGAAGAACAGCAGTGAGTGTGTTTGTTCTTCCTCCTCAGGGTCATAGGGAAGGGGGCAGCGACTGCTGGGAAGAAGAAAGCTCCTGTGAACAGGAGAGGTCATCCTGAAGCAAGGCTGGTGCAGAGCAACAGCTGCAAGCTCATGAGCTCTTCCTGCCTGCCCCGGTTGGTGGTGGCTCTGTGACGTACACGTTGCCTCTTTCAATGCCCCCTTTTGACAGCTGAGAGATAATCATCTCTTTCTTTGGATCAGGGAGATATGAGATGAGGGAGGAGGAGGCAGCAGAATTTGCAGTAGTTGATGCTGCTCAGCTTCCCAGCTCACTCTGCAGTCAGTGGGAAGACAGTCCTCTCCGAGGGCAGCTCGCAGCTTGGTGTGGGTGCTGTGAACTGCCTTCTGGCACAGCATATCTCCAGAGGGACCCTGGGGGACATCAACTTCACTTTGTGAAGTTGATCACAGCTTTGATCAGTAGCTGCATTGGCTACAGCTGTAAGGGGACTTTAAGGGTCACACGAGGCATTCTCTGCTAAAACACAGAGATGGGACGGTGCACATCCTGTTAGACACCTGTCCAGCTCCTGTAAAATTACAGGACATGACTGCTGAAACGTCCAGCAAGGAAAGATTAGCCTCCAAGTTTAGTACAGCATTTAAAACCCACCACTTCAGCTATTATGCTCTCCATCATTTCACAGAGCCTAATGCGGGACAGATCCAAGAGGGAATCGGGGAAGCCGTGAACAATATTGTGAAACACTTTCACAAGCCAGAGAAAGAGGTATTTCCTACTTTTTGTTACTTGCCTGCATATTTTTTAAACACAAATGGAACTGAAGTACCAGTAGATGTGCTACCCTTAGATTTGAAGTTTCTGGCATGTAAACAAGGCGAGTTGTACTTAACCACCTCTCCCTTTCCCACAGAGAGGGAGCCTTACCATTTTGTTGTGTGGAGAAAATGGTCTGGTTGCAGCACTGGAGCAGGTCTTCCACCATGGATTCAAATCAGCTCGCATTTTTCATAAGAATGTCTTCATCTGGGATTTCATAGGTAAGCTGGTATGAGATTTGGAGGAGAGAGATTAGGGCAAAATGACTGCTCACAGACCTCATCAGCTAGGAAGCCAGTTCTCCTGCCAAGCCCCTGCTCCAGGGTGCTTAAAGTCAATGAGAAACCAGATGGAAGATGAGAAACACTAACCTGTGTAAGAGGAGAATGTCAGTCTGTGCAGAAATTTAAGAGTGCTTAAAATTCTTGTCATCTGTTCATTGATGAATGTCCTAACAGCTGCCTTTTTACCCAGAAAGAAGATGGGCTGGAGGTTGGGGTAGAGTAGCAATTGATGTAAGGGTGAGAGCTGGGAAAGGGCAGGGAGTGAAAGGGTTGGATTTCTAGTTGTTCACAAGAACTCTCCTAATCACTGTACTGGTCTTCTGGTGATTTACCTGCAGGCCTGTGTGGTGGTCATTTAAGATGTACTTCCTCCCTTAGAACAGGCTTGCAGGCTGAGATGCTTAGCCTGAGGGTAAGCTCAGAAAAAGTGAAAAATCAAAGCTGATGGTATCACTTACAGTGAAACCATTGATGGGTCTTCTGGTGCAATTCCTTGGTGTTACCTGTGTTAGACATCAACCAGTCTGACCACTGCTATGTCATGGCAGAGGTGGGGATAACCACCTGCCTATGGCCTTCAGAGTCAGGAATCCATATATAAACTGTGCAATAGCTCTCAGCAGGATGGTTTTTTAAGGATTCTCTTGTGTAATTCTGTGTCACAATGAAGTACTGCTGCTCACTGGGTTCTGATTTTCTCCCTGCCACAGAGAAAGCTGTTGCTTATTTTGAATCCAGTGATCAGATTGGAGACAATGAGGAGGCCCTCTTGCTTCAGAGATCTTCATGCAAAACCTTCTGTCATTATGTGAATGCCATCAATACAGCTCCAAGGAACATTGGGAAGGATGGCAAATTCCAAATCCTGGTTTGCCTGGGGACAAGGTACCTACCTGCTCTGCATTATAGGTGTCCTCTGGCATTAGACTAGAAGAATATTTTTCCACTGTTGTTATTAACCTTTAGATTTCCATTTTAAGACATCTCATACCTATCTATTAACCAGTGCCTATTTTAGGCAGTGTTAATACTATGTCAAAAATGGGAGCAAAGAAGCAGTAATAATACATGGCTAGGGTCTAAACTGCTAAAAATGTTTTGAGCTTTCTTATAACTGTTAGCTTGACAGTCATGTATATGAAGTCTGTCTTGAAATGCTATTTTTGATGAAGTACTGACTTTGGGAATGCAGAGTTCCTTTTCAGGAGCTGGTGAATTTCTAAATCCTCATTCAAGTGCCTGTGAAAATGGGATATCTGTTATAATTTTGACAAAGCTATTCTAGATGAAACTTTCTTTCCTAATAGGACACTTTCTGTCTTGCACTTGGGGAGATGCAGGAAGGCAGGGCTTAATTGTATTTTGGAGGGTGGAAGTTGGTATGTCTAGAAATAAGTACAGTTTTTGTCCTGTCTGTCTGGATAGTTGGCAAACCAGATGGAAAACAGTTTGTCAGGTTTTCCTCGAGTTTTACTTTCCCTGTTCCTGATCTGAAAATGTTGCTGAGTTCTTACAAATGTCCAATTCTGCTAATACCTTTTCATTCTCATTTCTACAGTAGGTAGTATTTTACTAACAAAAACAAGGGTTGTGATTACACGAGAAACTTGTATGTGCAAACAACAAGCACTGCTGCCAAAAACTGCATGTCTTGGGTTGTGCTCTTGGAGAAGAATTCCAGTTTGAGATCTGTTGTACATGGTGCTAAAATAATCCCTTTCCTGCCCTTTTCAGGGACCACTTGCTGTCTCAGTGGATCCCATTGCTGGCAGAGTGCCCACCCATCACGAGGATGTACGAGGAGAACGCTCTCCTCCGGGACCGCATGACTGTCAACTCCCTTATCCGAGTCCTACAGACATTGCAAGATTTCAACATCATCCTAGAAGGATCACTCATTAAAGGAGTGGATGTTTAGCATGGCTTTGCTGAGAACTTCATTACTCCTTTCCCAAACAAGCAAACCACAACTGGAGACCTGTCAGGACTTGAACGTGAGGGTAGTGCACCACTGTAAGGCAAAGCTGCTGGTTGAAGCAGGATGGGGAAGCCCAGTTTGTGCCCAAGGGGGACTGGCCTCTAAAGCTGCAGAAAGCTAAGATGCAGTATTGTAGTTTATTTGAAACAGAAATTTAGTACAAAAAATAGAGTATTTTCATGTGTTAGATGTGTGTAAATATGCTATCTTCTTTAAGAAATTATATTACTCTAAGAAATTTTTCTTAGACTGAATGTTCTTGTTCTGACTATGAGTAGCTTAAACCCAGGGGAAGGATTTGGGGGAGGGAGGGAAGGACCAAGGTGGGAAGGGATGCCACCACTTGCTTGCAAGGAAGAAGCCAATCAATGTGTAAATACAGCGCAAACTCAGCAGGGCTTTTTTCAGGTATTGCAAATTAATACAGCAAATACCCTTATGCAGCCATTGTGATTGTGTCACTCTTGGAAACGTTGTAAGCACATGCTGGTTTGCCCTACTGTACATGGTCTCTCTTAGTTGGTTGGTTGTTTGAAGACTCGCCTTCCCACACAGGGAAGTTGAGAGTCGTCATTTTTTTTCCTGTAAGGTGTTTTGTGTCACTCCTGTTGATCTCCAAAAGGGCAAACAAGTGTTGGAAAGCTGATACACTGGAGAGGAGGACTGCTGTCAGCCTCAGAGCCTCAGAGTGTGAGATAGCTGTTGAAGCATTGCTGCTGCAGCCTGAGATGGGGTGTGATGGCTTGCTTGGCCTGCTCAGTGTGTCCCTTTCCTGTCTAGACGTTCTCATGATTCACCCTCAGCCAGGCTGTGTTGTGGATGACCTTTTTTATTTTTTCCCCCCGTGTTGAGGAATTTGGTTTATGCCAAATTCGTGCTGTACTTGAGAAGAGTCATTGCTGTAGAGCCACAAACACCAAGGTTGCTGTGCTACTGAACTGTATCAGCTGGCTTTGAAATGCTGACAGGTTATGAGTCTTCCTTTATCCTGCAGAAGGAGTGTTCCTAGGGGCATACAGCATCTTTGATTACTTTTCTTTCCCCAGTTATCCAGCTACAAAAAAAAAAGGAGTTAAGCAAAAGGAGGAAAAAAAATAATCTCACTTTGGTATTTTGAGGCTGCTCTCCTGCACTCTTTCCAGTCAGTGTGTCACTAATACAGTGCATATACACAGGTACAGCTCTTGATGAGGAACTGGGAGCAACTGAAATCCTGTACACTACGAATTTAACAAGAGGTTATATCAAAATCATCTTGTGAATACCATGCAGCACATACAGAGTGTATTTTCCATTCTTGGGGATGGGAGTTGGAAGGATCTGAGGATATGGTTAGCTTCACCTGGTTTTAGTTTTTGGAGCTTAGTTTAAATGTAGGCTTTTGTTTTCACTTGTTTGTTCTCTGTGATCTTAAGCATTTTGTCAGTGGATTTCTCTGGATGTGTCACTGTCTGCTGTGGCTTGGGAAAGGCCCCTGACTGGTACTGTAAGTGTGTTGCCTTGCACTGTGCTCTCAAGTGGCATTAGGAGGGACCTGGGAATGGTGGACAGTAGCAGGTCTTGGCATAGTGTGCACATGGTGGAAAGAGGGATGGGAGGTAAGGAAGAGGAAGGAGGATGACAATTAGGGTTTGCTTTCTCACCTGCCTTTTGTCAAGCTTCTCTACTTCCCTGTGGTCCTGCTGCTGTCCAGTTCTTGTAACAGCACTCAGTTTAGTGTCAAAGCTTCACATCATACTCACAGCCAGAAGAAAACTCTTCATGTGACTTTGTTTCACTGGAGAGTTTTATGTTATAGAAGTCTTCTTTGTTTCTAAGAAAGGAGTAAAATAACGCTGTCAAGGAGCCTTGGACTTTAATGAGGGTTCCAGCTTTCAATAACGATTCTTTCCTCCTGGGCTTGTGCTTCCTTTAAACTGACTAAACTCATCCCAAATACTGTAGGCAGCACTGCCACGTCACTGCTGTGGGTGTGAGTAATGTAAAGGCTGTGAATGGTGTCTTGAGTTAGTAGCCAGAGCCCACAGGTGTGTGATATCTCTCTTACATTTCCTGAAATGTGAAATTTGGGGTGTTAGGATTTTCTGCGTGGCCAGGGAAGTCTGCTTAAAGTCAGCAGATGATGCATGGCAACCCATCAGCAGCAATTGCAAATGTGCCCCTGGTACTTAACTCTACCAGTGAATTATACATTTAGCACCAGAAACCATGTGGCAGCATTGTTTGGTAATGACTGCTTAGGATGTTTTGACTTCTATTACAACTCAGGCCTTTCATGTCTAATGACTGCTATACAGGATTTTTTCATGCCCAGCCCAGTCTAAGTGACTTCCATTTTACTGAAATAACCACCTCTTTAGTCCTTGGATTTCTTCACAGCATCATCTGCATTTGCTGGCTGGATGCTTCCCAAAGTGCACTGCCGCAGACTCCTCCAAAGGCTGTGTATGACTGGAGCAGCCAGAACATTCATCTGACATGACAAGGGTTAAGTTCCAGCAGGATAAAGTAGAAACATGGGCACCTCTAAAGGTCATTCATTTAAATAAATAAACCATACACAGAGAAAAAAGGCAATAACTGCATTAAGTCTTTTTTAAGTTAAAAGAAGTCAAAACCTGAGAATTTTTTAAATTCAAATCAGGGCCTTTCCCCATTTCAAACATGAAGAAACCTTTAGCACTTAACACAACTTCGCGTCAGCTTTTCCAGCAAGTGTTGACTTGTTTGGTTTTGTCAGGTTTCACATCATATTAATAATAATACAATAAAAATTATGTATGTCTCATGTTTCCTTGTAGGCAATAAACCACCTAAGATGTGTTGAAAGGGGCACAGCTGAGTGCCTCAGATTCCTAGAGGAGTAGTTATTTGACAGCCTTGGGAGTACAGTTCTTCATAGCATATTTTTATCCTACCATATATGGTTTTTTTTTTTAGTGGACTACTTTTGTTTATTGGAAACTGTGAGGTTTTTCTTCTGTAAGGTTTACAGAAATCATTCTACCTGCTAGAATGGTGAGAAACCCATCAGGATTCTTCTAAGCTAACACAGTTTTTACTTCAGTGTTAAAGCACCTTCTTTGGTTGAGAAAGGGAATCTTGGAAAAGACCAAAGCTCTCTGGTATCTGCTTTTTAAAAAAAACAGAAAATTCCTATCCAATGCCTGTCTGCAGATGTCTGAGTTTGCATAGTCCTGTTGTACTAACATCCAGCATGGTAACTTGAGGGAGTCAGAGAATCAAATGCCTCACTATGTACAAAATGTGTATTTATAATTCTCTGAAATAAATGAAATTGTACTGTTTAGTGAAAAACCCGCTCATGTTTATTCCAGGTTGGTTTGTGTAATTAGCTATCATTGTTCCAAACTGTGTTTTTAGGGTAGTTGCCCAGCAGCATATTTGGGAAAAATTCCTTCTTTCAATCAAATGAAGGTGTGCATCGTGAGGGGAGATACTGTGTGTTACACTTGAAATGTACAAATGTGCCCTGTATAGCTTAAAATGATCCCTGAATGTCTCCAGTAAGTATATTTTGTCTTTACATGATTACTAACGGAATAAGAACTGGATTATTTTCAAGACATGAGTAGAAGTCTTGTTCTATCAAGCACTTTAACATACACACCACGAACCGACATGGGGTTTTCAGGTTTTGAAGTACATTGAAATACAGCTTTTCATGCTATGTCCTTTACAAATAAAACTGTGAGAATAATGGTCAGTGTCACTTTCTCCTTGCAGGGGAGCTGAGTCTCGAGCTGAGGAGCTGATCTGGACCTGGAGGGAGCAAATTGGACAGGATGATTGAGCTGATGGCGATTCCTGGTACTGGGAATGTGCTGGAGTAAAGCAGGGGAGAAAGGGGTGGGAGGGGCTGCTCTCAAAACCTGTCCTTCTGCCTCCCCTGACACGAAGGGGAGGCAGAGTCTGTGCCAAGCCCAAGCAGCTCTTCAGTCCAAGGCTTAGGTGGAAAACATGGCTCATTAAGGGGAAGGAATGGGATCGCAGGGAAGATGAGCTCTTACCAGGGTGGTGTTTGCTTGGCAACCTGGGTTGCTTTGTCCTGAGAGTCTGGAAGAGTGGGGACAAGGAGGGTGGGATTAATTTGTAGCAAAGGATCTCTTTCCTCTCGTGTCATGAGTTGCTCAGATATTTGAACTCGGGGAGAAAATTGCTGGAATGAAGCTCATGCCCTCCAGTCTGTCAGTGAGCATGTTGTGTAAGAAGAAAGGTTAATGGACGAGAGAGATGGATGCCTGCAACAACAACAACAACAAAATTACAGTGAAATACCCTCTTTTCTAAGTTGCACTGGATTTTCAGCAGTTTCCCCCATGTCCCTCCGAGCTTTAGATCTGCTGGAATTGGCAAAAATAGGAGAATTTTTAGAAACTTGATAGTTGAAATGCAGAGCCCTGTGTGTGTGTATGCATGGCATGTGTGAGATGGGGCATGTCTGTTCATTCATCTTAACTCGCTGTTTTGGAAAGGCAGAGAATCTCAGGAGAGGACTGAAAGTCTCAGAGCTTGGGATTCTATATATGTGGAAATCTTGAAATATATTGTTTGATGATACTGGTGTTTATCAACAGTGATACAGCAAAATTACAGAATCCCATAAATGCGAATAAAATCCACAGAACTGCTTGTTGTGAAATGTCAGTGGCAGGAGTGGCCATACTTACTACACCTCATTACTAAATGTGTTAGTATGTGTTATAGATGTAAGTTAGAGATAGTGAGATCTGAACTCTTAAAGGCAGTCAGTACTTGAAGTAGGGCAGAACTATGCTTGTCCACATAAGGAAGTGCAAATAACTTCCTCTCCACTTGTGCTGTCACTGCTGCAGGCTGGGAACACTGCAGTGTTTTCTGCAAAGGAGGAGTAGAAGAAAACTGTCTGAGAAAACTTGCATGGGTAGGAGTTGAAATAGCTCACTGATCTGGTTTGTTCCTTTCCAGCATTTCAGGTAAGCTTGTTCAATAAAAGAAATTGTGCTCAGGTTAAGAGTGAAACTGCTTTCCTGCTGTCACCCCATCAGCTCCGAGGCTGAGGCTCCTGTCGTTGCACTCAGGGAGCATTTCATTGCTGACCTCCCTGTTTTCTCTCCTGCTGTTCCATCAGATGTGTATCATTACCAGTCACTTGGAGCTCAGCACAGGGTGTGAAGGGAATGGGAAAATTCCTGTACGGGTGTGCTATCTGGTGGCTGGTTATGGAAAACTCTCTGCTGAAGCCACTGCAGAGCTGCTTTGTCAGTGGAGAGCTGTGGTTCTGCAGGAAAGCCTGGCACTTCACAGAGCCCAACTGCATTCCCTGCAGGCCTCACAGGCCATCTCAGATCCTCTGAAATGACTTCTTCTGTCAGAATGTGACCAGACAAATTATTTTCTCCTTGAACCAAGCCCACCTTTGCCTTGAGGGGAGGGAGGGAAAAGCCATAGGAGGAAACACAGCCAACCCCACCCGATCCTTACTCACAGCGTGTTTTTCAAAAGATGTTGCTGTAAGGGATCTCAGTGCTGTGTGATCTAGTGACTACCTTGTTATTGTCCAGTAATGAATTCAGTGGGATCCATAAATGTAAAACAGTTGTGGTTTGCATCAGAGAGACTCAGGTGTTCACACCAGTCAGGGAGTAATAGAGTAACCTGTAAGATGTTCCTCCTGCTTGCACTGGCTGTCCAGGACTTGTGTGAATCACTTGTCTTGCACAAGAGGCAAACGTAAAAGATAGATAGCACATCTCTCTGTGGAGAATAACTGTCCTTTGCTCAATAGGGACCTCTTAGTTTTATATGGCCCCTTCCCTGTATCTGTTGACTTTTAGTCCCTGGCCAGAGCAGCCAGTGAAAATGGGTGAATTGTGGAGTTTACCCAGATTCAGGTGCTCAAGCCCTGCTGTAGGACAAAGTTTTAAACAAATGAATGTGGTGGAAGAGCAATTGAGTTGGATTTGCAAAGTGCATTTGGCAGGACTGTGCAGCAGATTAATTCCCAAGGAGCTCAAATCCTTATCAGAGGACATCTCTCAGCAAGAGGCTGAGGAGAATGCAAGAGATGTCCCAGTCTTCACACAGTACATTCAGTGGCAGATTTTCTCCTGCTCCCTTGGCCAGCTTATACAAGCCTAAACTAAAATAGAATTAAACTCAACAGCAGCCAGATGTTGGGTTTGGTGCTCTGCAACCCTTGCAGTGTTCTGCTTTCAAGGAGAGCTTTCCACAAAGGCTAGTGTTGGCCTAGGGAGGGCATTTCCCTCCCTTGTCCCTGCAGCCAGTGGGAAGAGATGGGCTCCTTCAGTAGGCCCTGCAAGGAGAAACCTCACTTGGCTGCTTTTAATTATGCTTTGAGAAGTCCAGCAGAGGCAGCTTGCCCTTGGAGGCTAAACTAGCATTAGTCTTTATGAATATTCCCACCAGCACTGTCCTCCCCTACTGAGTTCATTCCTTCAGAGGCACACAAGTGATATGTTGTGATATGTTTACACATCAGAAATATAAAGAGTTTACAAGAGTAAAATCTAAAGGTGATGATGGACTCAGGTAGTTACATTTTTACAATATATTGATAATTCTGATACGAAGATAAATTCCCTATTTTTCTTACAGAGGCATGGAATAGAGACCAGAAAATGTGGCTTCAATTTCTAAGTCTCCCTGGCTTTCCACCAGGACCTTTAAGCCATTTGTTTGTGGCATGTCCCATCCTGCAGGTAGGGGGCTGATGTGCAGAGTGGTGGGGCTTGGCTGCAGCCAGGTCTGCCTCACCAAGGAGGGTTGTTCAGCCTTGGGGTCAGCAGCTGGTGCTGTGACTGAGAGCTGCTTTTCAAAGCTGCTGTGGCAGAAGTGCCCTGAGCTCTCATCTGTGGTTAAATGCAGTTTAAAGGCATTGGTGAGGCCTGTTGATTTGTGGTGTTCTGGGGCATGTGCAAGTCTGTCAAGCTGTGTGTGGTTAGAGAGTTTTGTAATCGTCTGGACAGAAGAACAGGCTTTCTTCCTACTTAGCTACAATGCAGGAATTACGGTTACTATCTGCAGTGTGATTAAGCACTGCAGAAATGCATGGAAATCCTTGCTTGGCTGTTGAGTGAGGATGGCAGCTGATTCCCTACCAAAAAGGAGGAAGAGAAAACAGATGTTTTGCAAAAGCACCTTTCCCTGCCTTTTCATCTTGAGTCAATAGATCTTCTAGGAGGTGGTACAGACATCCATTAACATCAAGGTAATCTTGTCCTCTCTCTGCCCCACAACGTCTCCCTGCTCATTGCAATCCCACATAGATCATCACCCACACCAGAAAATGCATGGTGGAAAACATGAAGTGCTAGCAAGGCATTTCCAGTAGAAATCAGAACTGGTCAGCACAACTGAGAGTCATCTTTGTGGTGCTGGTGGTGTTTGGTTGTGGTTGGGTTTTTTATTTTAAGGCAGGGACTTAACTTCAAATGAACTGACTCTGTGCTTCTGTACTTGAGAGAGTGTGAACTCTTCCATGAAGTTCCTTAGCCTGTTTCTTCTGCTCAGTGCTCTCACCTGATTTAAGTTCACCTGCTTGCACACGTGCAGCTTCTGAACTGTCACTACCTCAGGAGATAAACAGGATGTGCTCTAAACTGGACCATGCAGCTTGGAATCAGTGTGGCTACTGGCTTGCCTGAGATCTAAACTTCTTGCAGATGGTTTGTGGTTCCTGACTGTGTGAATAGTATAAAGCTGGGTAGAAGATCTCCCCCAGCCCATAAAATGAGTTTCAGAAAAACTGCATTTAGGGAATGTGAGTGGAAAGATCACCCTATGGGCTCTGCCCAGCTTTCACATTCCTAAAGCTGTGGGAAAAGTTTCCATTCATGGTAACAGGAACACAGGAGAACTGGGAAAAACTTGCAGACCAGAGAAGCTATTTCATTCATCCTCAGCATGGACTTTGTGAGAATTTCAGATGTCAGCAGGAATTTGTGCTAGACAGGGGTAGTGTGGGTAGCTGTGTTCAGTGAGAAATAGGGTAACTGCTCTGGGCTTAAGCATTTGTGTTTAACTGGCACAATGCTAAAAAGTGAGGAATGAACTAGCTGATCTTCAATTCAAATGTGTGTCCTGGGAAGTGCAAATACAAGTTGATCCACCATGGCTTGCTGAAGTCAGTGAAAGTTCCTAAAACTGATGAGTTTAGACAGGCATTCATGAACACTGTAGTCTGCAAAACCGATTTGTTTGTGCACAGAAGAGAAGCAACTCTCTTTTGGGAAAATAATAAAGGGAAAATAATAAAGTGACTGTTGTTGCTGCTTTCAACACACAATGTTTATTAAGATAGTCCCACTCTTACACGTAAGTTTGCTTCTAGGTGATCTCAGCATTTTAAGTACAAATATTATCTCTGTGAAGGGCCAGGCTTGTGCTAGTGCAGATATTCTAGAGCCTTGTGTTAATCTCTTCAGTTCAGACAGCCTGGAGAGAGAAGTGGCAGCACACAGGGTGTGATGAGCAGGGCCCTGGCTGAGAAGGCTGCTGGAGATGGCTCTGGGGAGAGTTGTGAACAGCTTGGTTTGACTTATCACGAAGTGCAGGATCTTCTGGATAGATCCCTCCCAGCAGATAGAGGCAAATCTGAGCCCTCATTTGGCGTGGCAGAGCAGGAGCTGGCAGTAGAGGACAGCAGGACAGCTATGTCCCTTTTGGCCCTCCACAGCCACTCCAGGCTGGAGTTAGCAGAAGCATTTTCAGCAGAATGCACACATCCACCTTCCTCTCGTACTTGGCCTGTGACTGAATGAAGTTTTCCTTTGACACTGGAAGGTAAATCTGTTTGCAATGGGACCAGCTCCTACAAGCATCCACAGTGCTGGGGAGTTTGTGTGCAAAAATGATGCAGGGCCACTAGGATATCTTCCCAAGCACTGCAAGCCTAATGCCTTGTCTGGTTCATCATCCAAGCTGGCCTTGTTCTGGTGACATCCTGAGCTGAGCTACCAGAGAGCTTCCTGGGATGCCCCTCTGTCCCTTGGACCTTGCTCCTTCCAGCCTTCATAAGCAGGGGCATTCTGGGTGACTTTTACTCTGTGCTGGGGATGAGAGTTAGGAAGGGAAGGAGAAGGAGGCAGCAGCCACTTGGGGGAGGAGGGAGCCCACAATTCCTTTGAAGTGGTTCTCAGCAGGCAGCGTTTCCATACAAGCACCTCTCTTGACTTCCCCCCACCAAAGTACTGCTTGGGGGAGGATGGCAGGAGGGCTGGCACTCCCTTTGCTTCTCCTAAATGTAAAAGTGACTTCCTACCTCTGGCTTAGGCAATTAATCAGGTAAGGAAAAACTATTGAGGACTCCAGGCACAATACACACTGTAACATCTTAATCGATTTCCCCTTCCCCCTCTTTCAAAAAAGTATTTGCCTGCAAGGGCCTGGACTGTTTTTTCCTGTGTTGGCACAGGAGCCACTGGTAAAGAGATGATGGTAGCAGCTCTTTTTGTGTCTGTATAATAACTCATGACTCTCTTACTCAGCTAATTAAAACCAAAACTCCTCTAGCTACCCTGAGAAATGTAAATAGCATTTATTAAAACATTGTTCTGTGGTATAACCAGCACCCAAGTTACAGAAAGGCTGTTATGAAACAAGACTTTGCTTGTGAAGAGTGGATGGCTGCAAATCAACTGCATACCAGGCTTTCTTCATGAAAGCATTAAGCTGGGGACAAGCAGAAGTGTGTACAATTAAAAATGTTTGAAATGCAGGAGGGCAAACAGCTGGCAGGGGCCAAAGCTGTCTGAACACCTTTGCATTGTGCTGTGCCCATCTCTGGAGTTAGCACAGATATACAGGGTGGGGAGCATGCAGTGAAACAAGATTGTTCCAAGGGCATTGTGTTCTTAGCACAAGTAGCAAGGAAATCAGAAGACAAAACACATTAAAGCAGGGGAAAAAAAGTTTTGATGAGACAGGAGAGTGTTCTTGAAGCTCTGGCTAAATGCACAATGCATGTTCAACAGCAGATTTGCTGTAGTGTAAAATAAGGGAATGTAATGTAAAAAAATGTGCTGTGAAATCAGGAACAGAGTTGAATCCAATATTAGGACACACAGCTCCTGTGTATTCACATTTATGTCAAAACCCAAGCGTGTTTCATACAAGCACAAAATGACCCCTTGGTGCAAAAGCGAGTGAGTGAAACTCCTTGCTTGTTCCTTGCACCTGATTAAAGATGTTACGGAACAGGCCTGATTTAATTCCTCTCCAGCTGTGGCAATGCCAGACTAGCTTGAAAGGATTTGATCCAACTTCTCAGCACTCTAATCTGAATATATCAAACCTTTAAAGACAACTAAGTGAAGAACTCAGGATCATGAGAGCACGTAAAGCCAAGTGCATACTCTAGCCTTGCTGAGCTGAACAGTGTCAGCAATCCCTGACCTGTTTCTTGAAGGGAAATTATGGGAAAATTCAAAGATGTGCTTCTGCTTTAATGCAGAAACAAAACCTTTCCCATTAGGTAAGAGGTCCTGCCACCCCCATTATTGTATGGTTGGCAAGGCTTTGGAAACAAAGCATTCATAAAGGGTTTGTAAAAGTTCCACGTGAGAACAGATGCTTTAAAATATATTTTCTTTGCCTTGTCTATGAGTTCATCTCATTCTGTGATCTTGTTATTTGTCCCAAAGACTCAGATCCACAGGCACAAATATCCTACTGAGACAGTGTTTGCCATCTTGCAAGCAGACTAGGGTCAAAAACATCATTGTATTCCTTAGTCAAATCAAGAATCAGTTCCTGTCTTGTTTTAATTTTGGGAGAAGATTCTATCTCTCTGTCTAGTGAAAAACTTTGGTCCAAGATGTTGCTTTTTGTCAGAATCCAGCCTTATTTAGTACTCAGAATTTGCACTACAGCTAACACAAGTCCACACAGAGTAAGCTGTTCTGGGACCTACAAGCTGCACAGTCTGGAAGTAGTTACCTGTTTTATTCCTTCTATCACTCTCACTTTCTGTCACACCCTGGGCATCCTGTGTTGGTGAACAACAGGAGACATAAAAGCTGACAAGTGTTTTATGACCTTCTTAGTAAGGTACATCTGATACACCAGATGGTTTTCATCCAGTCAGAGCAGTCTTCAGTTCCTGAACAGAGAATAACTGGAGTATGCTTAGCTTGCTCTGCACTAGAACCAATCTGCACTCCAGGCAGTGCTTCCTTCTGTTTTATAAAAGCTCATCCCTGTTGACTTTAGCCATCCTAGATGTGGTCATGCTGGTCAGAGACACCTCACAACCTGAGAACAAGGGATGGTCTCTGTGCCAGCCCCAGCTTTCTGGCTGAACAGACTCTGGCCAGCATGAAGACAAAAATCTTCCAAAAATCTTTGGAAGGCAGAAAGTTGTGGAGGCCTCTCTGAGTCCTGCTGTCCCTCAGAAGGTGGGATGGATGCAGAAGCCAGCACAGGAGCAGCACAGCCTTGAGGCAAGGAGGGTTGAGAGTCTGGCACCACAAGCATGGGAGGGGACTGTCACAGACAGAGATTACAAACCTGCACAGGGTTTGCCAGAGCTCAGGAGTGTTGTTACAGGCAGGGGGACCTGTGCAGTGGGTTTGAAGGAGAGGGGAGTGTGGCACTGACCTGTTCCAGTCAGTCCCCAGGAAGCTGAGTCTCTGGCATGCTGTGCCTGCATAAGGTTCATACCTGACTTCCTGGTCTGTCTAGGGGTGGGTAAGTAGGTGACACTGATCTGAAGTAAACTGCTGAGTTTAGCCATTGGTATTTGTTCCTCAAGCCTCTCAGGACACTGCCAAAATGTTGTCTCCAGTGTCCCAGCCAGCATCTATATGCTGACTCAGTGTAAGGAGCATGCTGGGAGCCCATTTACCACAGCTTATAAAAGAGGCTTTAAAGGGCTGCTGCTGCCTTAAAGAATGGCACAAACAAAACTCCTCCTGTTTTGCAGGCCTCCTATGAATGGCTACTTATTCTAATTTACAGAAGGATATGTTTTATAAGAGGGTAAATTTGGCCTGACTGTGTAAGTGAGAAGCATTTGAACACTCAGACACACAGGAGTGGGACAGACCTGGGCCTGCAGAGCTCACACACATGGACACCAACACCCTGGCCCCTGGGGGTGACAGCTGAGCCATTGCCCCTGCCCTCTGTGTGGCTCAATGTGCTGGGCTTCTCTGTCCTGAAACAGCCTGAGGGTCCAGAAGCAGAGGGAACCCCACACTGGTCAGACCTGCAGCCTGGGACCATGCCTGGTGTGAGATGGCACAGAGAAAAGTGCCTGAATCCTTGAACTGTTTTGCCACGAAGCAGTTGGCCCAAGCAGGAGGGATTTAGCCCTTGTTCACACCTTTTTTTTAATCACATGGTGTGAATTAGATGTTTATGATTCCCCAATCAACTCTGAGGGCAAGTACTGAGCCCTGACATTTGCAGGGCAAAGAAGGATCAGCACAAGAGGTCACTTGCAGAGCTATCCAGTTTTCCCATTTCCCTCCTACAGATAACACAAATAAACCAGCAAATATTGCTCTTGCTTTTGAAACCTTGAGTTAGGACTGGTTCAACCAGTGCTAGGGGTAGTCATCCTGACAAGAAGAGTCAGTCACTTCAGCTATGGATAGAGATTTGTTTTGACAGCATGCCGAAAATAGCATCTCAGAAACCACGCTGCTAGCTGGCTTTAGAAAGGCCAGGTTTTGAATTGTTTCTGAGCAGCAGCTGGTTACTGTGTAAATAGCAATCACTTTGTTTAGCTGTTTTTCAAAAAGTGCCCATGCCTGAAGGACGATGCCATCCCAGGGCACCTCCTTGCAGCCTGGTCATCCCTGCAGGCTGCTCTTCCTCAGCTTCCCCAGGAGCCCACCCTGGGGATGCCACTGCTCAAGGAGCCACCCTCACATGCCCACAGTTCCCAAGTGCTTCAGGGCACTGCTTCCCGAGCCCCCAGTGTGCCCAGGGGAGCTCAGTCCCAGCTGGAGTGTCCCCTCCTAGAGCTCCTGGTCAGCCATAACCCCTCACAGATAAACCCAGTCACATCCCAGTGACTGAGGCAGAGAAAATCCCAACTATGGCTCCAACCAAAACAATTTCTTTAGAAAGTGAAAGGTATGTGGCATAGAAGTTCTCAACTCCCCTGATTCATAAGATGCCCTCTACTTTCTGAGGAGCTTCATTCCTTTTTCTTGGAGATGGAAACAAGCTGCAAAATACTTTGCCTGGCCCTGCAGGGCAGTACCCTCCTGCATCCCTTCTCTTCTGTATGCACATGGCACTGGTGCTTGTGTCCTTGGTGATCTCTGCATCACAGGGACAGTGAAGACAGAGCAACATCCCCGCTGGCCCTGAGATGTCCATCAGATCCCAGAGTGCCTGTGCAGCACAGGGTTCATGCTGCACACGGGCTCTGTGGCACAGGCTCTGCCACTCCTGCCCTGGAGGCAGCATCTGGGTCCCTTGGCTTCTCTGCACGCTGTAATTTGCAATATGAACAGGCTGGCAGACCCGAGGGAAGTCGCTTAGGTCCCATGTGTGTCCTGGTTTGGGTTTATTTCTCCTTCATCACCCTGTAGAGGTAACTCCTGACTATGAACATCCATTATGGGACCTGACTTGCTTTTGGGGATCCCCATGATCCAGATCTGCTCAAATTTTGCCTGAAGCTTGCCCGTTCTGCTTCTACCCTGCCCTTATCTACATGGCTTTGTGAGTGAATACTTCCTCCTGGAAAGCCTTTCCCCTTTTCTTATCTTCTTTTCATTTTCAGAATGGGATGCCTTTGCCCTGAGGACTGGGGATATATCCTGCTGCCTCCTCCCTTTGTGCTGCATTCCCCCTGCCTGCCCTTTTCCTCTACCTGCCCTTGGCTTGTTTTTTAGAGGATGTTGAGTGTCAAACTTGGTTGATTTGTTGCAGTCCAATTAACTGATTCAATCCAATTAAGCTATCTGAAGTTATCTCTGTAATGTGGTGGCTTTGTTAGTCAACTCCATTCCCTCCTACCCTTGCAAAAATTTTTGCCTCCAGCTCCTCCCTCCAGATTTTGGCAGTAGATTTCCACTTGGTTCTTGGCTGCTTGATCAAAGCTTGTGATCCAGACTGCAGCTTCTGCAGATTTCCTTCAAGGACCAGCTTCTCCAACTGCCTCCTCTCCCTGGTTAGCCAAGTCTGCCCACAGCTCTTCTTCCTCACAGGAAGACTTGGAATTATTGTGTCTGTCTTTGGCAGCTTGGCAAGAAGGTCAGCAATGCATTATCCCCTTGTGAGACTTGGCACTTGTACCTGAGCTCAGGGAAGTATCACCATCCCCTGCCTTGCTTTGGTTGAGTAAGAACTGCCCACAGAGAGTCAGGTTTTCTCCACAGTTTCTTTGGCTTTCTGCAGTCAAAGTCTGAAATCTGAAATGCTGTCACCTCCTCAATGTGCCTTTTTTCCTTTCATTCTGCCTGCTGGTACTGCAGATTAAGAAGTAGTGTCACTGAGGACAAACCTTTCCAAAGAAAGAATGGGTGATGCTTTAACCTGGAAAGAAACAGCCTCATGTTGTTTGGTTTTGTTTAGCAGAGCAGAAACCCTTCCTGGCAGCTCCCTCCAGGAGTCCTGTTGCCCCCCAGCAGAGGATTTCAGGCACCAGGGAATGACCTCTTTCCTGAAACATGACAAAATCCATTTGCTTCCCTAGGTGTTCCCATTCTCAGGCAGCCCTGTTTACCTGCTTGATTCCTGTTGAGAAAGAGGCCAAGACAAAAAGCCTCCACACTGAAGCATTGCTTTCCAGCCACCATGGATGCTCTCCCAGCTACCTACCCTTGCTTTTCATTTTCTTCCAGCAGGGCCATGCAGTAGAAGATGGGATTAAGGAGATGGATATACCTGGTCAGGAGGTTCTGTAAAAAACTTCAAAGAGCAAATCCTGTCCCCTAAGTGATCCCACCTGAGAGCAAGCCTACACAATACCCTCCAAAGGAGTTACCAACTTTCTCTTCCCGAGAGATTACTCTGAAATCATCAGTATGAACTGTGGAACTGCTCCCCATGCTGTTGGGAAAGATGGTGGTCTCACTTCTCTCAGAAATCTCTTTTGGGTTTCTAAACACAGTCTCCATTTTCAGAACTGCTCCAAAAGCCAGGATGAGGGGGGATAACTTTATTGACAGGAAACAGCCTGGCAGGCAGAGAGGGCTGATCTTCTTAATGGTGTCTTCAAATCTCCTTAATAGAAATCCCCATCGAGGAGCCTTCCTGGCTGTAAGAGGTATGAAAGCAACAGTGCTGCAAAGAAATGAGCTGCACTTGAGAAGCTGCATTAAAGGTGTTTAAGCAATAACAGAAAATGGTCATTTTGCTATAGAATTTGAGCAATCCTTAAGAATTTAAGAGAATTATCTTCCTCTTAAGGAATTGGAAATGTCAATTAAAAACACTTCAGAAGGGTTATTATTCTCTGTTAAGCCCTGCTGGATTTCTTAGGCTGGGCAATAAATGATCTGCCTTGTTCCTAGGAGTAAACCAGTCCAGGGTCCTGTCTCTCTGAGCCATATAGCTCAAATACTTTGTTCTGGCAGCATGAATATCTTAGTATCAATTTTTATTATCATCAAACTTCTGCTGTCATCATTTTTAGCCATCTGTTATTTGGTCTAAAACATAAAATGGGGGGAAATCACATTTCTTTATGAACCTGCTTGCTTAAAACTTCCTGGTTTTGGAACATTTGCACCTTAACATGCTGTTACTTATATGGGCAACAGGTGCAAGCAGAAGCTAAAGATCTGATTTGTTGATGGTATCTCCCTCTGAAATTGTACTCCCTGGCAAAACCTTGTTTACAACTCTAAGTCAATCAACACCTTTTTTTTTTTCCTGAAAGGACTCCTGGTCATTTTTTTCAAAATCATTTGGCCAGGTATTTAGCCAATAAAGTAAATTTTCAAATTACTGATGTTATATAAAAGCATTTTACAGTGAAGTCTCAAAGCAGGAACAGCTGCCTGGGTTTCATCTTGACAGCTGCTCTTTACCTAACAACAAGCAGCCTATTTGTGTTTACTTATTCATTAATATTGAAAAATAACACAATAGGATCAGATGTCTTGGCTGGCAAATGCCCTACTTTTCCTCTGTATTAGCACCTCTGCCTGAGCATTGGTGATCCAGGTATGTTTTATGTTTAAAAACCCCTCATGGTTCGCTTTCCTATTATACAATTGACATAATTCAGCTTCCCAGATGAAATAATTAAGAGCCCAGGCAGGAAAGGTACCAGTTTAACTGGAACACAGCAACAGTGCCATTAGTTTTCCAGAGACCACATGCATTCTTAAAGTAAATGTTTTTCAGAACTGACCTGGATGAGGATAAATCCTCTGGCCTAAAGCTCATATTGCAGGTCACCTGGGATCTCCGTGAAATCCCATATTGCTCCTTTATACCAAGCTCTCAGTGGAAAGGAAGATGCTTAATTTTTTAAAAGAGAGCCTTGTGAAGTGAGGCTTTACCTGTAGTGCAAAGGTGCCATGCATTGTTTCAGATGTCTGGATTTTCCAAATTAAACTCCCCAGGTTTGTCCCAAGTTTGGGGCTGTTTCTCATCACCCTCTTTCCACACAGTGAGGTCAGACAAGGTGTCCCTCTGATGCTGTGGAGAGCACACATGGCTCACTCAAGGGGAAGGGGCTAGGGGAACCTTGATGAAAGCTCATTAGCTATTTCAGTGCCTTTTGTTCATTTGCAAGCTGGCTATCAGCCAAAAATGAAAACTCAAACCACTGTGGAGTTACAGCATAGCCCTGAAATGTCATCAGCAAACACTTCAGGGGGAGCAGAGACGTTTCAGAAATGGAGGTTGAAGGTTTGGCCGTGTTTGTCATGCACAAAGTCTGGGAACTCAAATCCTCCCCAGGTTACAGCAACAGCTGTGTCCATGAAATTCAGAGTGGAAGGGTATAAAGCTGTGAAATAAATACCAGAGCAGTTGTCCTGCCTCTGGGGTGTTTGCAATCCAAGCCCACCCTGAGGTGTCCTGTTCAGCACGGTGGTGATGAGGGCAGCAATTCATTGGCACCCACAGATCCATTTTGATCCTTTGGGTGCTGAAAGGTAAACATTGCTTGACACCTATGAGAACTCTCCTTGAAAATGCCATTTCATTCTCATTTGAGGACTGAAGATGGTACTGGACTAAAAGGAATGTCACTGAGGGGCCTTGAGAAGTGTGGAGAATAAAAAAAAAGGGGGAAATAATGGGAGAAAATCTGTGAGAATCACTCCCTCAAATGAAAAAGAAAGAGGCAGATGAAACCAGACCACATCTCATATGCAAACAAAAGTTGCCAAAAGCAATGGTAGAGTTCCCTAGACTAGTTAAAATCCGTAAAAATATGGAAGGATTTTGAGAAATTGTTCAGCACTTAAGGCTCAGAAGTCGAATGTGATTTGGTTTAGTTGGGTCTGAAAGAAAGCACTGGTAGCAAAGGCAGCACATTATGATCATTCAAAAGAACCCCCCAAAAACTCACATAATAACTTGGAGAGTTCCTTGGGAGACATCCTCCTGTGCTTTGTGCCCAAACTGACTGGTTTGGCAGCACTGAAGGAAGAATTACCACAGCACTGGTGTAGAATTACCATGGATTTACAAGCAAGCAGAGAAGATGTGAGGTGCTCAGACTAAGGTGAGGAAAAGTAGCCTGCTCTCCTGAAAATTCCCAAAGCTTAGTAAGTGGCACTGATGGAAGCAAAAGGATCACTTCAACAAGAGTTCTTGGTCAATTGCTAAGTTTGTGCCTAAATCAGGACTAGACTGAAAAGGTCACTCTCAGGATTTAAAAAAAAAAATACTCGTTGGCATTATTTCAGTATTTTAGAGTATTCAACAACACCTGCACACTGTGCCTGAGCTGCAGTTGACTCTGTGGGAAACTTTTAAACTTTTAAACAGTTTGAAAGAAGACGTTCCATATTTGGGCTCGGTTTGAGTGCCAGCCCGGGAGGGAGCAGCTCGCAGCTTTATTGCGGCAGTCCCAGCCTGTCACGGTGCTAAATCATAACTCCTGAGGTGTTGCCTTGTATATCACATGCTAATCCGTCTGACACGGCTTTCACAAGAAATCTTATTTCAGCATCACCTGCCAAGCCGCCTCGTGGGGCAGCCCTTCCAAAATTGCACAAAAGAGGGTGAACCCGAGGGCTGACGTGACTTTTTAATTCGCTCACTCTGACGCTGCAGGAAAAATTACATAACCCACCGATGACTTTTGAAGCGCTTTGAAAAAACGACTTTAAAATGAACCCGACGTGGGGGGGGAAAGAAAAAAAAAGAAAAAAAAAGAAAACCACCACTTTCCCTCTTACTCGCGGAGGCCGTGACGCTCCGCCCGCCTGCGCGCCGCTCCACGCGGCGGGGACGGGATGCGCCGCGCTGGGAGGAGCAGCGTGCCAGGGCGCCGGGGGTGGCGGGGTCGTGTTTTGGGGCCGATTTGGGGCGGATTTGGGGCCGTTTTGGGGCGGATTTGGGGCCGTTTTGGGGCGGTTTTTGGGGCGGTCCCGCGGG
>VZRZ01005546.1:1199975-1218391 GCA_013398175.1 Climacteris rufus | reverse complement strand
GCCGTGCCCGGGGCCACGCGGTGCCCGGCGGGAGCGGCGCGACCGGGCTCTGCCTTCTCGGGCTCTTTTTTATCGCTGTTATTTTGTTGCGGGCTTTTTTGTTTGTTTTCAGCTCCCGGGTTTGCGCCGGGGAAGCGCTCCCGGTCGCGCTCTCCCTCTCCTGAGATAAAAGTTGCCGTCTCCCCTCGCACAGCCCTGTGCGGATGCGTGAGGGGATTTAAAGGGACCTGCCAAACCTGTTGTTTACTCGGGCCGCGCCTTCCCGCAGCGAGCGGGGCTGAATCCCGCCCGCCCCGGAGCCCCCCCGGCCGCGCTTTCCCGGCGGGAACGGCCCCGGTTCATCCTACAAAGAGCCCTCCGTCGGACCTCAGTGATTCAATGGGCATCGCAATTGCAAAGGAGTTGTGAGCCGGGGCTGGAGCCCAACACGTGTCCGGGCCGGAGCCGCCGGGCCCTCGTGGCCGGGGAGCGGCAGGGGCGGCCCAGCGCCCGCACTGAGCCCGCGGCTCTGACAGGGACACGAACTGTGATGCTCTTCTAGTTTTGAGTTCTGATTCTGCACTTAAGGCGGCAGGGTGACATCCGTGCTTCGCTCTTTGGCAAGGCGGTCCAGAAGGGTGATGGTTCCCCAGCAAACTGCTTTAGCACTGTGTGCTCGCTTCCAAAGGTGAGACCTTCTGTGTGCACCCCCTTCTCTCCAGTCTGCACACAGACAGATTCACAGCTGTAGTTTACAGCTTTGCTAAATAAAAGATTGCAGAAACTCTGCACCATAGGGACAGACAGTGAGCTTGGAAACCTTTCTGCTGACACCAGTGGACATTGAACTCCTTTGGTACATGGATAAACTCTTAAGTAACGTGGGATGTGTGCTCCGTGGTGGAGAATCAGCAAGTAACAAGTCGGGATTTTCAAACACACCCACAGGCATGCAACATCCAGCTCCCACTGAAAGTAGGTGGGATTAAATGCCAGAGCCTCTGGGAAAAATTCCTCCTCACTTCATTCTCTAAAAGGAGCTAATTGCCTGCGTATTCAGTCTTCCTTTCAGAAGAAAATATCACTGACTTCTTAGTAGATGTTAAAAAAGCTGATAAATTCACAGAGGTTAAAAATAAAGTTTAAACTGTGACAGTTTGTTGTCTTAGTTATGCTGAACAGTTCTTTCTGTGCTACCAAACTCTGCTCTGCATTGGTTCTTAACACCTGATGCTCTGTACCCCTTTCATAACAAGATGAACGATATACAAGTGGTCCTACTTGACCATCAGCTTCATCCTTGCACCCCTTGTTGCACTTGCTTCCTAACACAAAGAAACAGCCAGGGAGCTGAGGCTTGCAAACTGAGTGGCTGTGCAGAATGCACAGGCAGGACTCCATTTCACAACTCCAGCCTTTGCTTTGCTGTAGAATGTGCTCAGTGCAAAGTCCAAGTGAAACGACAGTAATGCTGCTTAAGGACGTGGAAATGTGTCCTTTTTAATGAAGTCACTTCAGCTATTTTGCCAGTTAATTACTGCTCCTTCTGTTCCAGTCCCCATCCAGGTATGTTACCCTCTTCCAAAACAAATAAAGAACAACCCAGCCAAAAAAAACCACAAACCAAAACTGTTCAGTGTCTCATGATCTCAAATGTCTGTGATGCTTTTTCAGCAGCAGGTGGTTGCAGCCAGCATCATAGCAGCTGTGGTGACTGTACTCAGATAAGCATCACAGCCTGAACTCCTCCAGCACATGGTTGAGAACATCCCAGGTTTCCTTGCTGGGCTCGTGGTGTTGGTTGTGCAATAGGAGTTTCAGGCAGGGGGAAGTCATCTTTCAAGGTGGAATGTCTGCAGGTGGGACAGGTTTGGAATTTTTTTTTTTCCCCTATGCAAATCATACTGATTATTGTTTTCATCTTTGGCCTATCCCTTCTGGAGCACTAACCACATGGCAGTTCAGAGGAACACCCAAGTGGCTTAGCCTTTCAGTTCTTCAGTTTAAATGGGTTAGGAACTTACTTCCCAGGGAAGATCCAATAGGTGAGTAGGCTCCTTTATGACTTGGCTGCTTCTGAAAATGTAGCCTGGAACAGCCTGTGACCCAGCCAGGATGCTGTGGGAAACAAATGTCCAATTTGATTTTTTGATAATGTGCGTAGTAGTTGCTGCTAGCTGCATCAGTTGTGCTAAGATTTCACTGCAGCATGAGCACACAACAGTTGCTGTGGACATCTACCAGCAAAGAGTGAGTTACTTATTTTGTCAGAGGAAGGATTTCTGAAGATGCAGTTTTGACCTTTTACTGGTTTTGCTCAGCTTACCAAGTGAAAACTCCACAGCACGCTGTGACATTCAGATGTTCCTGGGCTGTAATGGCCAAATACAGCTTTTCTACAAGTAAAGTTGTTTTGGGTGGAGAGAGGAAGGAAAGTGGAAGGAAAATCTGAGGATATAGGAAACCAGAAGAGTGTACAGAATGCACAATTCCAAGGTTATGGTTGCTGGAAATCTGTTTTGAGCTATAAGGAAAGATGACACTAAGAAAATGTTTTTGCAGATACTGAAGTTGCATTTTCAGATTACTTCAATTAGACTGGTCTCTCAACATCCTTGGAGCATTTTGGCTTTGTGCATGTTGAAATGTTTTGGGTTGTTTTTTTTTGAGGGGATCCAATTTTAACTTCTCTTCCTAGGGTTTTTTGCAGCAGCCTGTAAACTCAGGGGAGGTATGTTTATGTTGAGTCTCTGATATAGATCAGTTCCTCTGTTGATGTACGGTTCTCTGTCCTACAGTTGATTTTCAGTAGAGGTATTGCAGTTTATTTCAGCAGAGGGACAGGCCCAAGAATTTATTGTGAGAGGAGCACCTCTGCTTCTGGCACTGCAGACAGCTCTGGAAGCATTTTTCATGTGTGTGCATGTGCCTGGGTGCATGCACTTGCAGATGCAAAAGCCAGAGCATGTATGTTCTTTCTATATTAAGGCATCTGGTTTGTTCCCTTTAAAAGGAAAAAAAAAAAGTACAGTTTTGGCTGTGTCTCTTAGTTCCAATGAAATGCTGTGGGGACAGCAATTGTGAGATTTTTACTGACAGGAACCGGCTGCATCAACATATGTGGGGTAGGTTGTATTTTGCTGTAGCCCAGCTTCAGGGAGGCTGTGCCAAGGCTGTTGTGTACACAGAAGGGGAAATCAGATTGTTGTTCTCCTCTCTGACAGTGTAGTGGCAGGTTTGGTTGCACAAAGGGTGAGTGATCCGTGGCCAGAGTGAGGAGATGGGAAGAGAGGAGGGTACTGAGCAGTCGGGCTGGCACCCTCTGCTCTCCCATAACTCCAGGGAATGTGTCTCTTTCAACTCTGCAAGAAGCAGGTGAGCACGTTCATTCTGACTGGCCTGATAGTTGTGTTACAAAGGGAGACATGCCTGTCTTCTAGGAATTCCATCCTTTCTATTATAAAAGGTTTTCATTCTTCTTGGGTGATCAGAAGGAATGCAGAAGGAATCTGGAAAAGCAAATGAAAGTGGCTCAGCTTACTTTAAAATCTGAAAGAGTTCAGAAGTTCTTCCCTAACTTGAAAACTTAATGAGCATCTGAAGCAATGTCTCCTTTTAATTTAGATCATCAAATTAAATTTTGCAAAGAAAACTGAGCACCACGTTCTAGTCCTGACAGGTAACAAAAGCATGAAACTGTTTTCACAACACGTATGATGCTTGCTGCTCTGTACCAGCCTTTCACAAAGGCAATAGGCAGGGCATGGGGATTTTTTCATTTCCCACCTACTTTACTGTTCTCTCCCTGACTTCAAATTTTTTTTGCAAGACAAGTTTCTATTTTTGATGCGGCTTTGTCAAAAGCAAGAGGGCAGAAGAGTGGGGAGAGCCTTTCCCTGGAGAATTTTTTGAGTCCATTCAAGTTGCTAAAGCAGTTGTGTGAAGCAGAACTTTGGGGAATAGCAGCTTCTGCAAGGAGAAGGTGTGGAGAGGGAAACCAGTGAGGAGGAGAAGGAGGACCACTTTTCCCCTGGCTTGAGGGAATACGGCTTCCTTACTCATGCAGATAAATCTCCATTTTTGCAGAATAACAGATACGCTCCACTGAGATTTCTAATTCTTTTTTGGTGAACTGTCCCTTCTCTGCAACTGCTGATACATTTTAATAACATGCTTAAATTTGCCAAATAGTAGCAAGCTTAATAGCATTATTAGCATGCTTAGATTTGGCCAAATTATGTTGTGTAATGCTTTTTAACTTCTAGGCAAGTTACTTAGTTCCTGCTTGCCATCTTTTTATCTGTTCCAAATTTCACATGGCTAGAGTTCCACAGCTAACATTCAGGTGTTGGGGTAGCTGGCATCCTTAACTCCCTGGTTCTAATTTGAGATCCAAATGGCAAAGCTTTCAAGTTAAAGCTTTTAAAAGGCACAACCATATTTACTTCTAAGTCCCTATTAGCTACTAAGCTCTCCAGCTGACAGAATATTTCGTGTAAAATGGTCAAATGGCAACTGTTTAGGATTAAATGTGTGACTGGACTGATGCCTTCCATTTATAGCTGCACTTTGATGCAGTTGTCAGAGAAATCTGTTGAACTTGTGGTTTTGCTGCTGGCTCTTCCCCATTCAGGCATGATGTGTGGCAGCACCGTTGCTGACCATTCATCAAGTGGGAAACAGATGGCCCTGGTTTCCCTTCTATTGAAGGATGGTGTTGAAAGGCTGCCCCTGTGAGAATGGCAGCAATGATGCAAAACAAAATATTTTCAGAATCTATGTCTTTCCTAGTCTTTGCCAGAACATTAAGTGTAAAACATGCATCTTTGTCTGCTGTAGGGTAAATACCAGCTGGTGACAGAGATCATCTTAGCAGTGTCTGGATTTCTGAAAGAAACTGGGTTAGAAAGTAAACTGCATTGTTGATATGTTTCTTGCCATGTCTCTTGCAGTCGAGATACTTTGCAGTGCTGATGAAAATCGTGTCTGCAATTAGACTTTGACTTTCTAAAGAAAAGTACTAGACTATGGATTTAACATTGGAGTAGTCAAACAACATGTAAAATTGCAGTTGGGAAGTTAAAAATTCCCAGGTGAGTGTGCTGTTGGATCTCCAGAGGCTTGTTAAACAGAGTCCTCAAGAGAGTGTCTCTTGGAGAAGCACCTCAGATGCTAAGAAACAAAATGCTTACTCCAAGTGTTTGCCTAGATACTCTGTTTATTTTCTTGACAGGTCAGGGATACTGATCTTATGTGGCTGTGCATTCCTTTGCTACACATCTCTGAGAACACATCCAGCAGAAGCTGAGAGTAGTTCTGAGTCTAACAAGCCCTCAATGAGCCCCTTCAGCAGGTCACTGCTTGGATGCCTTCTTTTACTTCCTAGATCTGCTCCTGGCTTCCATGCCAATGCTGTACTAATACAGGGAGCAGTGTATCTCCTAAGAAGACTGACAGCATTGAGGTGACTTGACTGGATATTTGCTGGAGTTAACCTTGGGAGAACAAAGCCCTAGGTGAGCTCCTTGTGCTGCTAATGTGAAGAAAGGAATTCAGCATTTCAAGCCTGTGGAAGACAGCACGAGCTGGGACAGGAAGGAAGGAAAGACTTATTCTCTCCATCTCTCTCCTAGGCCTGGAGGATCTCCTTGGCATTCAGCTTGAGCAAGTCCCTTGCCATCAACAGGCTCTGCAAGGTCAAGACAAGCTTTATGGAGAGTTGACTTGTGTCTTTCTAAATCGTGGTGCAGTAGTAATTGCAAGGAGCCACAACCTTAGTGGTCACCATGAGGTCTTGTATGTGCTAGACTGGAATGTAAATGTGGCCACTTTCAGCTGGGACTGGGTTCCTTAATGGATTTTGTGTAAGAGTTTTAACCAACGATATTGGATACAATTTTTACTCTTCTCTTGTTCTCAGGAACCTGGGAAACTGTATTTTGCAGTGCTGCTGTGCTCTTGGATCTTCCTCTCTGGAGCAGGGGGATGTATTTTCACCTCTGTGTGTAGGACTGTCACTAGGCTTGGGTGGTTCCCTAGCTTTTGCTGTGTCCCATAGAAATGTGTGGGATCTTTCCTTGTTGCACACTCTCCCTGTCAGTCAGGTGAGCGTGACTCTGGGCATGGTCGTTTTGTGGAAGCATGTTTCTGACCTCACCTGAACCTGCTTTTCAAAATATTTTATTGCCATAATGATGTGGCAACTCTTGGCAGTGTAGACTGAAGATTTCAGATTATTTTTCTCTGTTCCACTGGAGGGTATGAGAATTACAGCCCTTACTTTCCTGCAGGAGGAAGATTTGGGGACAGATGCCTATGCCACATACATTAACCAGTAACCCCAGTTGGGTTACTGGGACTGAGAAGTGAACTGGGAGTTCCCTCTCATCAGATTTACCCCACAAGTGATGGAGTTGCTGCTCTCCTGAAAGTCCTGCCTGAGCTACTGGGTCATTCAGTAGTATTTGTGGGGAGGCCAGGTAGTTTTTTGTTAACTTCTGAAAGAATTTAACAACTTGGCCTTTTGTTAAGAGAAGAGGAGGAAACGTTGTGTTATTTGCATGGCTCCATATAATTTCAATTTTTTAAAAGCAGAAGTTCTCAGCAGTGGGAACCTGTTCTCCTGGAGGTTCCTGCAGCCAGAGGCCTGTCCCCTCTCTGAGCACTCACTCAGTGTGTGATAAGCAGCAGAGGTGGCTGCTCACAAGTGGTTGAGGCAAACCTTGCACCAGGGTCTGTTCAAAGGAGAAGGTCTTGGAACAGCCCCTGCCTGTGTTATGAGACAGATGCTGTGTGGCCTGTGAGGACTTGCTGTGTGTCCAGGCCCAGCGCCAGGAAAGCACCAGCTTTGCTCAGTTGTTGGTTTGGGGTTTTTTTGAAGCACTGTGGGAACCCTGTTTGCTCTGACAGCTTCTCATGCTATGTCAGACTGTGCCTGACAGGAGCCTGCACTGGGGAGCCTCTGGCACAGGGGAGACCTGGTTTGGTGTGGGGACAGCCTGTGTTGAAGGGGCTCTTTGCCATAGTGACTGCTGTAAATCCAGTTGTAACTGACTTGAAAAGTTTCTGCCTGGAAAAGCCCCACTCTTTCTGCCTCATCAGTCCCACTGCATGATACCTGCTCTGAGAGCAATCCCAGCCTGGGTGTGCTGAAAAACTAGGCAGGGCTCAGAGCAGGGGGGTATTTCTGGCTCTCTGTGCTGGCGCCGAGTTTGCAGAGCTGGTGGTTAAAAAGCAGCAACTTCCCTGGAGCCGGTGTTCCGGTGTGCTTGGCAGGGGATGTGTGGTAGGCACATGCTGAGATGTGCCCCAGGGTCCTGCTCCCTGGCCCTTTCCAGCTAGGTTTCCTTCCCATGGAAAGCAGGGTGGGGGAGGCAGGAGGGTGAGAGCAGAGCATGTGCTGACATGGAGCTGGGATGCTCACCCAGGCCCTGGGAGCAGAGAATGCTCCTGGCTCCTGCAGTGCAGACACGGCCACTGAGGCTGGGTGGGACTCCACCCTGCTGTTTTTAGAGCAGCTTTTCAGGTATGTCTGCCCTACAGCCTAGGGGTATGACTGCAGCTCATTTAAAATGACTCCTACTCACTCTCAGCAAAGTTTGCCAGGGGTGTTTGCAACCAGCACTGGTGGTGGTGGTGATGATGAGGTAGTTCCAGTGACCCAGAGTTCAGCTGCCAACTCCTTATCCAGGGGCTTGGGCAGGTTCCCATGGCCTGTCCTGCAGCCTGTTTTGCCACATGCATTGGGCATTCATTAGGCAAGCCAGCTGCATCCACACATCTGAGCTGTGCTGTTGTAGATGTGCCCTTAGAGTAGACTTGTGCAGTAAATGAGCTTGTTACAGGTCCTGCTGGGTATTGCTTAATATTCCAGCTGTTAATTATATAATTTTTTTAACAACTGCATTCTAGGTGCATCTGTTCTTCTCAGGCAACATGGGATAAAACAACTATGCACTAATCTAGCACTTTCCCACCTGAATTATAATTTACTTTTGGTTTGCCCAGGTTTTTCCTTCAGTATCTATAACAGTGATAATTAACACCAGTTTCTGTTTATTTTCACAGGCTACAGCTGGGAGGAAAAGATGTTTGGCTTTCACAAACCGAAGATGTATCGGAGTATAGAGGGCTGCTGTATTTGCAGAGCTAAGTCGTCCAGTTCTCGTTTCACTGACAGCAAACGTTATGAAAAGGATTTCCAGAATTGTTTTGGGTAAGTTCTTGCCTTAGTCAGCATCATGGTCAGTTCTGGCATTGATCTCTAAGCTGCAAACCTGATGTGCTGTCCTCCTTGCTCTGAAAGCCTGAAGGATTAGGTTAGCAGAGGGGAGTGGTGGGGAAAGGCTGCCTTCAGCTTCCTCACAGCTTTCCTGGGCAGAGCAGGAGGGGCTGCATCCTCTGCTGCTGTGCATGGAACCATTTGATTTTCAATCTGCTGTCACTGCCAGTGGAGGGCTGTGAAATCATAACAGGGTCAGGCTCATGTCTCTACCTTGCAGCACATGCAGGGATTTAAATCCCTCTCAAATGGTGCATTTTTCACTTGTTCCACAGAGGTGTAAATACCCACACAAAATGATGAAATCTGCAGATCCATGGAGGCTTTCTGTAGTTCTGAAGATTCAAGAATGTGAGATAAAACTTGATGAGTAAATATTTAGCAGTTTCAGCTGGTTGCTGCAGAGTACCCTGTTATAAATACTGGTGTCTGTTCAGATAGGATGTATCAACATGCTATTAAAACTTCTCTTTGGAAGCCCATTCTGATGGAAAGCAATTAGCTTTTCAATTAAGTAATATTGCTTGTAAGCATTGGTATATAAAAGTACAAATCCTCGTGATTTCATGTACCAGTTACTGTGACCCTTTAATTTTTTTTAAATACTTAAGAGCTTTGAAATTTTGTAGAAGTATTTCCATTTCCCCTGCTTTTTTCTAGAAACACTCCTTTCATACAGTGAACTTTCTAGTGCTTTGTATTTACCTTGGATTTTTGTACACAACTCTGGTGGTTTTCCTTACCATGTTTCTTGACTGCTGTCCTTGGCAGTCAAAGGCTGTGTGCAGATCCATTGATTTCTTTTTTTTTGGTTGTTGTTGTTAACTACAGTAAAGCAGCTTGCAGTGTAGCAGGGCCATTGGTGTTGTGCTATGTGAAATATGCTTGCCGAGGTAAAAATGCAGACTAAACACTGAGCAAATTGTGCCTCATCTGAGCTTGCCCCATTCATCTGTAAATGATCCAAAGTCTTCCTATTTAAATAGCTGAGAAATTCTACAGTGTTTCCCTGGTACGTTTCTTTTAGCATGGATTAGCAGTAGAGATGATTCCTGAGGAGAGCTGGTTAGAAGGGAGTGAGTATTGCTGTCATTCCAGGGACTGCTGTTTCTGAAACCTTATCCTGTGCTCATGTGGGAGTGTGTTAGGTGCTGTTTGTTACTCATCCTTGAAACTCTGTGTGAAAGTTAAGACCTGAATGAGCTTTTGATGTTTGTTCCCAAGTGTACATTTGAGTAATATGATTATTCCTTGTGTTCCAATCAAACCAGCCAATCCACTGTGTCTTGGTTTTGGGGTGAGGGGGGGAAAACCCAAAACCTGAAGGTGATGAGACTCTTGTTTTCAGTGCTCCTCTGGAGGCAGATTATGACACCTTTTATTTGGTTGTGGAAGAGTGTTTTCTGAAAGTGAGACCTGGTCTTTAAATGGCAGTGTTTTAACACCCCAGATGAATTGTAATGCCTGAAAAAGCAGAACTTCAGAATCCTTCTTATTCATCAATTTTTATGCTTCTTGCTGTTACCAAGTGGTGATGTGCTTTTATTAACTGTTGTTAAGTGATTTTTGCTTTTGTTTTTACCAGGCTCCATGAGGCTCGCTCAGGAGATATTTGCAATGCCTGTGTTCTTTTGGTGAAAAGATGGAAAAAATTACCAGCAGGATCCAAAAAAAACTGGAATCACGTTAGTAATTTCTTTCTTTTCCACCTTAAAGCTAACTTTTCCTAGAGAGGGGAGGTGCTGGCAAGGGTTTGGGGTTTGCCTTTCGCCCACACTCTCCCTTCCCACCCTCAGCATCTCTAAATCCTTCCTGGAGTATTTACTATTGTGTGGCTCCCACCTGCCTTCATTTGGCTCATGTGCAAATGGTGATTATGCAAGCCTGAGATGCAGTCACAGCCTGACTTACCTTGTAATTCCTTGTTTTCACAAGCTCATAACTTTGTCCAGAAGTCTCTTATGACACTCAAAACATTTCAAATTTGGTCTTTTTCCAAAATGGGTTGCTTGTTGTTTTTTTTTCCAGGCAAGGTGACTTGCTCAAAAACCACATAAATTAATGTCATTTAATCAGATAATTACAATGACTAATATCTTGCAGCTATTCTCACTCCTATATTCTGTTTTGATACATCTAATTCAATTTGGGCTTAGGGCTGGGAGGATGATCAGGATTCCTTGTGTATGTAATAATCTTTATCCAGGATGCCTTGATAGTAATTGGAGCCAGAACTATGGTTATTACTACCACTAGCTTTACTCAGAAGTTAAATTTATTATTAAAAAAAAAGAAAATTCAGGGCAAATGCCTGGCAGACACTCTCAGCTGGACCTGTATTAGCTTAAACAATTATTTGGTTCTAAACCGAATGTGTCAAAAATGGGAAGTTGGCAAAAGTTGAACCAAATGTGCTTTTTAAAGGTGTTTGCTGCATTTTCCTGCAGACTCAGCCTCTTGCAAGCCAGGTTTAAATGAAACATAAGAGTGTGGGTGCACAGAACTGCCCTGGAGTAGCTAAATGGGGTTTTGAACACCTTCAGCTAAGTCAGCACAGGTGTCTCAACTGGGGCAGTTTCTGGGCACGAGGCAGGAGTATGAGACATGAATTTTCTCTGTTCTAGGTGGTAGATGCCAGGGCTGGACCCAGCCTTAAAACAACATTGAAACCAAAGAAAATGAAAACTCTGTCTGGAAGCAGAATAAAGAGCAATCAAATCAGCAAACTGCAGAAGGAATTCAAGCGGCACAGTAAGTGGATCCAGGGAGATTTTGGCGATAAATTTCAACCTCCCCTGACACAGCTCGCTGTTTGCTGCCCAGGCTGAGTCACCCTCTGGGCTCAGTTCTGCACTCACACATTTGGGTGCTCCCTGTTTGCACAACTTCTCGTCCTCTGACAGCTTGGGGAGGGGGTGGAATGAGAAGGAAGAGCTTGTGTGCAGGTGGGGAAGGGCCAGGGAGGAGCCTGGCTTGACAGTGTAGGCATTTGTAGCTTGTGTCCCACGCTGAAATGATGTGTCTTTAGAAAGAACTTCTTGGGCAAGGCCCTCATTGAGACTGGAGTTTGAAGAGGCTTCCCCCTGCTCTCAGTAATACACCATGGCCATTTGCAGCTCTCTTTTCCCAAGCTCTACAAAGCTTTCCCAAGCTCTACAGTCTTTCTCTTCCATACATGTTTTTCAGCCTAGATTTCCCCCCCTTTAAATTCCTGCCATGTTTCCTTATACCTTCCTCTGCCAGTCTCAGTGATTTCTTTCTACTAGTACACAGGCTCTTCAAATAGATTTGGATTCATAGCTTTCCAGCAAAACCATCTGCCAGTTATACTCTAAATATATGTCAGTAGTTAAGGTTTTTCTTTGAAAGTAAACTGTCCAGCTTCTTAACTGTTGCTGGCTTGGTCTTCTCTCTCTTTCAATTATCCTAACCAACATGGAGAAGTCTCCAAAGAATCAGTAAGGCCCTGACCCAAAGAGGTTTTATCTTCTCATTCAATGTGCTAATCTAAAGCTAATCTAATTGTGTTACTGTAGCTGCTAGAGATGGCAGGTGAGCAGATACTGTTAATGGGGCTGTCTGCACTGGGTCCATAGTTCTTAGTCTTGATCAAGCAAAAGCTCACTACTACCTAACACATAATGAGAAAAAAAAATAATATATATATATATAAAATGCACTCGTGAGAAGAGCTTTGCAAGACTTTACCTGAACCAGGGAGAAAGGAGATGTACAGTGAGAGAGAAAGTCTGAAGCATAGATCCCCATTGTCTTGAAGGATCTTCCAGGGATTCCAGAGCGTGGCCTGCAGAGATGTTTGAGAGCCAGGAAATGATGCCTGCTCTTTAACCTCTTTCCAACCCCTCATGTGCAAGGACCCTCTCCAGGTCTGAGGTCTGTTTCACAAATGCTGACAGATTGCATTGAAACAGGCAAGTGAAATCAACGGGTTGTCCTCGTTAGGTTTTTCTTGTTAATTAACACCCATCTGTCTCTCTGTTCCCAACCCACAAGTGAGGAGGAGGGTAAATAAGGGGTGCATGTCCTGATGTTTGCATCTGTTCTTTGCCCTGCAGACTCTGATGCCCACAGCACCACTTCCAGTGCCTCCCCAGCTCAGTCTCCCTGTTACAGCAACCAGTCGGACGAGGGCTCGGACACCGAGCTGAGTGCGGGGGCCAGCAGGACGCCCGTGTTCTCCTTCCTAGATCTCACATACTGGAAAAGGTAAAGAGCACCACAGCTTTGAGGATATAATTGAAGTGACAGAGCAGCATGCAACACCTGTTAGTCCATCTTTGGAAAGAAATGTCATGGTTTTAAGGCATTTTTCCCTATCTCTCTCCAGTTCCCTAATCACTAATACAGTTGCTGGAAAATATTTTTTGCTGGGTTTGGGAGCAGCAGATTATATTCCTGTCTGTCTATCTTTTCTTAAAACTATGCCCTGGTAGATACAACCTGTTGCTACATACAAGAATGCTCTCAGCTTGCCAGCAAAACATAGCATTTGATTTGGTTGAACTGTGATGGTAGTTGCTTGGAAAAAAAATAAATTCTGGAGTGGGAGGAAAACCACAAGGTTTTCTGGGAGCTTGTTATCTTTTATTGCGTGTTGTGACACAGTAATCCCTTGTTTAGCTAATTGCTCAATTGAAATTGTTGTGACTTTGCTGCCTCCTCTCCAATAATGTTTGCAAGTGCATTGTTGCCAAGGTTAGATCAGCCCAGATAGTTGTGTGCCTGAAACTTCTCTGGGAAGCAAAGTGGGAGACTTGGTTTAGTACAGACATGTTTGGGTTTTTTCTCTGTCTTTTTTTTTTTTTTCCCCTTCCCCAAAGACGTGTTGTGAATTTAGAACAGACTTGTTTTCTGTTTATGAGCAGGTTTTTTGCCTCTATCCTCTGGGCTGCAGGCACAGTAAAGGATTGTGTGGGGTCAGACTTACTTTTTTGCATGTTTGTAAATTCTGTATATTCTAACCAGACAAAGTATCTGTCTCCCTGCCATTTCTTCCAGGCAAAAGGTCTGCTGTGGAATTATTTACAAAGGGCGTTTTGGAGAAGTCCTCATAGACACTCATCTCTTCAAACCTTGCTGTAGCAATAAAAAGTCTGCCACTGAAAAGCCAGAACAAGAAGGACCACAGTCTCCAGCAATCTCCACCCAAGAGGAGTGGTGACTTCCTTGGATAGCTGCAGAAGGTTATACAGATCCTCTTATTCTCTGGAAAAATACTAGAAAAGTGACTGTTCACTTTGGACACCTGCTATGCTGCCAAAAGACTATTCCCTAGAACTGTGTTGGGTTTTACTGCTACAATTCCACAAACTCTGAAGCCAGTTTGTATCCTTTCAGAAAGACTGTACATAATATTTAAGATGCTATGGAACACTTGGCAAAGCTGAATGCTGCTGCAAGGTTGTCTGATTTTCCCCCACACTCACTTCACAAGTGAATATGAGGATGGGGTTTGTATATTAAAGTATATGTAGTTCATGTTTCTGTATTGAAAGAAGCAGTGGTTGTAAGGCTTTTTTTTTTTTTCCTTTCAAAGCTGGTTGGCAAACTTCCTAAATCCCCAAGAAAATATTTCATTCTTAGACATGTATGAGTCAATAAGATAAACTAATACATAGAAATGTTATAAGTCACCTCTCTAGTTATATAAATATATATTTTTAAAGGTGTGGAGATTTCACCCTATACTACTGACATAAACAAATATTTCATCCCTCCCATGTGACACAGACTGGTAAACTGCAGACATCTCTATGCAGTGGTAGCTACCTGAGAAGGCCTCCAACATACAAATTCTCTTCAGAAGGGCTGGCAGAGCTCTCCACCTTAGCTGAGGAGTAAGATTTACCTAAGAACTGAACCCAAATGGGAGGTTACTTTGTTTTAAGCCAGCAGCAGACACAACACCCTGGGCTTGCTGTAGTAACCCCCTGGTGGATAGAGATGGACCAAGAAACAACTTGATGCCCAAGTTAGGTGTAGATGACAGCCAGAACTGAGTAACTGCTCTCTGCTGGCCCAGTGCAGCTAAAATGTGACCACAAACCAGACTCCTTCTGGTTTTGGACCTGACATAGAACCAAACCCCTTGCTAAGCAAATCAGGCTCTGCTCCAGGGACATCATCTGGTTGCAGCCTGGGGTCTGGCTTCACAATTGCTGTTTTGAAACCCTTCCCCTGCAGTGCTTCACTGTGTTTGGGTTTTGTTGGGTTTTTTTTCTTCATTTGTTTGTTTAGGCAACTGCCAGATCAACTCTTTTGTGAACACTGAATCTGAAAAGTTCTGTTAAGAATGGTGCTGTGCTGAATCAAGGCAGCTCTGTTTGCATTTGTGATCAAAAGACAGTACTTTCTACATAGATTCCCAGACAAGCTCATGTGCAAATCATTGTGACACTCCTGCAAATTCTGCTTTGCCTGTAGGGTGGAAGTGGCTTCCTGGAAGATTGTGCTGCAGTTTTAGCTCCCAGTTGTTTCATGTTCCTTTCATGAAGGTTTAACTTGTGTGAGTTGGAAATTCTGCTTTTTGTTTGGTTGGTTTTTTTCCTGGTTTTAGAGGGAGGGAGGATTTTTCTTATTCTTACTCTTTTGGGGTGTCCTACAATGGATTGCTACATGGTGTGATTCTTGGGGTGTCCTTCGTGGGGCCAGGAGCTGGAGTCGATCCTGATGGGTCCCTTCAACTCTGCACATTCTCTGATTCTAAGCTTTCCTTTTTTGTGAGAGTCATCGGCATAATACTGTGGTGGGTAGGGTTTAGGACTGGATTTCCATGTAGTCTCAGATCCTGAAATGGGAACAGTTAGCAAATGAAAAATATAGGTAGGGAAAGATATGCAGGTTTTAAGAGGAGCCTCTACCCTCAAAGCTTTTTTTTCTTTCTTTTTTCCTCTCCTGTTGGGTAAGCCAATATCTGGAGAGAAAGAAAATCAGGGGAAACAGGGCTTTGACTTATCACAGCCTTACAGCTTAGAGCTTTCCTTGGACTCGTTTTGCTTTTCCTAAATTCTGAGATTCTTCAGGGAGGACAAAGCTGCCTACCTTGCTTTCCATCCTCAACCAAATAGAATTGCTCAGGTTGGAAAAGACCTAAGAGCTGTGAGTCCAGCCATGGATATAATGGATACTTGATTGTATAAAGGCATAACTAGGTTGGTCATGTCTAATAAGGGCTTGAGCAACAGTGCTCACTGGTTTTGCAGACACCTGTTCCATGTGAATTTGTGTTTTCAGCATCAGTGACTCTGTACACCCAAGGCTGCAGTGGTGGTGGTAGGATGTGCTCGGATACGGATCATCTCTTCTGTATTTATTTATTTATTGCTCCATTTCCACCGCCAGCTGCTTCCCCTGCTCCCTCCCACCTCTTCCATTCCCGGTAGTAATGCAAAATGAGTAGTCATGCACTTTGTATTAATGTATTAGAAATCTATGGAACCTGTTTTGTACTTTTATACTGTTCAGACACTTGTAATCCAAACTTTTTTTTACTAGGGTAATGAATAAATTTAGACTTATTTAGAAAATAAGCGACTTCTTCTGTGTTTATTTCAGCTCTGTTCTGTTAATTAGACCCAGCCTAGGCAACCCCTGTTTCTATTTGAAAAAGAGCAAGCCTTCTTTTTTTGGGGGGAGGAGGGTGAGTGAGGTAATTCTCCTCCTATTTAATTTGGAAAGAAGAGCAGAGCAAGGGAAGGAGGTGGTGCTTGTTGTAACAGCCAGCTGTCTCGGGGCAGAATCAGAGCTTTCCCTCTACTGGGAATGGGTGGTGCTGACATTCCATGCTCCCAGGGGGCTTGCTCTGCGTGTAGCTCACCGGCATTCATTCATCAAAGTAACAGCACTGAAGGGTTGGTGCTGACAGCCTTTGGAACCATCCCTTTCCAGAGCTGGTGGAGGAGACTGGTGCTCCTCTACTGCAGCTGGAGCCTGGAGTGTTCCTTCCCAGGCAGGCACAGGCAGCTGGACAAGCTCCAGCACACTGGTGGCAGCAAGGTCGCTGGTAGGAGCTGTCAGTGAGTGACTGAGTTTAGAAGAAAACATTGCAGCCTTAAGCATGATGGCTTTGTTGTAAGAGGCTGTTTTGGACTGCAGTGGAGATGCTGTTTTCTTAAAAATTGAGCACGATGTTATTCAGAGGTTCATGGAGAAAGCATTTCAGTGACAGCTCTGCAGAGACTACAAGATTTTAGTACAATAGCATCTATTTTTGACATGTTTACATTATCTGCTGTAGATGCTTAAACATACCTTGGGCTTAATTCAATTCACCTGAAATGCAAAGTCTGTGTAAAGCCACTGAAGAGAAGCAGGTGCACCAAAAGGTGGTTTAAAGCAGGTAATCTACTGTGTACCATTATTTGCAACTTTCCACCCTTTTTCAAAAAGTTTGTTCCTTTTCTTCTCTCTTACACTGCTGTTGCACACCAGCTGCTCTCAGGGTAACCTCTGGGTACTGAGAACATCTGTTGATGGATAAGGGGCTTGGTGGGGCAGAAAACCTAACAGGATTACAGCTGGGGAGGAGGAAGTGCCTCAGGGAACATCAGGGAGGCATCTTCAGAGCAAAGTGAAACAAAATCAGGAGGCAAAATCCTGGCTAAAGCCCTCCTGTGCTTCACCTGGATCAGCTGTCCCAATGACAGTGTGACATCTGCTAAAACACATGTGTTGTAAAGGTGCTTTACTGAGCATTGTGTTAAAAGATGAGAAAAACGAGGCATGGGACAAGAAGATATTTTGTTGGAGGTCACCCATGGACAGGGAGCAGATCCATGCTTTCCAAAGCCTGAGCTGGGTCTCCAGTGCTGCTGCTGAAGCATGCAATAGCAAATTCTGTTTGCTTTTGTATGGTGCTGCATGAAAAGTAATTTTTTTTCTGATGAGCACAATTTTGAAGTTTCTCTGGGACTTCTACAATAGTGAACCTGAGACCTGCTTTCTGAGCAGGTGACTGGGCGCCATCCAGTGTCAGTGACCAAGAAGTTACAGCTCTTCTGAAGTCATATAAAAACTTTGTTTCAATATAATGTAAGAAAAAAGGAAAGTCCTCCTAAATCATTCTTGTAGCACATAAAATCATTTTTTAGGTTGTCCAGACCACGGGTAAGAGCAGTCTGCCATGTAGTCTGCAGGCCTGGTCCTGCAAGTGTGAACAACAGAGACACAACCAACTCCTTTTTGGCTCTTGTTTCTGTTTCCTTGCCATGGAAATTGTCCAGCACCTGTCCAGCTCCCTTTTTTTGAGACACTGGAAGTGGCACCAGGAAAATGCTGCTGGTTTTCTCCACATAAACGGTCTACAGTAAACAAAACCTGTGCTCTCTTTCAGGATAACATATGTAGGGTTTGCAAAGCTGTTGGAGGTATCTATTTGGTTGTGATGGGCATCATCTAGCCTTTTCAGCAAATCCCATTTTGCTGTTCGGAGGAGAGGATGCAGTTTGTATTTCTGTTGGAAATCCCACATTTGTGTTGAGCTGAAGCAGCTTTGAATTGTTAGTGAAGAACAAGTAAATTAATGGTTATGGACTGGACCTACAGAGAAGTTACACATTGTGGGGGAAAAAAAGCCCAGTACACAGAACCCTTGTGTACTCCAAATCCTGAATGTATTTGAAGTGCATGTAACACATTTCATGCCATCTATCATAATGAATTCAGGTTTTGTTTCTCTTTTATATTTATTAGTGAGAGCTATTTGGAGAATACTTTCTACTGTATTCTAACCTTTCTGAGAGAGAGGTTATCACTACAGGAGTCCAGGACAAGAAGATTGACTGGAAAGGGACAGACTGCTCAGGTGTCCTGACCCTCAGTTCTGGGCTAGGGAGGGGACCATCCTGCTCAGCCCTCGCTGTCACTGTCGCTGTCTCATCATCAAGGTCACTGTTTCATGCAGCCTGTGCCTCAGGTAAGAACCTGGTCCCGGGACCCTGCTGCAGCCAAACACAGGGCGGGGAGCGCTGGAAATGGAGCGGGGCCGCGGCAGAGCGGCCGCGAGGTGGCGCCGGAGCGGGAGGCACGGGCAGCGACCGGGCCCGGCTGCGGTCTGGGTGTGCCTCAGGCTGCGGTCCCCGTGTCCCTCAGGCTGCGGCCCCGTGTCCCTCAGGCTGCGGGCCCCCGTGTCCCTCAG